>CM042327.1:24243511-24331011 GCA_023566125.1 Zingel zingel
CAGATAAATACAAGGTTTCACCTCCAACTCAAGCTCCAACTGTGAAATATGTGTGTGTGTGTGTGTGTGTGTGTGTGTGTGTGTGTGTGTGTGTGTGTGTTTGTATGTGTGTGCATGCCATCACAGGAATGCTGCAGGGGCTCTCAGTACTCGGAGATTAAATGTTGCCATTATTGTACTTTTGGGAAAAATTTAGGGAAATTCAACTCCATTCCCAGACATCCCCCTCCAGGCTCTGCGTCTAACTGCGCGCGTGTTCCTGCTGCTGTTCCCTCTTGTTGTGATTTTGCATCACCAAGCTGGGCTTTTAGTGTTTATTATTTTTTGTTTTGTTGTTTTTAATTTTTTGTTTTGTATGCCAACGCCGCTCTGCCACTTATCCGGTTAATTATTCTCTCTTTCCATCGCCTGCCACAATGCCGAAGAAAAGCCGTGATTTTATCTTCAGATACGGGGGTCACTTTGCACATCGCACATGCACGTGCACACACACACACACACACACACACACACCATACACACGCGCCACACATTCCGTCATTATCCCTCATCATCTAAAATTAATGGGCCCGATCAGTAATTACCACATCAATAATTAAGCCCACTTCTCTTTTTTTTTGAAAGATATGGAAAGGCTCAATGGTAAACACTCCCATCCGCAATGCATAATGAATGACGTATCATCAGTTTTTCTGCATCTAACTAATACCCTCTCTCCCCCCCCCCCCCCCCCCCCCCAACGTCTCCTTTTCAGATTCGTGCCGGGCCAAGGCGTGGTACTGTACCCCCAGATCGGGGATAAGTTGGACATTGTGTGCCCACGCGTGGATGGCGGGGGGAACGATGGCGTGGAGTATTACAAGGTGTACATGGTGCCTAGGGAGCAGCTGGAGAGCTGCACCATCACCAAGGCCGACACGCCGCTGCTCAACTGCGTCAAACCCGACCAGGACGTCAAGTTCACCCTCAAGTTTCAGGAGTTCAGCCCTAATCTGTGGGGCCTGGAGTTCTTCAGGGGGAGAGACTACTACATCATCTGTAAGTACACGGCTCTCCCTGAAGGGATCATAAATTAGGACTTGCATAATTTAAGGTGGGAACAAAACAGCCTCAAACCGTTTCGCCGAGGTTTAAGAACCAGCTGTTGGTCGACATACCTTGGATTTATGGGTCAAGTTTGTCGTGTGGTGAAGTCAATCAGTTTGGGGTATCATCAGTCGAAATAGGTTCGAAATAGGGTTAGCAAAAAAAGTATATTCTAGGACAGGGGTCACCATCCTTTTTGAAACTGAGAGCTACTTCATGGTTACTGAGTCATACGAAGGGCTACCAGTTTGATACACTCTTCTGAAATAACAAATTTCCTCAGTTTGCCTTAAGTTATATATGATTATTAATGATTAATGATAATCATCTATGTGAAGACACTGATCACGTTAATGATTTCTCACAATAATTATCAACAATGACTTAACAAGGTGGGAAACAGATAATATCAATATTCAATTTTCATTTTTAGAACAGGCCTGAGGGCTACTCATGTGGTCCTTGGGGGCTACCTGGTGCCCACGGGCACCGTGTTGGTGACCCCTGTTCTAGGAAATATTGAATAGTACTTAATATAAGACACAATCACCTAACTTGGAAACATCTCGTTTTGAGTCGTATCTCAGACGAAGCAAGCTTTTTTTGGACATCTCGTAAGGTTTTTAAGCTGCTCTGTTATTTGTAAAATATGGGTCATCATGTTTCTTATTTCAAGAAATCTTACCAAGTGAGTTTTCACTTGTTCTGTTGGCAGATTGTTTTGACTTATTGCAAGCGAAAAACAACTTCACTTATTTTTGAAGTGGCCTCCCCCCCCCCCCCCCCCCCCAGTGTTTGTAGTCCATATTGCATTCAGTGCTGCTTTCCCCCCCTACAACTGCACAGTTGAATGCAAGTCGGTACACCTTGCTGAGATGTCGTTGATGGACAGTATGAGCTATGTAGGAAATAAGTGAAGTAGATGAGGCTGAGGTAGAAGTTGAGGGGAAATTTGTCTTCGCTTTATTAGAGCAGGTATGGCATAGAATTCCTTGACCATCACAGTTTGAGGCGCTCAATGGTGTTTTAAGCCCCCAACGTCAACTTCAAGGCAGCGCTGCGACCGTCGACTTCAAGGCACCTAACCTTAACCCTAAGCCTAACCATTGCCTAATCCTAGTGCCTTCCAGGCAGCGCTGCCTGGAAGACGACGTTGGGGGCTTAAAACACCAAACACAGTTTGATGCTATCCTAAGGATTATTGTCCCCTAGAGATCCTGCAGCTGTGAGCACACAGGTAAACATTTCAGTTCCATTTGAAGTTAAACTAAAAGTCCATTCAAAGCACTCGGTTGTGTTTTCAAAGTTCCCCCCTATGGGATTTGCTTCTTGTATAAATCAAGCCTCTAGCAAGATCCAAAATGAGAAGATGGGAGTCTTGAAGCCAGACCTTTCTAAACTTAAAGGAAAAACATCAGTATGCTTAAAACTAAGTGCTTGTCAGATCGTGAAACAGCATCTGAAATCCCACACCTTTTCTAAATTATACCTTTATACGTGTTGGGACACTTTGTAGAAACAACTTTGGTTGAAGCACACTGAGCCCTTAACCCTCGTGTTTGTCCTCGGGTCATATTTGAACCCGTTTTCCTAGTTTTTTTTATCACTAATATGGGTTTCTTTCAACCAAATTGCCCCAAAATAACTTGGATGCATTCATGAACGTTCTTCGCAGGTAAAATAATGATGACTTCCATTGAATTTGGGGTGTTTTAATTCAATTTTATAGCATTTGAAAACAAAATGTTTAAATGTCTCACAGTGCAGGTGTGGCCACTCGGCTTTGCTGATTGCCTGTGATGTACTAACTCCGTCCTGGGAGGAAGTTGTGATGGGGTTTAGCGACGGCCCCCTAGTTTGAAACATGGGAGGTGGACGGAACCATCTGTGTGGCACTGATGGAGGGTGGGGTGGGGAGGGGAGGGGGTGTGCTGCAGATAGGGCCATCTGCGACGCTCTGCCACAGCCATCTGTGAGCTGTCACAGTAGGGGAAGGCCATATTTCTGACTGAGCCCAAGGAAGGGGAAGAAAGGAGAGTGGAGAGAGGAGGAAAGATGAGCAGGAAACACTGCTTCTTAACAAAGCAGTCTATTGTGGTACGGGAAGATGAATTTTGCAAAAACATATGTGCAAGGTAACAGCTAATTGTACTGTAGTGTATATAAACCCCACTTTAAAGTGTCTGCATTAGGCGACTCCTGTGAATTGAAATGTTCCTCTGAGCTCCACAGTACCTAGAAGTCCTGCAGAGATCTGTCAAGCAGCTGTAAAAAAAAAAAAAAAAAAAAAAAAAACAGGTTCACTGACACAGTATGCTCATTCAGTTCTACCTGAGTCAGTTTCAAAGCAAACAGGCAACAGTGGCTGCTCTGTCACTAATGTGTCATAGCCGCAGGAGTCTAAGTGGTCCTTCAGGTGAGACATGTGTTCAGACAAATATGTCAGAGCTAATATATAGTGGGTTAAATTCTTCACAATAGCTGGTAGGCAAATGCACACTACATTTTGGTGTAAAATAAAGCACATAGGGCTATCTGACTGTGGTGGATGCACACATACAGTAAGTATACCTGTGCAAGAATACATGCAGGTGCATTAGCATCCACACCCACAGAGGCCAAACAAACTATTAGATGTGTGTGTGTGTGTGTGTGTCTGTGTACTACAAAGGCTTTTGACTGAAGAGGCGCAGACATGATCATCCTCCCCTCGTCTCCCTCCACCCAAACGCTGCAGTTAATTATTGATGAGCCGATGCCGGTGTTTACTTACCCTGGTTCTCCCGGCGCTCTGCCTGCACTACCGCTGCTGAATGTGATCGCATTGCGGTGGATCAGAATCAGAAGAGAAGACGGGGTTAAGTTCAGGTTAATGCAGAAACATGCAGCGTAGAGCATCGCAGGTACACGTAGGCGTACGGGTGGTTAGGAGGGGTTAGGAGAGACAGAAACACACACACACACACACACACACACACACACACACACACACACACACACACACACACACACACACACACACACACACACACACACACGCCCCTCAGGATGCTGGAGCATCAGGTCGAAGCAGCTTCATTGTGCACACACAGCTATAGCAGTACATACGGCCTGTGACAACAACAACAACAGCAGTCCTCTTCACTCTATCTAAATATCTATTATACCCATATCGCTCTGTGACTCTCTATTACAGCCTGAGCAGACGAGAATATTCAATTTCCCACCGCCTCGCGTTAAACCCCCTCCTCTTCATCAGCCTGCCGAGTCGTCAAGTATAGGAATGGAAATAACGGTGGGAAAGTTCAATTCGGAACTTAGAAAAGACCGGCTGGAAAATCCAATTTTGCAGTTCTTGCTAATTCCTTTTCCACCGACATCCCCGCTCCTCCATCCATTCCCCCTCCCCCCCGCTACCCAAAATGCTAATGCACAGCCTAAAGAGGGGAGCTGCTTCTCCATTGGAGTGTGTCACGTTTTTGCTGTTAATTGCCTCTTCTTTGCTAGCTCTGGCCCCAGTTCTGCAGCTTTAACAGCACACTGATGTTGCATTGTGGCGCTATGTTGTGGACTTAGTGCTCTTCCTTTTTTTGTTGAATTGGCCGCTTGGAGAAGCTCCAGCTTTGCACGGGTAAACAGCAGGAGTACAGCACAAACAAACAAACAAATACACAAAAGCAGACAGAGTGAGAGAAATGCGCAGAGGTGTTTGTAGATGGAATCAGACTCACTTTTTACCTCTCCGTGTTGGAGTGAGCCAACGTGTGAATCTTTGCCTGTGGGCTTAACTGCGTGTACCTATGTGTTGGCTGAATGAGCTATGGGAATTAATAGATACGTATGTACTCAGGGCTCGCCCCTGTCAACCCCTACGTGAAAGCATCTCAAACTTGTTATTTGTGCCTGTGTGTGTGTGTGTGTGTATCTGTGCGTGTGTGTGTTTGTGTGTGTCCGACCCTTGCCTTCCCTCCAGCAGTGCTGTCCAAGATCCATCAGAGTGTGACAGCGCCTCAGAAAAGTTCACCGCGAGGATTTCATTAGTCTTTTGGAGTGAGCACTCGATACGTAATTAATTAACCAGCGTTTAATCCTCCATTTCTTCTCACAATTGCCAAGGCCCCCACATCAATGCTACGGATCGGAGTCTCAACCACTTGGATTAGCGCTGCCTTGTGTTGAGTATTGTGCCAAGGTTAGACCTAGATTAGATGAGAGTTTGCTCCACCCCCCCCCCAACTTCAAAACCACCCATTGAAGCAACTGTGGAATCAGGCCTCAGCATCTGACTCTCTTATCCTGTACTGTCACTGTAGCGAAGACTGACAGGCGGCCAATAACAACAATAAAAAAACTAATAGGTGTGTGAGTCTGTGTTACTATGTGGCTCATATGTGGTTTATCTGTGTTTTTAAGCCCCCAACGTCTCCTTCCAGGCAGCGCTGCCTGGAAGCCACTAGGATTAGGCAATGGTTAGGGTTAGGGTTAGGTGCCTTGACATGTTTGCTTTCGTGCATAGAAGGGGCTGCTATATGTCTGCAGATTTCTCTCACTGCGCTTACATCTGGGCGCGTTTGTGCATTTCTGTGCATGCACATGTGTATGTGTTTTTTTTTTTTTAAAGTGGCAGCGCACAATGTGGCTCCAGTTGAGAGCAGATGTGTTTGATATGATTGTTTGCGGCAGCATGGCCTGCAGCCGAGAATGTAGTGGGCTGGATGATTACATGAGCCAAAGAGGGAGAGACGGAGAGAAAGAGAGAGAGATGAGTCAGGAGAGAAAGGGGGCAGAAAGAGTGACAAAAGCGAAGGAGAGTGAACAACAGTGAGAGAAGGAGGGACTGGAGAGAGAGAGAGAGAGAGAGAGAGCAGAAAATAGAGCCAAAGGGAATAGGGGCATAGCAGGAGACAGAGCGATAGAGAAGATGAACTAAAGAGGGCAGAAGAAGGACACGGCTGAAATTACAGTCAGAGGAGACACGCACAGGGAAATTTCATCAAGCCTCTAATCACCTTTTGCCTCAGTCACAACAGAAAATAGTCCCGTCACCTCCTTGCTGCTCTGATTGCCAAACTGATTGAAACATTACTTTCACTAAATTTTGTTATGAATTCAAAATGCGCTTTTGTCTGCTTTGTCTGATTGAAACGATCAGTTCTTTATTCTTCCCAATACGTCCAGATTGGGGGTGACATTATTATCACGTTATCATAATGGTAGACAGGTTTATTCAGTCAAAGGCTACAATGTGTCTGTGTGGCTAGGAACTCTCAGTCCAACTCTGCTTTTCGCACCCACAACCACTTATCGCTGCTGTAATAACCACGTAACAATAACTTCAACTTAAGTGGATTTAAATTATGGTTTAGAATGTTTGTGTTTTGAGCGAGAGCACAGCGGGGATTGGTAGTGGTGGTTATTAGACAGCCTTGGGTATTTGGGGCGACCCAGCTTGGGCCTGGCTTTGTTTTCTGCGGGTCACCAGGGTCCCTGAACACAGAGGCGCCCCCCCCCTGTCATGGGTGATTAGGGCACACGGTGGTGACAGGTATTAACCAGCCAGTAACCCCAGCGCTGTGATGATGGCTTCACGCTCCACGGCAAACCCCCGCGAATGGCAATTACACTCGGCGTTTAGATCATAGCTGCCTTTGTCTTCTTTTCGTCTCCCCTTTCTGGGACACATCGTCACTCTGTCCATCCGTTCATTCATTGCCTTTCTGTGTGCAATACTCTCACTCTCCCTTCCTATATCTGTCTTTCGGAGATGCCTCTCCAGTCTCCATGCCTTTGCTCTGTTCCATAATGAGTGGCCAGGCATTGTCTTTTCTCAGCAGTGCATTGTGTGTTAATTATACCCACAGAATTTGACAATGTTAGCGACGCAGATTTCAGAGTGTAGTTTCTCAGGCTTTACAAGGCTCTTTACACTGGACTACAGATAGTTCCCTATTTTGAGCTCAGAGTATTTGTAAAAATGCTCAAATCTTTAGAATACCATAAAAAGGACATTAGGATGGCCCCAACAAATATCAACACATTAAACATTTGCTTACAGCTAATCAAAATGACAAGAATGCTAACTGCTAACACCACTGTTTGAACGCGATGTTAGCTAAACTACCATATGCTACTCTGAAACTAGCTCTAGATATATTGATTCAATGATGAACAATTCAATATCATCGATGCAAAGTGAAAATATTGTAGTTGGTTTTTTTTCTGAGTCGGTTATCTCATATCGATCACAGGCCCCTGAATTCTCACAAAGCGAAATCGCATCATGGCAGACTTTGTGATGTCAGCAAATGTTATAATGTTGTCCAAAGAATCAATATAATATTGTATCATGATAAAACCTGGGCTTTACACTATCTAAATGCTCGCACAGCTATCTGTAGAAGTGGAGTTTGTCTTGCTATTTGCTGGTTACATCAGGAGAAGGCAGCTCACAATTGACTGTCTCATTAAACACCGGGTGATTTTCCACTCTCTTGATTTGATAAACGGGATGAAAATTAAGTTAAGGAAGGTAAATTAAGTTAGGGAGGGTGAGGATGGGTGGGGGTGGGGGTGGGGAGACTTGTGGTGTGTTTACGACGCAGGGGTGGGATTGTGGTTGGTGGTATGCTGGCGCTAGTTTTACAGGTGGCTCTAACACATGCAGACAGTCAGTCACACACTTCTACCATTTGTTTGAAACTACATGTGACATGTGTGTGTGTGTGTGTGTGTGTGTGTGTGTGTGTGTGTCTCTGTGTGTCTGTGTGTGCGTGCGCTGGAACATTTTTTACTGACCCACTCAAGCTATCACTTTGGTCTCAAGCGGTACTTTGTCACAGCCTGTGAGTGATTTTTCCTGATGGCCTTTTTCCCCTGTTACGGAGCCTGTTTTTGCATTTGTGTGTGGTTGAGGGTGTGTGTGTGTGTGTGTGTGTGTGTGTGTGTGTGTGTGTGTATATGGGACTAGTCTTCTTCTGCCCCCAAAAAAACCCATCTTATCCACATTCAAAAGCAGTAAGAAAATAGACTCTGTAGTTCACAGTCAAGATGGAGTGAATGGTAAAGGAAAATCAGATTTCCCTTTTCCTTTTTCTGTCTTGTTTTTCTCTGTGTTTCTCTCTGTGTCCCTGCAGAAGGTCCCACACAAGAGTATTGGATTCTGGTTCTCGATATTTTTTCTCCCTGTTCCTTCTTGTACTCCCTCACCTGTCTTACTTCCCCCCCTCTCCCTGAGTCCTATCTGGGTGCTGTAATGCCAGCTAGTTGGGGACTTAATCCATTTGTGAAGCTCTTGTATGAATCACGTCTATCCCCCCCTACACTCCTCCAATGTGTTCCCCCCAGCATTATGGATTAGCTGGTTAACTCTAGCCAGCTACTCTGTCAGCCTGGCCCTGTCTGGCTGGGTTGAGGAGGGCCAAGTCATTCAGCCAGCCGTAGCCCATTCAACAATCCCATTCTGTTTAAATCCAAGTCAGGCTTGCCGGGACTGCATCCTTGGCATAGTGAGTGTGTGTTTTACTCCGCATTTAAAGGGGAAGAAGAATTTCAAGTTTGAAATGACTCCGGATTGAAGAGATTTTTTCTTCTTCTTCTTTTAAATGTCAAGGAAATGTCGCAGCCCAAAAATATCTGTTTTTGAAGGCTTTACAAAAAGGAGGTTTCTGTTTTTTTGGCCTCAGTGTAGATGGATGTTCATGTTTTAAATGGTTTAATAGGGCAAAGGGAAAGGAGGTGATACAAGTGGCGGACCTAAAGAAACCTTCTGTGCAGTTGACTGCCCTTCACACCCTGTGAACTCTGACCTCTCAGGCACCAGTGCTAATAAGCATGCATGCACCACGACATCCCACGCTCCCTACGCTGCAAACACAACTGCACTAATGCGCCGCCATTGCGCCAATCACTCCGCAGAGTAAACGGCGTTAAGGTGGTTAATGACATCCTGCATGATTGTAAAATGCACGCGTGCTGTGCTCACAGGTTTATGAAGTGAACACACGCACGCACATGCACGCACACGCTCACACACACACACACACACACACACACACACACACACACACACACACACACACACACACACACACACACACATACACACACGGGCACAGGAGCACAAGCCTTTAAGAAGCTTTGTCTGTAATGTGCTTTTCGGGCTCCACTGGAAAGCCATAGGTCAGCTAGAGAAGGAGACGGGGGAGAGAGGAGGCGAGCTGGATGGTGGGAAGAAGGGAGGGAGTCCTTGTTAACATGCTCTTTGTGTCCGCTCCCATCACCATGTTATTGAAGCAAGGGGATTCGGATCAAAATGATTGGTAGCTGGGAGGGTGGAAAAGGAAGAAAAAAACCCCGAAAAGCGACAACTGGGAGGAGGAGAAAGAGAAAAGCATCAGACTATGCAGAGCTTCATCTCTCAAAGCTATTTCAATCAGGGTCTCGACACCTGCCTTTCAATCCCCTTGCAGTTGATGGAGAAGCTTCGAGTGCTGCAGGAATTGGAACATGTCGAGGTGGGGATGGGGACGGGGAGGGGGCGGCAAGTGTGTTCAGGGGTAAAGGGGTTTCAGGGAAGAAGGTAGTGGCTGCAAGGTGGCCGCCCTGGAGAGGAGGAAACTGGGCAGGATGGGGTGTTGTTGATGGGAGGGGAAAGAGAGGAGAGGCTTGAGAGGAAGCAGAGGGGAGGGGATGGGGGTCAGGCTGGTGGGGGCAGTCGTATAGTGAATGCGGGTCACTGCGCGCTGGCGGGAAGCCAAGCCGCTAAGCCCTGGCAGCTCGTTAGCCTCTGTGTTAGTGACCTGATAGACCACAAGCCCTACTCCCCCCCCCCCCTTCATTATTGCCTGTTCCCTTTCCCACTCAGGATCAGCTAGCTGCAGTTCTGCCCAGTGGCCTCTGGGGGCAGACCAGCAGAGAGGCAGAGTATGGCAGCATTTTGTCTGTGTGTGGGCCACATCTGTACAAGACTGACACAAGTAGAGCTTTATTTGATCAGAAGTGCAGTTTCCATTTTTAAAAAGGGCCTGTACAGCATTTGCTTACAGGACCCGTTTTGTTCCTCCTGTCACATGTGGTACGTCTTGCTCCGCCCCTCCAGATTCCTCTCCCAACATCTGCTGCTGTCCCTTAAACACAGTGTTTAGCGCTGCTCTTCAGTTTTCTCCTGTGTGTAAAAAATAGATCCTTTAAGCTATTTTCATCTAAGGGCCATTGAGGTATTCATCACGTCCCTCTGTTGCCTTAATTTCACTGCCTCTCCTGGAAAAGTTCCCTATTTCTTTTTTAACACATTCTCACCCCCCCCCCCCCCCCCCCTCTCACCCACCGTCGCTGTTTACATCCCTGAATTATTATATATTTCTTTTCATCTTGTCAGCAGGTCTCTCCATCTTTTTAAGCCTGGCAGCAAGTTTGGCTTTTAGATCTGAGCATTTGATGGCTTTAATAAAAAATCCAAAAGTGTGTTCTTTAATAACTGGCTACCTCTCTCTGGAGTGTCGTTAGCGCTAATGCACGATAAACCGCAGAATTTCCCCGCGGCTCGCCAACATGGCCGCTGTCGTGGCAGTCATGGTTGCCTTCCCTCTCTCAGTCTCTCCCCTCTCCTCACCTCCCTTAACTGCCTCGTCACGAGGCCCATCAGCACAGATATTACAGTCACAATTACTCAAGCTAATTGACTTTGGGGATGTGAAATATATTCCAGTGGAGCAGAGCGTCTGAGGTGATGAACAGGTGAATTGTGATTTTATTAAAGGGGATATGACTCACATCCTTCCTCTCAGGGCCTATGTTGTCTTTGGAAACTGGCTGTTTTTTTTTTCCGAGATGAGAGGCTTAAGGCATATATGGCAACACACTTTCCCCAACACATCTTTTGTGTGCCAGATGCTCGCAGTGACAGCTCATTCTAACCTTGTCCCTCTCTCTCTCTGTCTCTCTCTTTCTGCCTGCTGTAGCTACATCCAACAGCACCATGGAGGGCATCGACAACCAGGAGGGGGGAGTGTGCAAGACCAAGTCCATGAAGATAATCATGAAAGTGGGACAAAGTGAGTATTGTATTATTGAATTACAGCCGTGAGTGCCTGCGGGGCATGAGCAGGCAGCCACAATGCCAAGCTAGTACATTGTGCAAAATAGTGTGAGACTCTGAAAATGCCCTAATAAGGTCAAAGGAGGCTGTGCAGCATGCAGCTCCATCGTCTCCATGACACCTGGGGCTTCGAAGGGACAGGAGATGTAATCTAGTGGAAGCCTAACGCGCTGAAACACACACACACACACACACACACACACACACACACACACACACACACACACACACACACACACACAATAACACACTATTGTGTATGCTTGCATGGACACATGCGCTGGAAGCATCTGCTGTTATATACTCTTTTAACTAGAATCTACACATGAAATCTAGTTTGGAGGCCCACAAACACATCATTCTCATGACTTAGGCCCTGTATGTGTGACACACAACGTCCCCGTGTGCACACTGCGTCTGAATCACACACCTGCTGCCTAATAGTACTGAAGATCAGCTCCAGTGCTGAGAGTTGCTTACAAATCAGTGGCTTTATTAATTGAAATGTACTATTAAGTTTGCTTTTGGTTCGGTTGAGCTTGACGGTGCATAGAGTTCAACCTGAGACTAGTGATTGTAACAGCAGATGCTCAGTGAATTACTCCAGCATTTAGCGTGACTGTTCAGCATCAGAGCCACTGACACACAGTTTAGCAGCATTTGGAACCAAATGGACCCATTGCAGAACCAAAAACAACCTTTAGCTACTCTTTGTGGTTGATTACAGTGATATATGGGCCATGAATAACCATACGTACAAAATGGTTAGCTTGTATATGGATCTAGTGTAAGAAAATGTGGCTGCTAGGTGCACTGTTGAGGCATTTACAGGTTCAGAGTTTTGTACGAACTTTTGTCTGGTTTCCGTACCAAAATTCTATCCTTGTGTTTCCCTGGTAGTCGCATGTAAGTTTGTTGCTGAGACTAAACACCAGCAGTTCACCTACACACGACGGGCGGGGACGGAGATACCCAGCTGATTGACATGAAACTAATCGGAACCTATCCCTTACCATGAGCATAATCAACGTAGACACACACTACAGTGAAAAAGAATTCCCCATTAATCCGTATGCATCTTATTTGCATTTTTTTCAGATCCCTCTGATCCTATTTCACCCAAAGACAACCCCACCAGAGTACCCTACCCTCCCAAGCATTCAGATGGCAAGGAGACCTACAACCCTAACGATGTGCTGGAGAAACCAGGTGAGACCCCCTACTCGCAGCTTAAATCCCGGGAAATTGGTAATTGAGTGGAGGATGTATTGAACCAATTTGGCATTTTGGCAAGTGATTGTTCGGTCAGCTAAGAGCAGATAGCGCTAAGTAAGCGTGTGTGTGTGTGTGTTTGCGAGAGTCACTGAGGTGTGCGTGTGAAAGTGAAGGGAAAGAAAGGTCAGCGATTCATCAGCCAGTAATTGAATGTTGCCCATAAAACTGATAGGCATCTGCGGCCTCCCAAGGACTTATAAGGTATCTCCACGCTGGCCCCGGTCCAGCCTTAAACCCGCCACTTAAGCAACATTTTCAAGAAAATGATCTGATCGCTGTCTGCCATCTTTTTAACGACCTGTTCTTAGTACAGACACACACTTGTTTCTGCACCGAATCACAACTCAGACAGACGCTACGTGCAGACCGCTCTTATCTCTACTATTATATTGCAGTTAAGAATCTCCCAAGAAGAAATTCAGACCGGCAATTTCCGCAGCCAGATGTGCTCAGAAAAAAGAAACAGGAAGGGCCCAAGAACAACCTGCCCCCCCCCCCCCCATGTCCTGGCCCATTGAGGGCGTGGCCTCACCTGACTCTCTCTGTTTTCACTCCCAAATCCATCCTGACCTTGAGCATGCAAATCGGCCATTCTGCCATGCTGGCTCTGTTCTCTGCAGACATCAGCATCTTGCTCTCTCCATCTTCCCGTCTCTCTCGCTTGTGTTTTATGTCCCAGCCCTCCATCCCGGCAGCTATCAGGAGCATATGGGCGTCAGAGTGCTATGGGCAGAGCGTCTGAGGCAGCATAATCCCCTTGTAAAACATTGGAAGGGTCCTTGCTTTGGGCTGCCTGCCATCCTATATCCACTATATCCCCCACCCCTCTACCACAGCGAAAGCACTTTGTGGCCCTCAGGAGAACAGCGGCAGACAGGGAGACACAGTAATCCTGCCTGCTCAGGGAACACGCTCTGTCCCGGGGAGAACAGAACACACCCGCCCTGGAGGTGTTGGATAGGAACCAGAATGTCCATCGCTGCGAGTCAGAGCCCAGCTTGGCTTCCATAATTGATGTCTCATGAAGACATCAAATATTTCTTTCTTATTTTCTTCCCTCCTGGTGTAGTTAGTCAGAAAATTATGTTACTTTTTTTTTTTATGTCTTTTCAAAATGCAATTTATCTAAGTGCCATTTGCCTGTATCTAGCCCAGCCATTGTATCTCCAATCAGGCTGCGCTCGTCCTAGTTTCAAGGTTGCCGTCTCCACCGGCTGAATTTGAATAGCCACCGATCGAATGTGACCTTTATACAAAGAGCCCTCTATAGGCAGGCTTCACTCTCAGCCACTGTTCTGCTGGCCCCTTTCCTTCACCTTTACATTGACTCAATGAAAAGATTGTGAATAATGAATTGGAAAGGAAAGACTGCCGAAAACACAACTTCTTATCTTTCCTGTAAAGGGTTCTGTAAGCTTCAACTGAAGTGTTTTGGATCCTCGTGCAGCATCTCCCTACTCCCTCCTGGTGTCAAAATATTAGACAAACACTCATATGATTTTGTCCACCAATCGATTAGTTGTAATCGACAGATCTGTTAAACTGAGTTTCTCCACAAAGAATCATGCACAAGTGTAAAAAAAAAAAAAAAAAAAAAAAATGTGCTCAGAAGTTTCTTGGAAACTTCTTGTCTGCCTAACAATTTCTTGGAAATAAATAATTACGCAGTAAAAAGCACAAAACAATGAGGATCGCTTAAATAAGCATTAGTCGACTGAGACCAAAACGACTCAGAGAGGGCAGCCCTACAACTTTTTTGTAACTTTCCAAAATGGACAGTCCCAAAATCAAAACCAATTGGCCAGACAGAGGTTCTCTCAAGCTCTTTTTATATTTATGACACAACCAAGTGCAAAACCTTGACCTTTGTGGAAAGATAGTCCGAGTGGGTATGCTAACCCTAACCCCATCTGGATGATTAGCTTGTTTTACCTCTCTCTTTATGTGAAAAGTGAGATTTGAATGCCTTTTCTTACTTTAAAGGAAGGTCAAGGTGCTATAAAATACTGTAAACTATCAAAAAGGTCAATCCACAGAGAAATGCACACAGCCCGTATTAAAATAAAAATGTAAACGAGCCGCAAGGGTTTTTATATATATATATATATATATATATATATATATATATATATATATATATATATATATAGAGAGAGAGAGAGAGAGAGAGAGAGAGAGAGAGCGAGAGAGAGATATATATAGAGATAGAAATTGCCGCAACAGTCATTCCCCGGCTGCAATGGCAGTGCAGAGACGTGCAGATGTGAACCCAGAAAGACCCAGAAACGCTGACCAATCACAGCGGGCTGGGCTTTTTGTTTTTCGTGAGAGGGGCTTAAAGAAACAGGCACTAACATGCAGTGGTATGCAAACAATAATGTTTTTTTTTTTAAAACATTAAAGCATGTAAAAATGTTCTAGTAGATACCCAAAATAAAAGTATAACCCTGAAAATGAGCATGATATGGGATCTTTAAAACAGATTCAAGCCCCACTGCCTATAGATGTGGTCGAATGGCATGTCGTAACTTTGGTTTGAGAAAATGTTTTCCATTTCCTGCATTTCTACATACATTTAGGGAATGTGGTGATACAAAATCTGGGAAATAATTAAGTTGATCATAATGGTAAATTCCTTCAGAAAAAATAGTACTAAACTACGTATAAGAAAAAGACTTCTTACTATCTATATTGTTTAAAATAAGGGCGATCACAGAGACACAAACTGGAATTACGCCCTAGAGTTCTCTGGGCATACCTCGTGCCCTCTCTGTGTTTGATGATTTAAGGTTCCCACAATGTAATTTGAGTTTGACTCTGAGATGAAAAATAAGCCTGCAAACACATGGCTCATTTAGTCATTTTGCTCACTCTGCTTCCCTCTGTCTCCCAGGTGTAGCGCCCAGAGAAAGCGGCGACACTGACGCCGGCGGAAAGTCCTCCAGCGCCATCGGCTCCGAGGTGGCCATCTTCGTCGGCATCGCTTCGGGCAGCGTCATCTTCATCATCATCATCATCATGCTGGTCCTGCTGCTGCTTAAGTACCGGCGGCGGCACCGCAAGCACTCACCGCAGCACGCCGCCACGCTCTCCCTGAGCACCCTCGCCACGCCCAAACGGAGCGGCGGCGGCGGAAACAATAACGGCTCGGAGCCCAGTGACATCATCATCCCGCTCAGGACTGCTGACAGCGTCTTCTGCCCACACTACGAGAAGGTCAGCGGCGACTACGGCCACCCAGTCTACATAGTTCAGGAGATGCCCCCGCAGAGCCCAGCCAACATCTATTACAAGGTCTGAGCTGGAACTTTTAAAAAAAAACAAGAGACGAACTGGAACAATCCCGGGCAGAGTGGGTTTTTAGTTTCGGCTGGCGCCGCCACACGCCCGCAATCACTCTCGCTCTTTCTCTCTCTGTCTCTGTGTGTCGACTCCTCCTCCTCCTCCTCGTCTCTGATGTTTTGTCACTGCTTTCTTCTTTATCAAAGTTTTGCTGATACCTTGTTGCTGTGGTTTGGTCCCAGTCGGTGTGGACGGGATGGGTGAAATGCTAGCGCTGCCTCTGCTGCTGCTGCTGCTGCTCTCTGGGGCTCTTGGGAAATAGAGAGGACCAGCTCTTCTTTCCCCAACGCTGCTCCCTTGTTTTGTTTTGTGCACCGCAGCCAGCACTGTGGGGGAACTGAGCATTTGTGGAGAAGAGAAACGTAGACAGACGCACAGCAGGGATTTTTCTTTTCCTCGGATTGGGACGGACGGACGGACGGACGGACGGACGGACGGACGGAAGGTTTACTGGCATGAGAGGAGGGGAAGGAATCTTTGGCCCCACCTTTAAAAGGGACTACTGCTTGGAAAAAGAGAGGGAAAGAGACAAACAACAAACAAAAACGAGCGAGGAGGAGATGTAAAGGAAAATATGGGCTGAACCATGAACTCACAAAATGGCTGCCCTCCCTTGATGCACACTAGCCGGAGATGCTCTGTGGATTAACCCAGTCGTACGAGGGAAGGGGGGAGAGATTCTCACAGCGATCCTCTCCGGGACTTTCCTGACTGACTCACGGAGATCACGCATTCACCCTGCCACCCACATGCTCACCATCACATACATACACACTCAACCCCCCCCCCCCCCCCACACACACACACACAAACAAACACACACACACACAAACACACACACACACACAAACAAACACACACACACACAAACACACACACACACAAACACACACACACACAAACACACACACACACACACACACACACACACTGTCTGACCAGTCAATGTGAACTGTTTGGGTTGAAGTGTGGATTGCACCATCTCTCCTCGTTTTCCAGATATGTTTTTCAGCAAATCACTTCTTTCAGACATTACTTGAAGGTTTTAAGGAAGAAAAATAGATTCTCTTTTAGTTTTTTTTGTACTGTCAACATTTACTGATTTTTTTTTTTTTTTTTTTTTTTGCTCGTATCTGGTTTTCATATCCCGGTTCAGTTCAAATGCAGATAGATGTTGTTTTTTTCTTCCTTTTGTGACATGTCATATCGTACGTGACGTTCAAACACAAGTGACCCAACAGTGGCCAGGAATGGCGAGAGCGTGAAAAAAACGGATTTTGTATCCTCTCGTTGTGAGGTCTGCCCAGGTGGCTCCTGGGAAGAGTGGAGGACTTTCATATATGTAGAGCAGCACTTTGAACTCCTTTTTGGTCCCTCCACTCTTCACAGCAGTCATAGAGAGAGAGACGCAGTGATAGCTAGAGATGGGCGAGCAGCTGGATCCCGGCTTTTTACACGGGGGAAGTGTTAGGGGTAATAAGAAATCCAACTGGCCTTACTGCCGTTTTTTCGCATCAGGTGAAGAAGAGGCCCGAGATCTAGTTGAGGTTAGCATAGCTGGCTGAAACAGCTCTAGGTACTGTTATGTTTACCCCTGGGGGTCCAATGATGATTAAGGGTGCCCTAAGGGGCCCAAAATCAGCGTTGACCAGTGCTCTCCTGTTCTTATTCGGAAAAAAAATTGCACAGGGACATCTTATTACATTGTCACTCTTTCTCAATCTCCATTAGCATTTTCCTATTGTAAGTTTTTGATTTAATTCTCTCTTTTTTTTCTACTTTTTTTTTTTTACAAAATAGATGTACATTTTAAAAAAGGACATTACACAGAGGAAAAATACAAAAAAAATGCAAATGAAAAGCAGAATTTATTTATGATAGACACATAGAGCACAGGCAGTTGTCAGGAGGTATGGAGAAGAAGAAGAAGTAATGTTAATATATTATGGTATAAGTGCACATTATGCAATCTAGGTTTTTGATTATTTGATAGGTCTCGACCCACTGAGTCCCGTATTTTAACGAGCTGTCGTCCACAGACACAGGGCTCAGTCCTGGGAAAGAGGACCAGGGGAGGGGCAGCCTGGCCCCGGACCCCTTAGCCCCTGCCCCCCGAGCCCGAGGGGAGGAGAGTTATCTGACCCAAAATAGCTCACATTGGTGTACACAAGGGCAGAGTAGCTGTGTCTCCCACACTCACTCAGTGTAGCATCTCCCAAAGGATAATTCTCATCCCCCATTCTCCTCATACACACCGTTCATGTTCTCTGTGCATGTATGTATGCATGTGTGTGTGTGTGTGTGTGTGTGTGTGTGTGTGTGTGTGTGCGTGCGTGCGCGCGCGTGTTGAGCAAGTCTATATTACAGTGACTTCACATTCATTGATATCTTAGGATCATAATCGTGACTTAAGTTGTTCCCAGAGCGTGTATCAGCCCATCATCGACATTGTCATTCGTTCATAAAAGAACATCAAATTTCACCGAAAAGCCAAGCCTTGTATGATCTGAGGTTGTGCCTCTGAGAGGCCACGAAAATCTGCAAATATGCAATTCTTATTTATTTTTTTAAATCAATTCTGAGAAGAAGAAAAAAACAAAAAACAACCCCCACCTATGGAAAGTGTTCTTAACCACTGAAAGATGTAACAACAAACAAATGACGCAAAACTAGCAAAGTACGTCACACAAGCCTGCTGTCAGTTTTGATTTCCCCGCATTATTTGTAGTATTATTTGAACCTTTTTCTGTTTGAACCATGTGCCGTAGTACAAAGGTAAACTGTGAAAAATGAAACCATTAAAAAGCATACATATATATCACACCTGAACAGGTATTTAAGAAAAGATGAACAAGACACACACACACATACATACGACAAAGAAATGGCTGTTTAGTTGCTCTCTGTCTGCGGCAGAATATGACAATCTTATTAGTTTCTTTGAATCTGACGTCCTTTTCTTAGCCGCCACTCGACTAACGCTCTCCCAACATAGCGATGCTGTGAGAGTCTTAGCACAAAAGGCTAGGAGAAGCGCCTCAGGCTTCTGTAAAATGCCTTGCTCGTATGGTCAGCCCTTGGTCACTTGACTCAGTAATTTTGCACCGTACTTCTGTAGGTAAGAAACTGTAAATACATTAATGTTTGTATTGTATATGGATCCTGGGTTGTTACAATAGCCTTATTCACCTTTTTAGGAAAGTCAATGGAGAAAATAAAAAAACAGTACCGAAAAAATGAACTACCCTTCAGTTAAAACAGAGCATACTACTTTTTTGGTAAATAGCTTATGTAAATATTGACCAGAACCCAATAAAAACATTTTTTTATAAACTCTTAAAAGTAAGATGTTTTGTATAAAATTTGAATTTTTTGCTATGTATTTTAGCTAGCGCTCGATGGAAAGCCCGTGTCCTCCCCACTCCCTCCCCTTTTGCACTGTTTCCATGGTAATTTGGTTTTAAAAGAAAAAAAAAAATGAGAGAAAAGTTGCCAAACCGACTGCTGCATATTTGTGCCATAAGTGTGTACCATAAATATTTATTGAATTAGTTTCTTTTTTTTTCCTTCTTCTTCTTCTTTTTTTCCCCTTCCCGTTTATGATTTAACTTGAGTCCAGTTTGTAAGTAACACAGTATTATTTTTGCATTGTTTTGTTCGTTTGGCCCTGGTTTTTGTTTTTAGTCATGTCATGGTCACCGGGTGGCTGGAGCCCTGTTCTCCCCTGTCCTTGCAGTATGAGACGGCCAGGCTGTGAAAAAATGATTTTAACATTCAGAAATTTAAACAAGTTCAAAGTGAGGATAAATGACACACATTCCACCAGTCTGTTACAAACTGAAAATGTTTTTCAATAAAATGTTTTTCCTATGGACGCGCTGTCTGCCTGTGTTGCTCTGTTCTGCATTCCCACTGCATGAATAAACCATGTCTCTGTTCTTTAAAAGAGTTCATTTACTTAGTTAGTTCACTCTCCGTGTGGCCAGCGGTGTAGTCTACGTCAGTGGTTCCCAACCTGGGGTCCGGGGACCCCTCAGGGGGACGGCAAAGATCACAGGGGGTGCACAAGTCTTTATCTGGTTTGAGGTTGAGGTAAAAAAAAAATATTTGCACATTAAACAAATTATGATAATACACATATACAATTATTATATATATATATATATATATATATATATATATATATATATATATATATATATATTATACAATATATAATGTATACAAAAGTCTGTATAAAAACTATGTATTTTTGTTCTCGCTTAAAATTGTAGGCAGGCTACTTAGTAGGCCAAACCTCCGGGACCTCTTAACCTCTGACCCTTGTTGTCATCAGGTCAGCTGCTAGCTGCTATCATTCTCGTTTTTCCTGCCGCCACGGCATCACTATTTTATGAACGAAACATGGCGGAGAAACGTAAAAGTGCTGATAACTCCTCTGTATCAAATGAGAAAGTAAGGCTATATGTTGAGAGTTACCTCAACTTCGGTTTTCGAGGGGGGGCTCAGCTATTCTTAGACATAAGTAGGGGGGGTGCCAAGGAAAAAAGGTTGGGAACCAGTGGCCTACGTGATACGCAGGTATACGCGGTATACCCACAAGAAAGCTCCAGGATTTCCATATACCCACTTAAAAATGCCCAACGACATGCAACAACATACATACTTTCCATTATATTTTTGATATAGTTTGAATTGTCATCTGTGTTTTGTTTTATCTTTGCATAGGCTAAATAAAGGTATTTTATACCACTGTAAGTTGGTGCATACAAGTGTATCAGAATGCAGGAAAGGAAGTCTTTGACGCTCAAAATTTCCCTGGTGGAGGACACCTAGACCCCCCCCCCAATGTCCCATATATATATATATATATATATATATACACACACACACACACACACACACACTGCAATACATTACATATCAAGGGCATAGGTTTTGTTTCAACATTGGAGGGGACACACATTGTAACAGGCGGGGGTGTCTGGGGGCCCTACTCCCCTATTACATGTCATTTAGCTGTCACTTTTATCCAAAGTGACTTATAATTGCTATATAGTTGCACACCTCTGGAGCAACTAGGGGTTAAGTGTCTTGCTCAGGGACACATTGGTTGATGGATCACAGTGGGAATTGAACCCGTATCTCCCCCACCAAAGGCACGGGTCATATCCGCTGCGCCATCACCACCACACACATACTCACAACATCAACACGTGCTTCCAGATGTTTTTTTTTTGACAAATCATGTACATCTCAACAACAAATCTGTTAGAAAATGAGACCTTGTTAAAGCTATAAGCTCCACAGTTTAAAGCTACATAGAAGTTATTTATTTACCTTTTTTGAGGAGTGGTTTGTCTTTCATATATTTTTGAAGGGGACAAATTATTGGGGGGGTGGGGAACGACATATCCCCTGCGAAAGCTACACCTATAATGTCATTGAAATATTTTCAGAAAATATTTGAAATTACATTTACACATTGAACATTTAACTTTTATAAGAACTGTACTAAGAAACCAGATGTTTAATTTTCTAATCAAAAAATAGATGGATGGATATTCAAGAAATATACTAGGCCTACATCCAACCTACACCCAAATATGATCTCATTCTAAAACCATGTTGATAAGTCTGCTGCGATGACAGCATCCACTCTTCAGGGATTAGCTCCCATTCAGCCACATTACTGAGGTCCAAAACTGATGTTGTTCAATGAGGTCTGGCTCACAGTCTGCGTTCCAGTTCATCTCACGGGTCTGGGATGGGGTTGAGGGCAGGACAACCTCTTCCACGTCATGCTGGGAAAACCATTTGTTTATGGAGCTGGCTTTGTGCACTGTTGAACCAGTAGAGAGGACTCGCCACAATTTAATTTCTAAAAAAAACATTGTATGCTGTAGCATTAAAGGGATACTGCAGCAATTTACAATTTGAATTCCATAAAGTTGAAGTTAAGTTAAAAAATGCTGAAGCAAAGAGTGAGATATCCTAAATTATATTTCCTAAAATGGGGTCAAGCCTCCAAAACACTGGATCACACTTTCCAAATGTCTGAGTTTAGAATGTTGACTATCAACTGCAATATCTCTGATTGGAGTCCACCTTTGGGGGTTTGCATGTTATTCTCTATTTCCTGTCAAGTGTATGATGGAAAAGACAATGCCCCAAAACATGTAGAGGGTGGCTCTTAGTTTTAGGTCCATGCAGAGCACTAGTTTCTCCTACAGGCTTTATATTGGAAATAGGGCCTCTCCAAGATAACCCCAATGGCATCATCATCAAA
This sequence comes from Zingel zingel, assembly GCA_023566125.1. Classification (NCBI taxonomy): domain Eukaryota; kingdom Metazoa; phylum Chordata; class Actinopteri; order Perciformes; family Percidae; genus Zingel; species Zingel zingel. The sequence goes on from CM042327.1 coordinate 24,265,600, forward strand.
ACATTATGTTTAGACCTGCAAAGATGAATCGCTTAATTGATTAATTGTCAATTATTAAATGAATTGCCAACTATTGTTGACAAAAATCACAATTCTCTGATGTCATCTTCTTAAATGTGAATATGTTCTAGTTTCTTCTCTCCTCTGTACCAGTAAACTGAATATCTTTGAGTTGGGGACAAAATGAGACATTTGAGGACATCAGCTTAGGCTTTTGGGAAACACTGATCCAAATTTTTCACCATTTTCTGACATTTAGACAGCAAACAATTAATCCATTCATCCAGAAAATAATCGACAGATTTTTCGACAATGAAAAGAATTTTTAGTTGCAGCCCTAATTATGTTTTGACAGACTGAGTAGAACTCCCCACGATGAGTGAATTGAGTTCATACAGAAAATCGGTGGAAGGCCCCTTTAAGGTTTGTCTTGATTGAAACTAAGGGGCCTAGCTGAAACCATTAAAACAGCCTCAGACCAAAGGAAGTGGCTGATGGTGTCCACATAGTTCTGATCATGTATTGTACAACAAAGAGGATTAATGCGCTCTTACAACACAGTGAGTATGGACCCAGAGAAGTGCAGGTGTGTCTGCTGTGTGTGGTGCCGCCCACTCCGTGTTGATGTAATGTGGAGGCAGTGATTAAGGGATCCTGTTTCCTATCAGTGGGAGGCTGGTTGCTCTCTGAAACAGAAACCAGCACAGCCAAGTTGTCACTAAGCCGGTGAGTCAGTCTTGTTTTGACGGCCAATACATCCAAGCAACCAGCCTGTCTAACCAGCATTGCTGCCAGTGACTCAGGAGTCAAACCAGCCAAAATATAGCCAGGCAGAGACACAGCTATAGTAGGCCAGACATCCCTTCCACTATAGCTAGCTAGCACCAATCAGCCAGCCACCAAAACAGCTCTAAAATCCCATCAGCTCGCCACCATAACTCTCAGTTCAGCCAGAGAGTCTGCAGGCCAGGACATCGAGCAACAGGCACAATTCTAGCTGACAGCCAAGCATCCAGCTAGCCAGAATTCTTGACCAAGTCTAAAAGAGGGCTTTAGTTTAGCATCAACACTTGGTCACTATACTAAATACGTCTGTATTTGTTGAACCTCTGAACCTGAGTAATTAAACCTTGCAACAAGCTTGGAGGTATCAGAAGAGGTTTCTAATACTGTGGCTAGAAAGTATTCTTTGGCTTTCAACTCTGCCCTTTGGCCACAACACTCCACTGCTAATGTGGCTGGGATCAGTGTGCATATATTATTTCGGTTTTTGCCCTTATGCCAAACAAGTGAATGTTCCAACTAAACTGTTTACATGGCTAATGAAAGTGAATATTCCACTAGTATTCCTGTTTAAATGCAGCCGTGTAAAAAATGACTTTTTCAAAGTTGTTCAAAGTGTTCCACCAGTGGTGGACTTGTTGGACTGTGAGAACGCAGCGTCCCTCTTTCATTCCTTCAACCACCTTCTTGAAAAGGTTGGTGTTGCAATGTTTGAGCATATCCACAAACCTGTTGATATCCAAGTCTTTGATGATCTTTAAAAGTAGCTGTGTTTCTCCTTCTTTTCTTTTGGTCATGCATTTCTAGTGCAGCCTGCAAACTGTTGGCTGGTTGGTTTGTGTACAACAACCATAGCAACGCACAGAGCTGACCATAAGCCGTAAACAGGCAAGGCCATCAACTGTCACAAACTGCTGTAAAAACCCTAAACGAGACGCAGATTCCAAATGCGCTGTACACAAAGAATGTCCAAAGAATGCTTCTAAAACCAGAATAATACCGGCATATCACACGTCTTAATCTGAAAATGCTTTATCCAGAAAAAGGCTTTATTTTGAATATTCAAACGGAAATGCTGTTTACATGACCCATATCAAATGCGGAATAAGGTCATTTTCAGAATAACAGTGAAATATTAGTGTGCATGTAAACATACACATGGTCGTTTCCACGATAATATACGATGTATAGATTAAACCAGATGTCAGATGACACAACATTCAAACTAGTTAGTTTCAAGCTTACCTGAGGCCTACTCTGACCTTAAAACAGTCATTTTTGACATTTTGACAATACTGAAATGCCTTAAATTATCTGCACAATGCACATGAAGCTACAGCCAGCAGCCGGTTAGCATAGCACAAAGACTGGAAGCAGGGGGACACAGCTGTCCGTGGTAAACAGAAGCTGCCTGATTAACACAATATAACCACTTGTTTGTTTCATTCATACACTGTATTAACGAGCTGCATCCCAGTTTTAGTGGTTGTGCTAAGCTAACTGGTTGCTGGCTAAAGTTTTACACATCCAGGGTTCAACGCTAAGGTTTTTTTTTCAATTGTTCAGTCGGGAAAGTAAAAAGAAGTGAATATTTACTGGGCCCTGTACAAAAAATATTCCGAGGAAAAACGTAAAACATCAAAATACATCAAAAAGCGGCAAAAAATGTAGACTAAAATGTCCCAATTATTTGTGAAAAAAACGTCAAAAGCATTGAGCGCCAAATTCAAATCACGCGATTATGATACGATGATGTCCATACGGGCAAGTAGGTTGTTATATTCAGTTGCCCAATGGCCCGGGGCAAGTAAAACACCACTTTGGGCAACTAAACATAACAACCCACTTGCCCGTTCGGGCATCATCAAATCATAATGATGTGATTTGAATTTTCCGTTGGCCAATCAATAATTGACCCTGATTGTTGAACCCTGACGTCCTTCTCATCTAACTCCTGGCAAGAAATGTTGAACTTTTTCTGTAAGCCTTATGCGCACATGCATTGCATTGGTGGATTACTGCATTATTGCTGGATTACTGTTATTTTGGGCACCTGGACCTCAGTATTTGACAATCGGCACCTCCAAACTTTAAAACCTGCCTTGTTAGTCCTGAGAAAAAGCATTATGGCTACAACCTGCAGTTAACAATTTCAAACGGAGATGAAATTATGTTAAAAGGCACCCAGCATCTTTTTTCTTCTTTTTCATCATTATCTAATACATAGCTCTATTTTTTGCCACATCACAAGTATTAGAGATATTAAAGCCACTGGCTATATATTCATCATTTCTAACCACATTGTCTCCACAGCCCTCTGTTTATGAGGCTGCGGCTGAAAATGAAAATATCTTCACGGCACTGCATCTTCACTGTTTATCAGAAAGAAAGAAAGAAAGAAAAAAAAAACAAAACTGCCAGAGCAGCCAAGATGAAAAAAAAGAAGAAGCAGGAAACAAAACAGAAAACAAATTGCGAGGTCCCCGTCACTCTCTCTCTCACGGTGGGCCGTCATCTCCTCGCATCGTGCTCAAACGCTTTGATGAGAAAGAGGAAAAGGAGAAAAAAAGAGGGAGGGTGTGAAAAAAAGAATCGTAGTGATGTTTTTGCTGTTTAATGTGTCCGTTTTATCTCCCTGGCTTTCATGCCTTGGACCGCGGAGCGCTGGCGAGAGGCGACGAGGCGTTGCGGGTGTTTAATGGGATTTTTTTTCGTTTTGAGGAGGCTGAAGAGTTTATCATCAGGGAGTTGTCAGGTTTTTAGGCCCCTTAACCTCTCTCCACATGTCTGTAATTTAACATTGCTCAGTAACAGAGGGCAGTGTCTTAAATGCCCTGGAGCTTCCTGTGTCAACGTTGATAATGTTTGGTAGGAAGACAACTGCTGTGGCTTTGGTTGGAGTTGTTTGAGTAGGATGAAATCTCTCAGGAGGCTGGTTTGAATGCAGACCTGTGTGTGTTGGCATACTGCACATATCTTGTTTTGGGGGTGTGAAAGAAAACATCTGAGCACTCTTTTTGCATACTAACATAACTTCAAGATAATATGCACTCATGTCGATCGCTGAAGAAGATTCCTGTGTGATCCGAGAAGCAGACTGGGTTTGATGTCTGCAGCGTTCGTGGGCAGACAGACGCTCTGGACTCATCTGCACAAATAAGTTCCATTGAGTAAATTTAATAACCCAATCATGCTTATGGTTGTGTCATGTGAATGTGGAATTCCTTCCTAATTTCTCATATGTGGAGGGAGTGCACAAATAAGTCACATGGGCGCACCAACCTCTTACAATAATAACATAATCCACACAGAAACTTGATTCCTGCTGTGTGACTCATCCAGGAATATGGATTCGGCTCATGGGTGTGCTCACATGGGAGAGATTCGTCATATCAATGAGGATTTTACATGAAGAGTAGACTGTTTGTGGCCCTTATATTACACATATATCAGTCCCATTTTGCTGCATTCAGCCATGTTTATGTACGTGGGAGTTTAGCATCTGTGGCTGCCCGATCTGTCTACCTATGTGCGTAGATGGTAGAGGTTAGGCATTGACCTTGAATGGCTAGGGTCAGGGTAGCCCATTGTTCAGGGGACAAGACCTGAACGGATTGGGTTTCCAGTACAGATCGGGTAATGTAAACAGGAAGCATTTCAATCAGGAGAGACTTCATTACCAAATATGAACATATTTATTTTATCGACCAACACGAAATGGGAATTCTATAATCTCGGGAGACTGAACTCCATCGAAACCATAGGCTATGTCATAAAGGGTAGATGAACCCAAACATATCCCCTGATGGAGTCCAGACACTGGTGGTGGTGATGAAAGTGCACAGGAATCCATTGAGAGCCAAGCGCTGACGATAGCCGAAGAAGTGGGCGAGACTTCCAGTGGTTGAAGGGGAGGAGGCGGGACGCACTCTATTCCTGAAACGACAACTGACAACCGCAAAGGAGAGAGCAGATTTAAAACAGGATGTCACGCTGTGATAGGCTCGTGACAAATGCCCGACTATGATTGGTTTAACTAATGACACAGATGAATCTGATCAACTAGGAGTGACGAAAAAGAAATATGAAGTCTTCCTGTAAGAACTTACGCTGAGCTACATTAGAGAAGCACAATTCAAAGACAAAGCTCAACATGGACCCTCTTTCTCCATGCATTGATGTCTAAGTGACTAATGTGAACAAAAATCTTTGAAATTGGTCCAGTATTGAGCGAGAATGCTATAACTACAGCCGCGAACCGGACTGTAACACCATAGGACAAGTCAATTTGTGTCCACTAAAAGTGCTTGTTTAGCCACAGACTCAGATTCATATTCTAAGTGTGTGACAACACTATGGAAAGGATCCCTACAGAGATAGACCTTTTACTTAAAGAGTAAGCTCCTTTTAGTTTAACATGAAACAGCCCCGAAATCTCACCATTTAAATAAACAGTACTTTTAGCGTGTATAGAGCCAGCATATTGTCACATGTAAATGGGTAAATTAAGGGTTTATTTCAACCAAACCAGAGTGGTGATTGTTGGAACAGTGGAAAGACGAACCATGACGGATTTTAATAGTTTTATTTTCTTTCTGTCGACTTTGAATGAAGTGTGTTTCGTGATTATAAAATGACTGTTGATTTACATGGAGTCTGGTGGGTTTGGTGATAGGTCTATCTCTGTAGGGATTCCTCTCCATCATTTTGTCAGACACTTAGAATAATAATCTGAGCCTGTCAGCGGCAAAAACAGAACGTTTAGTGGATGTAAATTGAAGCTGCGTAATTGCCCATTAACGTTACATTGCAACTTGTTTCACCGCTGCAGTGGTCTTGCATAATACTGGACCAATGTCAAAGATTGTTGTTCCCATCAGTCACTTAGACACAGAAACAGGAAAATAGGGTCCAGGTTGAAAAAATGAAGTTACCCTTTAAAATACACAATGTACAGTAGCTTTCAGCAGGACTGAGGATAATGTCTCCAATCTTTAAGGGCCACATTAATTGATTTTTGGAAACTTGGGGTCAGCAGAACAAAATGCTGAAAACACAACCTTATCAAGTTAAATTGGTTAGCAAACAATTTACACATCCGGCAGATACAGAGCAGCATTAGCATTTGTTTGGGTGGCGACTTTGTTGACAGGCCACGCAGGTTATGTAAATACAGCACACCTTCAGCTAATGGGAGAGCAGCCCAACCGCAAATGCACACACACTTCTCAAAAATGTTTTTCCCATTCCTCCGAGCCTCCCTCACCTGTTGCTCTGCTCTGGTATTGTACAGCCAGCCAGCTCCAACCCTCTCCTTTGTGTGGATGAATGGAAGGTGTTAGCAACTGTGGCTCACTGTGTTACGTGTAGAAAAAGGAACAAAACAAGAAGCTTTTAATATCACTTAATCCTCTCAGCACACTTCTTCAACTACCCTACCCCACCTATTCCCAGCCTGTCATTTCATTTTCTTTGTCATGCTCCCAGGTTTCGGCCTTTTTGATCACATGACAACCCAAAATCATCCTCTCTCTTCATCTATTCTCAGCTTTAGTTATACATGTATCTGACATAGTGAAACTCTTGGAGGAACACTCACAGATTTCCTAGGTGATTTGATTGTCATCAAGTGCTTAACTTTGGGTTCAACATTGGGGGGAGGGGATTGTGTATTACATGCAACAAATATCGGAAGAAGCGCCAATAAGTTTGGAGACAAAAATATTTTTTTTAAATGTCCCAAAAACCTCGAAAAATGCAATAAAATTCGACAAAGTAGTCAATTTTTTGGGGAAAAAGTCTACAAAAATTCTGTAAAAAGCAGCAAAAACATTGAAAAAAGTGGCAAAAATGACAGAGAAAGCAACAAAAACATTGAAAATGCGACAAAAAACCTAAAAAAGTTTTGATGGGCCCCATCCCCCCAATTAATCACACCTATGATTGTGATGTTAGCCAATACAGCAACTTCTGTGTGATCACACTATTCCATTTAGTTAGGAGTGAGATTCAGTAACGGTGAAGTCGGTGCATTTCATCAGGAGCCCTTCTGTGACATTCCCCACCGCAGGGGTCGAGGTCATTACTCCATAACCATGCTGTGTGTCAGGACAGTCAGTAGTAGCATGCTGAAGGCCTCTCCTTCACAGCCATCTGAAGGCAGCAGGTGTCTGCTCCATCTGCACTTTCTAACTGAAGAGATGATGTCACTGTCAAGACACAATAGGCTCGTTCGAGATGAACTGCGCCTCGCCTGTAAAGCGGACGAGAGCAGGCGGCAGCAGCCGGGGGCGGTGACAAAAATCCGCTTTCAAGTCGGACAGTTTTCCAGCCGTTTCCAGCAGCCTTCAGGCTGTACAGGAAGTGACAGAAACTGACAGACACTGTGGTCCAATTCCGATTTAATAAAATCTTATCAGACCCATATATCAGCTTATACACAGTCTCCAGTTGTTTTTATTATGACAGAGTAGCTGTCAAAATTCTCTACTATCTGTTGCTGATTTTAATTAACAACAGACTGTAGATGATCCGTAATCTGAACAGATTTAGTCTCTCTGACTTCTAAACATAACTCTCAGCCACACAACATGTGTTCTGTACAGACTAAGTTTTTAAATCAGACAAATCACAGTTAAAATCCCTCCAATTCAAAATCAATAAAAAGTTTATATAAAATGCCATCATGTTGAGTCGATTCTGAACCAATCAGCTGTTAGATCAGCTGAGAGGCTGGCATTTCCCATCATGCCCTGGGTCCGCCTGGCTCTTGCAGTCGGTGGAGAGCAACTGCGGCGCCTGGCTCTAAAAACTGCGGCCGCCCTGATCTCGTGAGATTATCGTTGCCCACGTGTGCATGACGTCAGAGCAAGTCGGGATCAAGTCGGACACAGATCTAATCGGCATGCATTGGGCGTCGATCGCCGGTGATGGATTCTGTGCAGATTTGGCTCATCTCGAACGAGCCTAATCACAGACGGCAGATCAACTGGTTCCATTCAGTGCAGCCAGACTGTTGTTTGTAGAATTATTATTTTGCAGTTTCTTCTGCAGATCAACAGGCGTGTTGGAGACACAGCTCCACGAACGTTTGAGAATCTCTTAAAACTTGCATTCCTATATCTCCCTCCGGACTGGTCTTTCTGATCCCATTCCGTGGCCAAGTGCGCAGCAGCTGCGCCAAGGGAGCTGCCATTGGCTATCATCGTGTCAATCGTGGTGACTGTAGCCAATCAATTTCCCTTTCCAATGGTATATAGCTAGCTTGACAAGCCAGACCCACATCAAGATGTTGGGTCTGGGAACTCACCATTGGCAGGGCTTAATCCGAGGGGCGGGATAAACGCTTGTCTTTCAAATTCACTCTGCACTCATAGCCAACCAGAGCAACGCCAGTTGATATAATTAATCTTTTGCCGTATCCGGTCGGCAAAACTCCGAACACTTCTTCCTTTTTTAAGAATGACTTCAGTGCCGTTCTTTGTTCTTTTCTGAAAGAAAGGCTTAACTCCAAGTCTTCCAGAGTCGCCGCCAAAGCCGATTCCAAAGACCGCTGTTCGCCAGCAGCAGCAGCCATCTTCTTTGTTTTCAAGTAGCAGGGAATTCACACGGAACTGTCGCAATTCTGCCGTCCTTATGTTAAGCCCGCCCACTAACTCTACACACGGTGTGATTGGCCTGACCAGAATTTGGTTTTGGTTTTTCCAGCTCGCAAGCCAACGGAGAGTTGCTAGACTGACCCTCCTTCTGTATTGACGGATTCACAATATAATGGAACAAGGAGCCTCATGAGGCTCAGATTATCAGGCAAAATTACTTTTTCAAAGACCCACAGGCGACATTGCGGTGCATATGACCTAAGGGGTTTGGTATAACAACGCAACACTATTCCGCCTTTGTTTCTGGGAAACAGGAGTCATTATCACAGTCACAACAGGTATCTGAGAACAGAAATACTGGCCTTTTTGTAGTAAGAACAGCCTTGACCTGAACTATTCAGAGAGAAGGTAGAAAGTAGTTCCAATTAAAAACAGCGAGGTCTGTGGACCAAGTGGTGCAAAGTGAAGTTTTGTCATTTTAGATTCTTCGAGCACCACAAACAGAAATATAACTGCTATAAAATAAAACTGCATGACGAGATACCATTAGAGGTAAGTGATAAAATTGTGTTTTTTTTCGTACTTTGAGTGAACTGACCCTTCAATAGTCTATATAAGTCTCGCCTTCCTCCACAGTTCTGTGAAGGAAAGTCTGGCTAGTCCACACAGCATTCTGGGATGGGAGAAAAATGTGCTCTGGTTTATTGGCATTTCTTTAAACCAATCACAATCGTCTTGGGCGGTGCTGAGCGTCGGACTGAGCCACGGTGACTCTGCAAAATAACCTCGGGAAGGAACTTGTTCTGGTGGAACGTGTACGTTCAAAAGTAGTTTTAGTCGTGCAACAGAAAACTCAGATTGGACAGATAGTCTAGCTAGCTGTCTGGATTTACCCTGCAGAGATCTGAGGATCAATTAACCATAGTCCTCATGAAGATTAGAACGCCAACACAAAGAAAGCGGAAGGTAACAGACATCCTGCAGAAATGAGGGACATCCGACGACACGGGAACCATCCCGTAAAGGAATCGTAGTCGATATAGACTAGGCCTATATTAATCAAACCCTTAGGTTTTAATAAACAGTTGAAGCTGTCTGATCTCATGGTTCTGCCAGCTTAGGTTGGGACTTTGAATGGACTGGGCTGAAGTCATGTGACCATCACATGACAATCAAGCTCAATGACAACAAATCAAGGGGTGCATCGGTGCAGGCATCCCTCCCTCCCACTGTCCATGGTGACCCGGGAGCTGTCACTCATCCTGTTGTCATGGGACCGCTCAGCTACCTTTGTTGCTGGAGTCACAGCAACATCATTAGAGCGTGTCAGTCCCAGCGCATTGGACCCTGAGGAGCCACTCACTGTTTGAGGTTGGCTGTGCTCTGCTGTTGTCCCAGTGGTGAAACACACACACACACACACACATATACACACACACACACACACACACACACACACACACACACACACACACACACACACACTGCTGTTGCTGTTTTTGGAGATTTTTGTTTTTGTTGCAGCGGTAAGATTTTCATTATGTTACATGAGAAAACTATTTTCTTTCCCCCAAAAAACTCATTTTAGGTTTTTGAAAACCTTTATGGATCTCAGTGGACGAGCTAAAAATGCAGAGTCATCTAGCAGAAAAACAAAACTGTTTTTCCCCATTTTTCCCAAAATATTGTTCCCCAAACCATTTTAGCCATTTAAAAACAGGTGTCATATATATATATATATATATATATATATATATATATATATATATATATATATATATATATATATATATATTTTTTTTTTTTTTTTTCAACAGATTTCCTAAAACAACTGGGCACTAGTTTTTATCAAACATTACTCAAACAGCTGGACATATGCCACATCTGGTGCCCAGCAGGACGGTGTGTGTGGGTTTGAGTTAAACTAAAGTACGGTGTGTCTGTTCATGGTGATGAAGGAACATGTCAGCCAGTGACGCAGTGTGGCTCACTGATGTGTTTCAATAGTTTTAAGGCAACAATGGAGCTCTATGGCACAGAGGAAGAAGATATATCAGGCTTTAATACTGTACACACACACACACACACACACACACACACACACACACACACACACACACACACAATACTTGTTATTGATGTACTGTGATTATGCTATTATTCCTTTAAAACTAGATTTGACACCGGGTCCCTCTTCAAGACCACGGTCACACCATTAGGTACTAATCAAACTTAGTTGATATTGTATTTTAGAGGTGCACATTCCTAAAACCAATTTGCAATCAAATGACATTGATATAGAACAAGCTGAAATGGAACGGGGGGGTCTGAGCCCGCGGGGCGGTTGCTCACTCTGTTTGGATGGTAATCCAGCCTTGGCAACAGTCCTGTTCACAGTGGTAGTTAACTATTTCAACCAACCATCAAGTACCTGCAAGTTTGCAGATTTTAGCATTGGAAAACCAATGGCTGCCTGAAAAGTAAGAAATGCTGTGCTGTAATTTCACCTGCTTGATTTCAGTGTAAACAATAGAGTGATGGCTTTTCATGGAACCATTGTACCGTCCATTTTATATGAGATGGAGATTTTAAATGTGTGAAAATGTAAAAGAATCTGTGCATGTGTGAGTGTGATGCCATTATTTAAAGCTTCTCTGTAAGCTGCTGGTCAGGCACCGGTGTTTTGGAAATTCAATGTGACCGCTGCATTGCGGTTTTGGAGGGAAAAAAATTGGATTGGAGTGCAAAGCGTCTGAAATACCTCCTCACTCCATCACCATTGGAAAACTAATCTCCATCACCTCAGAGAGGATGATCTCACAGCATGGGGAAAGAAGGAATGCTATTCAATCGTGGCTCGACTACTTAGCTTTCACTCTGCTGCTTCTCCCAGTCACTTCTCCCCCTCATTTCCAAAAGTGGATTGACCTTCTTACTACAGTCAGGACAGCAGAGTCACTCCCAATCCTTTCATCCAAGGCTCAAAACTCATCTCTTCAAAATGTACCTCATGCTACTCTTTTCACACATAATCATATCCCTTCCCCTACATCTTCCTCTTCGACTACTTATAATGCGAACGTGACAAAAGAGAAAATCCCTCCCACCTCCTCAGTGCTTCTTTCCTTCTGGCTTTGTACAATTTTTTTCTCATCACCTGTCTCTGAAATCATCAGTCAATGTTGTTTGTTATTACTTTAAAAGCCTGAGTCCTATTTATACTTGTCTTCACTCAGATAATCATTTTCTCCACTTAGATGTCTGAAAAGTAAAATGGAAGCTAAGGTTTACTAGAATTCAGACTTTGGAGGATATGGCTTTAAAACAGGGCACTTTTATAAACAATGCAATGAACATGGGGACAGAACTTGAGGACATTTGCCTTAACAGTATAGTAAATAATACACAATCAAAGCAAAGCAAAACTGATCCAATGATTAAAAAGTTTGTAGCACTGAATGAAGGTTGTAATGTTTCCATACCATCACTGCATGGAGTTATTTTGCAACTATATTGTTTATTATTTTTTAGTTATCCCAAATCTTTCTAACAATGTTCAACCCCAAATAAATCTGTAATTGTAATGACACGAATTGACCCCTCTAGTTGAAACACCAGACGATACCTTCGAGAGTAATCGTGAATCATACACTGTCACATTGTTATATCAGTAACACTGCATTTTTTCTGCCACACAGCATAATTTTTCATTGATGACATGCCACTTTACAATACACTAACACAGTACAGACCTAATTTATTGATATGATATTTCAACATTGATCCAGCTTATTTCAATGTGCTTCTTTGAGAAAGTGGCTCGTGCTAATGCTTGGTGGCTAAACTAACGTTATAGCGTTACAACAACGTTTGACATGCTCATGAAGTTATTTTTAGTATTCTTTTTTATTCTTAGCGCTAGGCGAAGTCACGATTAAACTTTCTTTGTAAGGTCAGTATGGGTAGTTGATTAATCTAATGCTAAGTCAGCCAGCTAGCGCACAAGAGCTAACTAGTAATGGCCAATCCTAGCTAGAGCTAAGAGACTTCAGTCGGACAACAGCCACAGCTAGCCCCCAGCCAGAGCAACCCGAACCCAGCCTGCAAAAAGCCCAGCGCTGGGTGCTAACTACACTAACAGCAATAACAGAAAGTTCATACATTTACATTTACTTATATCCTCATCTAAGGGCTCACTAGTCTCAGTAGTAGTGAATTCTGCCCACCACCTGAAAACATTTCAGTGGTAAATCCAGGTTCGGTCTCACCTGGTCCCTGTATTCTCTCAGCCCACCTGGCTCCAGCAGTGGTTTCTCTGTCCCTGATGCTGAAATAATGGACCTCTGTTGTCAGTCTCATCAGCTCACAGTGGTTTTGTTATTTCATAATGTTCAGTGGCGCATGACTACAGCACAAAGGTTCAGATCATCTATCTGAGGGTTTTGTGGATATAGAAAAAGAGAGAGAAATTAACAAAGCTACTCTATTCCATTTGCATTGTTTTAATGACAGAGTGGAAGGGGTTTTGCATACATAAATATAAATGAATGAATTAGCTCTTTTGGCTCAAAGAGCAAAAGCGCCAATGACAGGTTTGGTCCGTGGTGGAGATAGAAAAAGCAAGCCAGTCCAAAAACAATAGCTTGCTTTACGCAAGGATCATCGGCACTGATCCGTATGATTGGCTCATGATGAGATGTCTCATGCACACACACATACGCAACGAGCAGAGATGCAGCTCTAATCACACACAGGGTGACAGACGATTGGATATTATGGTGGAATAATTGAGAGGACTCGTGGTGGACAACGAAGACGGTAGATGAGGTAAATTTGGATACAAAATCAGAAGAGAGATGAATTGGACGATGGATATCTGGTAATGTATGTATGAGTGTACCCCTGGGCAAAGGGGCATGCTTGTATATTGTACCCCATTATCACTATGTCCAGTGGCAGAGTGGTAATTGGGATAAATGGTAGAAATTCCAGTGGGTTTGTACTGTTCCGGGTTGACTTGGGTGATGAAGATTAGAGATCTCTTTGTCTTCACACAAACACAGTAAAGGGGCATAAATGGTACAGATTTACCTTGACCTGTTGTGTCAACTTACTTAAAAGCGACGCTTGGTCAGGTGCCTTTGGCGTTTGTTACTGTCTTCTTTAGCATCTAGCCCTTTGGCGCCCTTTTCTGACTCTTTTTGATACTCTGGGTCGGGACGTACTGACTGACATGCAGTACAATAATGGGACAGTTAGCTTTAGGAAAAGATGGTGGGTATGGTTATAAAATGTATGTTTCAGTGACATGTGGGACATAAACGGGACATGAACCCTGGGTGAAAGTCCTGTATTGTTTGACCTATCCACCCCCACCAACCAACCTCCTTACGCAGATTTTTGGTCATACTACTTGCTACCGTTGTCTCTCTTAATACTACGTCATCTTACGGCGCCGCGGTCAAACTGCTGCTCTGCCCGGTGCGTTCCATACAGACGCTAAAGGGTGATTTTTGCGTCGGTATCTCACGCTGAGAGCCACTGACCAAGCGTCCAATGTGGACAGGTACAGCATACACAATGTGTCAAAGATGGAGAGAACAAAAAGAAGGAAACGTTGACACATAAACAGCTAACACACTAGCCATCCAGTATCATGCTGGCACTTATAGCCTAAGTCAAAATCCTGGCCACATTGTTCTCCAAGTTAGTTACCTTGCTAACTGTCAGTTAGCAAGCGTGTTAGCTAGTGGGACACTTAGTTCACCCAGTTTAGCCTAAAGACATATTGCCTTGACTCCTGACAGTGGAGTTAAAATAAAAGTGCTACATTACAATGGCTTTCTTCATTTTGGTCTCTCCAGCTCTCCGTCCCCTCAGACATCCGCACTGTAAAGACATTTGCTATTGGTCAAAATGTCACCAAGTTGAAGTTGACATGAAAGATTTGCAGAGATTTCCTTCACCAGCAAATCCACTGACTGCAGTTCCATTAAAATGAATAAATATTTCCAATCAAGTTCGTCCATGTAAGTGCTGGTGTGACTGGGCCTTTAAGCAGTTTGCCAACACGCTAACTTAACTGTCACGAGTATGTTAGGCTACACCTAAAAAAAAAAAAAAGACTTAACTCTGTGTTTAGTAATCACACTGTATGAAATAAATGCAGGCATTACAGACATCTTTGAGAAGTGACAAAGAGAGTGATAAACCATGTTTGGGAAATCATACTGCAAAAACGTTAGATAGCAGAGTTCGTCAAGATTACAGATGGTATAGTTCCGGTGCAGCTGGAAGTTCCGCCGGATGTCCCTCACTTTCTGCTTTCTTTGAGATAACTTTAAATTCCGGTCGGATCGGACATTAACCGGAACCTTTAAGCAACGTTACAGGCTGAAAATGGCAAGTTTTAAAGAAAATGTGGATCGTGCAACAAGGCAGGCCTGCTTGGTTCTTTCGGGGGAATGATTGTAAAGATTTACAAAGAATATGTCTACGGCATTTGCAGTCTAACTGGGATGTTTTGGGATCTATTGGCGGGGATTTGTTATGGACAAAATACACACGGAGATACACTGGTAAGAGCAAATGGTGTTTAACCATGTATCCAGTAATACAGTAATTTAAATAGCTCATGTTACTGTATTGTGTGAACAGTTCCCTTCATTTAATATTGTATGTGGTGTTTTCTTTTGGGGGTGAAAATGTTCCACCAAGATAAGTTTTCCTGAGACTATTTTGCAGAGCCAAGACAATTGGGATTACAGACAGGATGACTTCCAAGTCCAGAAACAAGTTGAAGTTATATCAATTTATATTTTCAGGAACTTTTAGTTGATTTTGAATTGAATTGTGTTGGTCTGAAGTGAGGTCCAATCAGGTTTAGTTTTCATGTATGCACCATGCACAATATTACCTAGATTTTGACCATTTGACAAATTCCTATACTAATTTGCAATTATTCAAATAACATACAACCAATTTCCACTGAGTAACTCTGGGGCTTTTGTGTTGTCGGCAATTTCCTTTTCCTGGTTGGTAATCTAGCCTTGACAGACAGCAAGAAAATCAGAAAGAAAGAAAATCCGGCAAGTGTAACAAACAAAGGACACTACAGAATGCTACAACAGGAGAAATAAAAGACTACAAAGGACAAAGAAAAAAAGGGAATAGTGAGGGAGGGGACGGGGGTACATGTCTTTATCTCATTGTGTGCATTCATTATGTATGAGTATGTTTACATACTGCTCAGTCCCCAGTGCTGGAGGCTGCATCTTCTCCAATGTGTGCTTGAAAAGGTACAAGAAATGAAATGCTCATATATATATATATATATATATATATATATATATATATAACCCCCCCCCACACACACACACACACACACAACTGTGCTACATTAAAGTGGAAATAATCCAGGCTAAAACTGTGTTCACATACATTACTCTGTTGAGCTCAGTCTGCTTTATTAAGTACATAAACATCATTCCCTTGCTCAGGCTGCAGGCCACAGGACCCAAAGTTCATTTATGATGTTATCCACGAGATGAAAGATGGAGAATAATTTGGAGCCAGACTGGAGAGTTATAGCGTGCTTACACTAAGGATGTTGCGTTTTTGTTAAACTCCAAAGCTCCGTCAAATGCACATCCAGAAAATGGGTTGGGAAACAATGGCACACAAATAAGCCCTGGCAGGTAGAAGGTAGTCTCGCATTGCCAGCTCTATCTCCACAGCGCTGCGGCGTCAGGTCTGGCTACACCACAGATGCATTCTGGGATAGGAGAAAGAAATGCTCTGGGCTGTTTGCATTTCTTTAAACCAATCACAATGGTCCTGGGTGGTGCTAAACTCCGGACGCAGCAACGGTGACTCTGCAACATAGTCTCGGAAAGGAACTTGTTTTGGTGGAACATTTGTACCGTGCAAAGAAAACACCACATACAATAATAAATTAAGTTAACTACTGTTGACACAACACAGTAACGTGAGATATTTAAATTAGCTGATACATGGTTAAACCTCATTGGCTCTTACCAGTGTATCTCCGTGTGTACTTCGTCCACAGAAATCCCACCAATCAGTCCCAAAACGTCCCAGTTAGAGAGGAAATGCTGTCAATGGATTCTTTGTAAATCGTTGCCATTTTTGGCGAGTAGCTAGCTAGTTCAAAGTGTGTTGTTGTTTCCCGAAGCGAACAGAGTTTGAGAGCGGCAACACACAGAGAGAGGAAGGTGAGGGACATCCAGCGCGATGCCAGGCTTTATCCTGGAAATGAACTTCCATTGATCCAGACTGGGTAGACGAAGACAGAAGTTGGTGGGATTAAAGGTTACTTTCTGCAATAAACAAACTGTGACTGAGAATCTGAATTGTGTTCATTTATAATAAAGTCAATGGTTTAGTAACCATTAACTAAGTGTTTCATTATTATAAGCATTATAATAATCATCAAAAAAATGTTTATAGATGGTTTACAAAAGAAGTATAAACCATTGACTAAGTATTAACTATCTCAATTTAAACACATTATTTTATGTCACTAAAATAATGAAAAAAATAGCATAAACATTATAAATCTACAAATCTATAAATGTACCAGTATTATTGATTATTAGTGTTGCACATATGTATTCCATGATTCTGAACAGTCTCAATGGTGTCTCATATGTGTGAGATGTGTCCTATGCGCGTTTTATCATATATTTGGTATGATTCCGTAGCAGCAGTGAGAAGTGTACCTCTGTGTGGATACAGTGGGCAGATATGAATACAAATCAGATTATACAACATCCACTCTATGTGGTCTCCTGTAATTATCATAAAATGGATTGCACTTAGCATTTAAACCCTGACCCTGTTAATAATTCTGCATATGTTCCTTTTTCTGTTGCAGGGCAACATCACATCTTGCTGTAATCAGTGTCTTGAGTTTTTCCCCGTTTTGAGTTCATTTGCACAGTGAAAAACATGACAAAAAAATAAGGATAAAAATACACCACACAGACAGAAGGGAAGAGGAATAAATTGGCTCAGGTGCGATTGAAGTACTCCAGGGGATAATGAAGACACTTCCAAAACAAAACAAGAACAAATATTAAAATTAAGATGACAAATGTAGGCACAAGGCAACCGGTTGTTTAAAGGTTTCTTATTTCAAACAGCACTCACACATTCTCAAGTTAATGCTCCAGAAGCATTTGGGTCATGGTGGTTCTGAGACAAAGAGTGTGTGTGTGTGTGTGTGTGTGTGTGTGTGTGTGTGTGTGTGTGTGTGTGTGTGTGTGTATGTGTATGTGTATGTGTGTGTGTGTGTAGTGGAACCTTCCCCACCTACTGATACACCAGTCTGTCGAGTGTGTGAAAGGCCGGTGTCTGACAGTCTGCGACCATGGCTGACTGAGTTCCACCATTGATCCTCTCTCTACTCCTGACCTGGGATGGACAAGTAGTTGATATGTATTTTCTGTATTTTCTGTGTGTGTGTATGTGTGTGTGTGTGTGTGTGTGTGTGTGTGTGTGTGTGTAAGAGTGTGAGACAGAGAGCTGTGGAACGAGCCGTCTGTCTGGGCTCACAGACAGCCCAGCACGATTACAGACCTACTCACCTCTAATGACTTGACTTTGACTTTCCTCTGGTGGAATTGGATCAGACACCTGCCAATCATCCTGCAGGAGCTGAAGCCCACTGGCCGCCCATGCACTCTGCTGTCGGCATGTTCACAGCCACAGCCCTGGTTAAAAAAACAAGTTCCTTCCCGAGGCTATTTTGGAGAGGCGCCCAAGACGATTGTGATTGGTTTAAAGAAATGCCAATAAACCAGAGCAAGTTTTTCTCGCATCCTGGAATGCTGTGTGGACTAACCAGACCCTCCTTCGCAGCATTGCGAGACTATCACTCCCCTAACATAGATTTCCTCCATTTACAGACAATGAAATACCAGACATGAATTAAAACTTGAGTTATAGAATAAACATGGAATGAGAATAAAGTGGCTTAAAAATGTATATTATGAGTGTCTGCAAACGTGTGTTTAAAGAAAGTGATTTAAAAGATTACTGTGATAACTATAGCTGACTTTGGCATTAAACATTGAGATTCTTTAATTCCTATTCAGATCTGGTTCCAGAGGATATCTATCATTTCATGAGCTGTAATGCAGTCCAACATTAACATCTGCCTTATGTTAATACTTGCAAGTAGAATGAGAACATCCCTGGACTAATTTCTTTATACACATGAGAGTAACAAGCTGGCGAAAACAGAGACATGCAAATTCTTTCTTCTTTTCTTTTCTTTTAATAGATGTGTGTGAGGTTTAACAAAAAGAGATCATTGCTCATAGTGACAGCTTTTCCAGATATTAGCCCAGTATAACCCAGTTTAAATATGAATTCCAATGAGCTCCCTAGGAGGTGCATGGTGGCCTGGTTGTGTACACTCATACATATAGATAATATGCATCAAAGAGGAGGCGGGAGAGAGACGCACGGAGAGAGAGGGGATCTTAACCTTACACGCCTCATAACTCAAATCACAGCAGCTACTTATAGGCCCAAACTTTGTGTTTGATAGTAATGTATGCGGGCGGTGACAGGAAGAGTATAGACTAATCCAGTGGCTGATTTATGTGTAGAGGACTATCGCAGCGCCGCTGTTAAAGCGCCCTGCCACTTAAAGTGCTCCGCCACTTTTACAGGTCAAAGTCAATTTGGCTGTAGTGAAATGACTGTGGCTCTAGAGGAGCTTTTTTTATGTCTGAGAAAGCGACACTAATGGTGTCATAGTGACGTCATCAGGGTTCCTTCAGCTTGTGTTTTGTAGACAACTAATTCGTAGCGGAGAGACTGCATTACAGACTGCTCGAGTGTGGAAAAAAAAATCATATTCACGATTATTTTGGTCAATATTGAAATAACGATTATTTGACACGATTAGTCATTGACTTTTGGAAAGATGTTGCAATTAATGAACCTAAAAAACTGTGAAAAGTGAAATAAATCAACAGTGAAAACAACTTGAACTGTGAAATTCCCCTTAAAACCTTTCATTCAGAACACAAGACAAAATAAGAGTTTACTTGCAAAATATGAGGTGCAAAATAATCGAGAAAAAAACGATTAATTGCTCAGCCCTAGGGCATGCAGTTTAAAACATCTAGGCATTTACTAGGGAGGCTCTACAAAAATGCTATTGTGGTTGCAATGTGGGAAATGTAGGATCCACTGCTTTTGGAGTTTAAAAAAGACTACTAGAGAATAAAAGATATCTCAGCCTTGGCTGCTGCAATTGCAGCCATTCTTTTTTTTAATCTGTCTTTCACAAGTCTTCCAACTTTGTTGTTAAAGTGCAAAAGTAAATTACTGCTGTAGCTGCTATAGTTAAACTATATGCAGGTTCACTGACTTGAAAGCACGTATGCCTTTGTACGTATGAAGGTAGTCTATGTGAAATGTGGACACTAGTTCACTAGTGTGCAATTGGCTAAGCAATCAGCTCCACGTATTTCTTGGGGTGGCAGTAGCTCAGTCCGTAGGTAGTTGGGTTAGGAACTGCGAGGGTTGCTGGTTCAAGTCCCTGTACAGAGTGTGGACTGGTAGCTAGAGAGATGCTAGTTCATCTCCTGGGGCACTGCTAAGGTGCTCTTGAGCAAATAACCAAGTCCCCAACTGTAAAATTGTGAATTTTCCCTTGTGGGAAATAAATAAAGGCATTCTTCGTTTGGCAGAGGATGGATGTTGCTGTGTAGAAGGATAAGTATTTCAGTATAATGTATTTTTCGTAATGCGAACAAATACCCAGGAAAATACCCAGAGCTTGATATATCTGAGTTGACATGTTGCTTATTACCATGAACACACACACACACACACACACACACACACACACACACACACACACACACACACACACACACAGTTTATTTGGACTCAGTCCCACATACACATCCTGCTGCTGTAAACACTCACTGGAACACCAAATGTGTATTAATCCGCCGCTGAAAATAGTCCCCAACAACAAAGTGCTACAGACAGGGTAAGGAAGTCACAAAGAAAATACAAAGTAAAAGGTAGACTAACAGGTTTTGATCTTTTCATGGAATTTGATGGCTGTATGAAAAATATAGAAAAATGCGGAATGACTGTGTGTTATTATATAACCTATATTATTCTAATACTTGCTTATGCTCATACCAAGTTTGCAAACAATGTTTGGCATTATAATCAGATAAACTTATCATAACTTTCTGAAACATCATGAAAGTTTTTTTTTTTTTTTCTCTTTGTGGCCACAGAACAAATGAAGGCTAGAGAAACTGGTTTAAAGGTGTCAAAGATGGTAAATATTTGAACTCAAGCCAAACAAATTCCTTGAAGAAAGAAGATAACTTGATGGAGCAGAGGCGTATGGCCACTGTAGTAAAAGCAGCATGCTTTGTAGCTTCCACCTAGATGGTTCAATATACAGAAGAGTGAGTGATGGTCATTACAGTGGTTCCTCCGAGAGAATGGAGAAGTGACTGTGACTTTGTCTTTCTCTATCCCCTGTCACTGGTTTTATATGCTTTTCATGTGTTGTTTTTTTTTTTTACCTCCCATTGCTCGGTTCTAAAGTATTTTTCTCTTTTCACTTAGGATGTGTGCACATCAGCAATGTTTGGGGCAGTTCACTGGGACTCTGCAGTGTTTACTCTTTTAGTGCAGTTTGTTTGGCCCGTGGAGACAATGACATTTGAATCCGAGTGGCTTCAAATAACTGAAATAAGTGAAAAAAGTCTGTTGTGAGGAAGATGTGGAACAGTTTGTTAGAAGAGAAGTAAATAGAGGGCAAAAGTTCATGTGAAATGAATTCCTTTGACTTCTCCATAACTTTCCATAACTAAGTAAATTAGTGCTATATAGGTGAGGTAAGCATACATCCAGTTCTTTCTAAATCTCCTTTATATTCCCAGACTCTCCCTGAGAGTTTGTGAAAAAAAGCGCTGATTTTCTCTGTCTTGATTTACACCTCTCATTTTTCCATGTTTCAGAAATTCCATGAGCAACGGGAAACCCGGCTAGCGAGAGCCGCGAAAGCAGAGGAGGAAGAAAAACAAAGCCAGGCCTGTGCAGCTAGCAGTGATAGCATCGCCGCCCGAGTCAAAGACGCGGTCTGTCTCCCTCGACTCTCAGAAGCCCAGCCAGAGAGAGAGAGAGAGAGAGAGAGAGAGAGAGAGAGAGAAGAGAGAGAGAGAGAGAGAGAGAGAGAGAGAGAGAGAGAGAGAGAGAGAGAGAGAGATGGACCAAACAAAACACAGAGCGCAGAGGGATGAGACAGAGTGAGTCCAGATTCTGTGCACTCTGACATGCTGGTGATGACATGGAGACCTCAACATTTATCATTTTATTTGAATGTGATCTCAGCTGTTTGTCTTCATCTCTGCTATGGAGAATACAGCAGCTGCTTTATGCCTACCATACACTAGAAGACTTTGAACAGACTTTCAAAACACTAAAGTGTGACACCATCTCACATCTAAAGACAATCATCTAACATCTAACATTAAAGACATCATGAAATGTAGACTGGAGATCTTGCAGGGTCACAAATTGCAAGACTAAAACTAGATTCTTGAAAACTCTAACCAAGCTAGCTAGCTACCGCTAGCGTTAGCTTTTAACTTAAGAGAAAGTTTGCCGATTTTCTTTTCTGCCGTACATGCAGATGAATGGCGGCAGTACCCGGAGGTCTGCGTTTATCCGCCGGTAAAACTCCTGTTGGATGACGCGTTTCAGAAGGGTTGAAAATTGGCAACTTTCCCTCTTTAGCGTTTAGCATCATAGCAACAATAAAACACTGGCTTTATCTGTTTGCTGCTTCCTGTCCGGTGCTGGAGGGAGAGCACCCATTGGTTGTTCACAATGTTCACGTGATTTATCTTCACTACCAAGACTTAAAACTTGCGAAAATATCAAACACGTTTGATTTTGTCGGAACGTCAAGACAGGAAAAAGACTGACTGGGACTGAGTTTTACAACTACCTTACACCAAACGATTGAGACAACAGGAATGCACCACAACTCTAGCAAGACTCTCAGGATTTCACTCCGATATTGGAAAAATAGTCTGTAACAGTGGAATCGTTTGAAAAGTCGTTTGGTGTAAGGTCGGCATACGTTTATAAGCTAATGTTAACCATGAAACCTTGAGCCATCAGCCAATGGTGGAATAAGTAGGTCTATACGTAGTAATTACTTACTCTGATATTTCTCCATTTGTGCATGTATAGGTCCCGGGCATGTGTGTGTATTTCGGGCCTGTGTGTAATATGTGTAATAACCAACAACAAAAATGTAATTTCCCCTTGTGGGATCAATAAAGTATGTCTGCAATAGAAAAGGTCCGCCAGTGCCTACATTGGTATTTTTCCTAATTGTGATGTCATTTCTTGGAGTATCTTCAAATGCTTCATATCCCTACAATCAGTGAAACCTAGGTTAAAAGGTTATGTCAATAAACCATAATAATTGATAAAAGTATTAACATTGTGTCATAAATGAAATAATAAAATAAAAATCAACTAGACATCTGTTTTCATCAAATCTTACTAAATAAACACAGAAAACATATTGATCCAAAGGATTTCTGAATGTAGAAACATGAACAAAATACAGAATTTCATAACACTCCAGAAGTAATTTTCGGAGTTTTCTATTCAGACAGCCAGCAGACACAGAGCAACATTATCCATCATTTGGAGTCTCTGGCCATGTTAGTCCAATATTATCTCTGTTTTAGCTCTCATTTGGTCTCCACCAACTTTTTTTTTGGGCAACTTGGGGAAAGCGGAACTGTCCGTAATCACAACATATCACCTTATAAAGTTAGTTTTATTTTTTACATTATAATTGAATGTCAGTCCAATACTTACTGTCTTTTTGCTCTGGTTTGGTCTCCACCAGCTCCTGTGGGAAATATCTGTCTCTTAAGCTGCTAAATGCTCCACTATATTCAGCAGCTAGTTGCTAACTTTGCTGTTCAGTGCTGAGCAGAGTTCTTTCACTGAAATCAGCTGCCTGAAATTGGACGGTATCCGTATGTATTATTGTTCACCTGCCCAGGGACTCTGGATGAAAATGAGCTTATAGCTGTATCTGTGTATAATGCACCAGATCTTAAGTATGGAACTTTGTGTTTTTTTATAGTCCTACATGGTCCCTGTCAAATAAACTTGTAACTAAAATAAATAAGTAAAGACGTTAAGAATAACGTGAATGCCCAGTTCAGACCAAAGATACGCAACGAGACGATTTTTTTTAGCAAAATATATAATTTGGTGCGTCTAAATATGAATGTGGATAACATTAGGGATAGTGAGATGCTTGCTACAGTAACATTTCTAGTGATGAATCGGCAAAAACAAATGTTATATTTTTCTGATTCACGGCTTCGTCCTAGGTGCTCCCTCTCTTCAGTCACTCTCTAGCTCGCTTCACCGTACGTACCATAGGACGCACGTTGAGCCTCCGTTAATAGTTTGTAACAGAAATAATAAGGATTATAAATCATTTTTTTGTAGATGACTTTACAAGATGACTTCTCTATTGGCTGTTGAAACAGGAGACGTCTCCTACGTTCTAAAACCAGCCTCTGGAGACTCCACCAGCTGAGTCGCAGCGACACCATCAGCTGGTTTGAGTTGAGCTGAGACGGGCCGGTTCAGACCACTAAAACTTTTGTCTGCGACGTTTTAAAACGTTTTTGACTTTGGTCTGAACTGGCTAACCCTAACCCAGATGCAAATTACATTACACATCGCCATTTAATTGTTAAAATAACAATATTGATCAAGTGTGGCTGTAAATAGGCTACATTACTTAAATAAATCTACTTAGTTTTATTCCACCACTGCTTTTAGCATGTGATTTACTACTGAAACAGTATATCATTCCAATCAATTCATTAACAAGTACGCACATAATATGTTGGATATTTTAACAGTCCTATCTGTCCTGGCTAAATGGCATGTGGCCATCATTTATTGTTCACAGATGTTGTTTGGGACATATTCACTTGGTGTTTTAGGCAATTGGAAAACCAAATCAGCTTTATGTAAAACAATGGAGATTCTGAGGATTTACAGAATATATTTTGAGCTGACACAAAATAGCATTGCAAATCAGTAGAGTACCTGTATTGATTGTGTGAGAGTCATGTTCTTTGACTTCTCCAGTGCTTTCAACACCATACGTCCGGCTCTACTGGGTGAGAAGATGACTGCGATGCAGGTGGAGGCCCCCATCGTGTCCTGGATTGTTGATTACCTGACGGGCAGACCACAGTACGTACGTCTAAAGAACTGTGTGTCTGACAGGGTGGTCAGCAACACTGGGGCTCCACAGGGGACTGTCCTCTCTCCCTTCCTCTTCACCCTCTTCACCTCGGACTTCAACTATTGCACTGAGTCCTGCCACCTTCAGAAGTTTTCTGATGACTCAGCAATAGTTGGCTGCATAGAAAAGGGTGATGAGAGTGAATACAGGACTGTTGTGGGCAACTTTGTCACTTGGAGTGAGCGGAACCATCTGCAGCTCAATGTGACAAAAACGAAGGAGCTCGTAGTGGATCTGAGGAGGACGAAATCACCAGTGACCCCTGTTTCCATCCAGGGGGTCTCTGTGGATACTGTTGAGGAGTACAAGTACCTGGGGGTGTACTTAAACAACAAGCTGGACTGGACTAGACACGCCGAGGCTGTCTACAAAAAGGGCCAAAGTCGACTCTTTTTCCTGAGGAGGCTGAGGTCCTTTAACATCTGCCGGACGATGCTGAGGATGTTCTATCAGTCTGTTGTGGCCAGTGCTATCTTCTTCGCTGTCACATGCTGGGGCAGTGGGATGAAGGTCGCAGACACCAACAGACTGAACAAACTGATCAGGAGGGCTGGTGATGTCGTGGGGGAGGAGCTGGACACATTGACGACCGTGGCTGAGAGGAGGATGCTGTCCAGGCTTCAGTCCATCTTGGATAACGTCTCACACCCTCTCTACGACACACTGGCCCAGCAGAGGAGCACCTTCAGCAGAAGACTCCTCTCACCCAGATGCACCACAGAGCGCCACAGGAAATCTTTCCTGCCTGTGGTCATTAGACTTTACAACGCCTCCCTCAGAGAGTCACACACCCCCTCTCTGTAAATCATCTCATCTCAAATATAGACAATCAGCTCTATTTTCTATGGCACTATAATCATATCTCTCTTTTTATCTCAACATAGACAATCATCTCTCTTTTATTGCACTATTTGCACATTAACACTGTACTTTTCATATTTCATATTTTATTTATTATTACTGTATTTTGTTTTTATTATATATGTAAATAGTCGGGATAATATATGTTGTTTGTATATGTTGTTTGTATACCTGGAGTGGTAACAAAAATAATTTCCCCCTGGGATTATTAAAGTATTTCTGATTCTGATTCTGATTCTGATTCTGATCCCTTAGCCTCTGCTTTTTATAGTTTGACAGAAAAAAAACAAAAGAAAGACAAAACAAAACAATAATTATTTACTGTTTACCTATTGATGTAGTTTAATTGGTTCCATTGTTCATTCTTTATGTGTTATGCAGTCTGTAGATGTCTGAGTTGAGAATTCAGTTTGAGAAAGAAAGTTTGATACATTTTTCCTTCAACTTTCTCCTGCTGAAAGGTGTACGGTTTAAAACGGTGTATGGCCTGGCACACTCTGAACTGTCCACACCAAGCTGCCAAGTAAATTCTGCCATCATTTTCTCTTCTCCTGCAGACAAACCAATCCTTTCTGAAGCAGGGATTAGCAACCAGTATCTTAATTGTTTAGCCTTAATTGTGAGTCACTGTGCTGCCGAACAAATGGAGTTCCATTTGACTATCTCTGCTCTGTCATCTTCAACGTTGGCAGACAAAGAAATCGGTTTATCCCTGTCAAAATGTGTGCTCTCTGCAAAACCAATTAAATGCACATTTATTCAATTACTCCAACAATGTACACCCACACATAATGCATGCACACACACACACACTGGACAATTTGCTTAAATACTGAGCAGCAGATGATGGCCATTTCCTGTCTACAGGCACATTGAGAAAGCATTTAATAAAATCAGCTTACAAGGGGAGTCCCATAATTTACCAGTTTGGACTTCCATCTTCACTCAAGGGCCTGAGTTCAGCCACTTACTGCCATTTCAACCAGACTTGGTTGGAATTTCTCTCAAATTGCAATTGCAAGGAAATGAAATATTTGGGCTCACATACATGAACATACCAAAGCATTTCCCAATCAGTTTTGTAAAACAGGATATCATTTAACGAACTTTGTGTTTTTGGTTTTTCAAATATGACTCAAATTCCTGCAACAGGCCTTGGAAACCCTGTACACCTGCAGTTATTGGCACATTTTTCCTCAACTAGACACTGCCTGATCCCTTTTGGGCACGGTCTTAGCCCTGATCTATGGTGTGTATTCTTACCTGGCTCCACAGGGCTCAGTGGGACAATAAGGAGAAGAATAATCCTTGTAATTAACTTTGAGCTGAGAGGAACCCCAGTAAAGAGGTCTCCATGTCTCCGGGCTCTGTCTTTCCATCAAACACAGTCTCAACACAGTTTTGTGAGCAGAGGCAAAACACCCACATGGGGCTGAAATGGGGCGTGGAGTCAGGGAAGCAGCATCTTGTATCACTTCAGTTTTTTTCTGACGCTATGGTACTATTCTCACAAGTATGTGGTAATATTTCACTACCTTATTTACAAATAAACCAACAGATCATCAAAAGGTACCTCTTTTCACAACATCTGACACTGATTCGTACAAAAAAAACTGAAATACAATGTAGATGCATAACTTTGGATTGGAATTTCTTCTCTATTGTTAAAATACTTTTTACTAACACTATGCAACCCGGTCTCACGCCAGTTCGTGAAATGGCCACGTTATTTTTATTTATTAATACGTGTACAGGTCACGATTTTCTCATTTATTTCGTGTACAGGTCACGAATTTAATTTTGTGTACAGGTTACGAATTTAATTTTGTGTACAGGTCACGAATTTAATTTTGTGTACAGGTTACGAATTTCATTTTGTGTACTGCCACGGGGAAATTAAACGCCACACGCCGGCAACAACAACGGACGGACCGCCACACGGGGATGCGTTCCCTGGCCGCACAGACACGATCCGCGGTCTCTGTGGCACGCAACAACGGGGACATGAAACGCCACAACAACAGGATGGTTGAGGTTAGGAAAAAAAAGAACTGGGAAAGGAACAGTCACACGCCGGACACGCCGACAACAACGGGACAGTTGTGGTTAATAACACGGAAAGGAACTGCAACACGCGGGACGCCATCCCCGCTCTCCGGGGTGAAAGTCCTGTGTTGTTAGGAAAAAAAAGAACTGGCAAAGGAACCGTCACACGCCGACAACAACGGGACAGTTGTGGTTAATAACACGGAAAGGAACTGCAACACGCGGGACGCGATCCCCGCTCTCCGGGGTGAAAGTCCTGTGTTGTTTGTCTTTGGCTTCTAATACTACTCCCTACCGTTGTCGTGCTGTGATCACGAAGTATGCTTACCATTTAAATACATTACATTCAAATTCGTAATCACTACACGAAAAAAACGACATATTCGTGTCCTGTTCACAAATCAATAGATTCAATAACGGGACCATTTCACGAACTGCCACGAGACTGGGCTGTACTATGCGTATTGTTCATAACTGATAGTCAATTAAACATTTGCCTAATATACTGTATGTATGGTTCGTTATTTTGCCTGATATAGTCCGATGCAAAACCTCAGGATCACCAGCCTAAGATGGGAGATTTTTTTATGACCTCAGTGGGATTTGAGCCCACAACTTTAGTGATGGTAACTTACAGTACTGCTCAAACCATCAGGGCCACTAAGGACCACTGCAATGATTACATTGTGTACAATACAACAGTGTGGACGAGGCTTGTGATGACATCACTGCTGACCAATGTCAGGCTTGGATTCGACATTCAAGGAGATTTTTCCCAAGTGCATGAATTATGAAAACATACATTGCAATGTGGACGAGAACTTATGGCCAAATCCAGATACCGAATTGATGCAGATTAGTTTAGTGTGTACCACGGAGAACTTTCATAGTATTTACAGTAATCAATTTTCTTTCAGTTCTGTTACAGTGTTTTTTTTTACAGTATTTGATTAGACAACACCTTATATAATAGAGAATCGTCACTAATCACTGTGTCATCATTGCTAGCGACAGACGGGGGTGTCCTGAACAAACCCGCCATTTTTAAAAAGTTTAGCCAGCGGTGTTTTTTTGCTGCCTCCAGCTTCTGTTGATACAAAATGTGTCGTCTTGGCAAACATGCCAGACATGCCGAGAGTCAAAAACAACACACCTTCGCTATGACGACCAGCCACGCTCGCCTCACGCATGAGGCGGTATTAAATCTGCAACTGAAAAAAGGAGGACGGAGCACCACGGCCGATTCGAGCCGAGCCAAGCCGAGCCGAGCTGGTACTATCAGTGGTTAAGTGCCATAAGCGTACTATACAACAACACTGCACCATACTATTGATAACAGTACCATAGCGACTAAAAAAACCCTGTAATATAGTTAAAATACTCAAGCCATGTTATTTTTTAGAAAACACATCATTTCTGGTGCAAGTGAGGATTTACAGTAATTTCCCCGAGAGTGGACCAGAGCAGACTCTAAATCTTGCAGAGGTAACAGCCTTTATTAACAGAGTGGAGTCTAAATCTCTATTGTTCCATATCAATGTCTCAATAAAGAGACTCAAAATGACATTTATTTATGTGAAAACATTGCAGATTTGCACTTAAACTGCCAGAAGACTGCCAGAAAGATATATAGACAACTTTCTTCCGGTTGTTTTGGTGAAATCCCAGCTGGAACAAACAAAGAAATAATAACAATAAGGAGGAAAATAATGCAGATGCACAGCCATCAGTATAGATGTTAATTGCCCTGAGATGATATGCATGCATCTGAAGAGGTAAGGGTGTGTGGGTGTATGTTAATGTGTGCAGGCAGATGAACTTCGGAGAGGATTTATTGTTTGCACAGTATGACCATATGCTTTCCACATTTCCAGTAATGGCTTTTTCTGTGTAGCTGCAGCGGCTTATTTATACATCTCTTTTAATAATATGCACCTTCCACATGCATAGAGACACAAACAAAGAGATAGGCACACACATGCAATATACACACCTGTAAATAACATACATGTACAAATGACATATGGTACACCCATATACATGTGTGTGTGTGTGTGTGTGTGTGTGTGTGTGTGTGTGTGTGTGTGTGTGCTGATGCCTTGGTAGTGAGTCTTACTGTCTATGTGTGTGTGTGTGTGTGTGTGTGTGTGCGGTTGAAGTGCAAAGTGGGGCTTTAAGTGAGTGTTTCTGTGCCATAGGAGTAAGTTGATGCTGGTGGACAGATAAGGGTTTCTTTAGACAAAGACCCCCTTTGTGGGCCAGGACCGCTCTCAGCCGCCGCAAGACGATCTGCCGCAGCCCCCTGGAGCATGAAAAGCCTGCCGTGTCCCAAACCGAGCGAAACAAAGTGGCTCCAGACCCTCTAACAAGAGCCAGGAGCCACTTCCATACACTGGGGGCCAGGCTGGGAGGACTTTGGTTCCTCCTACAGTGGCAGGGCAAAGGACAAAGAAAGGTTGGTGCTTTTTGGTTGGTCGGTCAGCTGGTTGGTCGCTTCGGTCCCATCTATAATATTTACTATAAACTACATTATTATACTAATATAACTATTGGATGGCTGATGATAACATTTTGTTGAGATGGCCCCCAGAGGATGAATTCTAATGACTTTGGTGATACCAACAGGTTGACATTTTTGGCGTTATATAGCCTATCTCAACAGCTATTGGATGGTTTGCCACAACACCTGGTACAGTTTTGTCTTAGCAGGAGGTTCCGCCGGATGTCCGTCCCCTTCCTCTTTCTTTGTGTTGGCGTTCTAACCTCCGGTGGATTTCTGAGGACTATGGTTAACTGCTCCTCAGATCTCTGCAGGGTAAATCCAGACAGCTAGCTAGACTATCTGTCCAATCTGAGTTTTCTGTTGCACGACTAAAACTACTTTTGAACGTACACACGTTTCACCAATTCAAGTTCCTTCCTGTGACTATTTAGCAGAGGCACCGTGGCTCCGTCCGGTGATTAGCGCCGCCCAAGACGATTGTGATTGGATTAAAGAAATGCCAATAAACCAGAGCACGTTTTTCTCCCATCCCAGAATGCTGTGTGGACTAGCCAGACCTTCTTCCGCAGTGCTGTGGAGGAAGGTCTGGCAATGTGAGACTAGTAAAGGTGATTTACACTAGACTAGGGGAATCTGGAGCACATTTCGAGTGGGCGAGTACAATTAAAAGCTGACTTAAATTAGAATTAGAATCAAGTATTATTGGCCTACATAAATTAATTGAATTTACATGATGCGTTGCCCTCTTTGAACTTACTTTGCCGCTGTCTTATGTTTGGGAGCACAGGTCATCTGCAATGCTGTTCTATCTAACTGATGTGGGCTGATATGTTGCAATTCTTTGTTATAGGTAAGTTGATACAAACATGTAAATACAGTTATAAAAAGAATATAAACTACTTAGAAAACATGTCTCTCTTACAAATAGCGTATATATGACAATAGTTTTTCATTTATATTAATACTTTTATTTCATTTTGAAATGCTGAATCAAAAATGGGCTTGGGAGTCAGAGGAGGGGATAATATGTAATCGTGTGTGTCCTCTAGGTCAAATTATAAGATGCATTGCCTGTGTTAATTACAGCTTCAAAGTTGAAAGCAAAGGGGAAAAAAAGTCAGAGTCCCTGGTTACCATCAGTCATTGAACTGGAACAAATCGCCCACAGGGTGAGCTATTTCTAGATGTCCTATCAGAGAAACAAGTCTTGATTCTGCATGTGTGTGATGCGTGTGTGTTGTGGAGAAGGGTGGAGTGTAAATGCAGGAAAGGTGGAGGAGGGGATGGGGCAAGTGCAGAGTAGGAGTGCTGAAGAAAGGTCATGAATGCAAATGTCTTCATGCAAATGCCTAGTTCTGTCATTGGCTTGAGTTCCCAATCCAACTGTGAAAAAGAACCATTAGATTGGGAACTCAAGATAATGACAGAATAAGTAAACTCAAACTGAAAAGTAAACAAAGGTGTCTGAAACATCCCAAACTGAATAAACTAAACTAGGTGAATCTAGTAGGACTGCCCCCTGAAAGTTGAAAATTTGAAAAATCAGTCAGAGATCCCTCAGTCCAATGAAATTGTACTAGTCTCGCATTGTCAGACCTATCTCCTCAGCGCTGTGGAGTAAAGTCTGGCTGCACCACACATACATTCTGGGATAAGAGAAAAAAAAAACTCTGGCTTTCTGCAAAATAGTCTCAGCTAGTGTGGCAGAGCAGATATGGAGCATAGATTAGGATTTGACACTAACGTGCACTGTTTATTTGATATTGCATTCCATGTATAACTCCATATTGTCTGTCAAATAGAAGCAGAAATAAATGACTAATTTGGGTAAAACAAATGTAATCTGTACCTTACTTCTCCTATTGTTCGTTGGAGCAAAATACCTAACCCACACTAAAGAAGGACTTCCCCACATACCAACTTGTACGTATGTGGCTGGCTTGAGTAAAAGACTACATTTCACATTTTTGTAAGTCTTTAATAGAAGACCATCACAGCTGCAGGGCCCAAGAATAATCATTTGGGACATTATACGCTGAGCCTCAGGCATGTTTTATTTTTATCTGACTTTGCTAAAATGGTTCAATCTGGGGCGGTGGATAGGAATCTGGACTTCGGGGTCTCTACTTTTTTGTCCATGATTTTGTCCCAAAAGCCTGAAAATACATTATAGCAAGTTAAATGTACTGGCTTATTAGAGCCACCTGTTTTCAATGGAATTGTCATCAGACTCATACAGTAAAAGCCCTTATTGGAGCCTGAAAATGCGGTGATGCATTACGTCTTGCATAAACACTCTCACATGCACACCGAAAGACTCTCTCTCTCTCTCTCACACACACACACATACACACACACACACACACACTCTCCAGACAAAAGAAATACACTTACATACACATACACAAGTATTTAGACCCTTGCACATATGAGTGCTCTTGCATCTATGCTGAAACAAATAAATAGTGTCCATACATTGGTCAAGTTCAAAGTCTTTAGTGTGTGTGTGTGTGTGTGTGTGTGTGTGTGTGTGTGTGTGTGCGTGTGTGTTTGTGTGCGTGTGTGTGTGTGTGTGTGTGTGTGTGTGTGTGTGTGCGTGTGTGTGTGTGTGTGCGTGTGTGCAGTAAATGGAGCGTGGTGGCTGTGAAAGCTATAGTGCTTTGGGGTGTTCTGCTACCGCCCACTGCCCTGATCGCTCTTTGAACTTTGCCATCAAGCAGCCTCTCAGGAAACAACAGTATGACTTTGTTGTGAGAGAGAGAGAGAGAGAGAGAGAGAGTTAGAGGAAGACAAAGTGAGACAAAGAAAGAAAAGGAGAGAGGAAGGAAAGAAATGATCAAGCAAGTTTGCAAAGGCACTGACTTATGTTACCATCTGTGTGTGTGATATTTATTGCATTCTGGCATTTTTTGTTTATATGTTGCTGCGTGGGAATGTGTGGGCTGTCGACCAATAAAAGTTATTAAGGTGCATGAAAGTATAAATTCAAATGAACAATGCTTTTTCTGCTTTGGGATGGTATGGGGTGACACAGGCGCCATCCAAGACAATTGTGATTGGTTTAAAGAAATGCCAATAAACCAGAGCACGTTTTTCTCCCATCCCAGAATGTTGTGTGGACTAGCCAGACTTTCCTCCTTTGCTCATCGTTACCTCTGTTACTGTCACTCCTGCCCCTAAAAGCTTACCATCATCTTTGGATTGCTAATGATTTCACAACATGTAGGACAGTATTTTGTCTGTTGTCTTTGATATCGGCATTGTCATTATGATCTTTTTAGCCACAAATGATGTTCCAAATTTCTATATTCCGTCTTTCTCTATAGCTACGTAGCAACACTTAAAAAACAAGCTGTCGAATAAAGTAACTAGCCCTGAAGAAGTGGACAGGCATTGGGGGAGAGGGGCAGGGGACAGGTGGGCGGTGTGCATGTGTCTGGGTGTTGGTCAAAAAGAAGAGAACCATGGGAGGAAGAACAACAGAAGAGGAGGAAGAGCGGACCGATGTCTTGTGGTGAGTTAAAAGACAGACTCTTAAGATGAAAGACTGGTGTCTGCAGAGAGGGGAGGACAACCAAAAAAAGGCCAAGGCACTGGACTGGAACCAGTGTGGGATATCATTGGGAGGCAGCCCCTCCTCCCCCTCGGGGGTCATCCCTATGTTCCCTGGGTCCTATGTTCCCCGCTCGGGGGTTAGGGTTAGGGTTAGGTTAGGTCAGGTAACCCTAACCCTAACCCACCCCTGACCTAATCGTTCCTCATCTAGGCCTATTTGCATATGCGCGTCAAACAGCCCGTAGGCCTACATAGGCCTATTTGCCATGGAATTTGGCAGTAATGGTGGAAAAAGTAACAGACTTTATAGTTTATAATCTTATAGTTTACACATTATTGAGACTCTAACCCTTGGAAGGACAGGGAAGCATTTGTCACAAGAACAAAATGAGAAGATACGTTAGGTACAGAGCTGGAGTCAGGATGTGACTAACCTTTAACCATTAACCTAGCTTAGCATAAAGACAGGAAGCAGTAGGACACAGCTTTTATGAGTCTGAGAAAAGTGAAAAAATATGCCTACAAAAACCTCTCACCTTTACGCAATGTGTCTTGCTCTTTTGACCTGTGTGAATACACGTGTGAAAACAACAATTGTTAAGCGAGTTACGTTTTATCTTCGGATCTAGGACTATTTCTTGACAAACGGCAGCGTATCCTTCCACCAAGTACTTCTGTAAGGGTCTCTGGCCGTAGGGGGAGTCACAAGCTCTAGTTGCCAGATCACGCATTATCGTGTTTTGTAGTAAGTTTTGACCCATTGCCTCTTTTGCCTTATCAATTTTGTACCTCTGCCTTTCCTGACTTATGCCTGTCTTTTAGACCTCACCCTTAGATCTTGTTTTGGACACTGTTACCTGGTTTTTGAACTTTTACTCTCTCAAGAATCGTGCAGGTGGGCCATAGTAGGATGTGATTGGCAAGTGTTCCGATGAGAGACAAACCAGTGGGCCAATCATGTGATCCCTCTTGTATCTGTGGACCGGTCAGCCAAAGACCACGGAGACGAATGGTCAGTGTTCACATAAACAGCCTGTTCTCATGAACCATTTGTTCCAAAATCTACGAAGAAAGCACTGTAAATCGTAAGCATTTCACTTATTTTTTGCTGTATGCACCCCGATGACTGCTGCTGTATAAGAACGAAGCTGACCAAGTAGGGAGGAGGTTGGGGTGGATGGGTTAGCGATAACATACAGGACTTTCAGCCAGAGAGCGGAGTTTCACCCAGGAAATGTGTGTTCCTTAAGAATGTTTTATTTATTTTTTTAAAGATAATGTCATTTTAGGCCTTTAATTCCACAGGACAGATGAAGACGTGTTTTAATCCAAACCACCATATTTTTTCTTATCTTAACGCTCATATTTTGTGGACTAAATTTAATCGCAATGTCCGCCGAAATGACCGGCATCTCGCAGTGCTTTCAAAGTCACCTATTTTCAGGTAACTGAACCACCAACTACCACCAACAACGGAGGTCTGTAGCCGGCATTATGAAGCTCTGTAGCGGCTTAAACAACTAGTCACTGCTCATGTAGCCAGCAGGCGTCACGTGACCAGCCGGCGGTCTCCTAATTTCTTGGGATATCATACGTTTTGGTGTGCATACATTTTCGTACGATATTATACGGACCCGTTCATGAGAATGCGTTGACATAATAAGACACACAAGTGGACCAATCATATCTCTACGGACCGATCAAAAAATCGAACCGGCATGCAACACATGCAGCCCACACAAATAGACCGACCCACCGGGAAATCTCCCGGTACTCCCGATGGCCAATGCCTGTTCAGATCCTTTATTTAAGTAAAAGTATTAATACCACACTGTAAAAATACTCCATTACAAGTAAAAGTCCTGAAAATGTTACTTAAGTAAAAGTATGTATCATTAGGAAATGTACTTAAAGTATTAAAATGAAGAGTACTCAAAGCAGAACAATCCTCCCATTGTAGAAAGTGTAAAGGATCCAAACAGTTGTATGTTTAATGGTCTAATCATCTTATCTGGACTTGTATGTCGTTATATTGTTGGCTAGTTTACTTTAGAATAAAACATCAGATTTTATAAACTGCATGTGTTCTGTGTGCAGGAACCTTAATGTGTAAAGTAACTAGTAACTAAAGCTGTCAGATGAATGTAGTGGAGTAAAAAGTACAATGTTTCTCTCTGAAATGTAGCGGAGTAGAAGTAGAAAGTGACATGAAAAGAAAATACTCAAGTAAAGTACAAATATCTCAACATTTGGACTTAGGTATAGCACTTGAAAGAATGAACTTAGTTACATTCCACCACTGGTATGTATAGCAAAACATTGGGAGTGTCTTATCTGTATGTGTGTGTGTGGTTGTCATAAGAGAAACATCTCTTTCCTGTCATCCTGGTGATGTGCAGAGGATAAACAGACATAACTTAACTTCCCTCCTGTAGAGAAAGGCCACAGTGGAAATAACTTTCTGGCTCGTCTGTGTTTTTTTGTCCTTGATGGTTGTATATCAAGGGCTTCAACCTGTGCGCCCACTACTTGCTATTTTAACTTTCAGATCAATCGAATTTAATCAAATTGAATCTAATCTAACTTAATTTACATGGCCACTATCTAAATTGTTTCCTTGTGTCTGTCTCTCAGTGTGCATCAGGCAAGGGGGTTCAAGTCCCTGAACTCTCTACCTCCATCTTTTCCTTTCGATTTCTCTTTCTTTTCCTCTTTGTGAGTGCAGCAATAACTTCTTCTTTATCATTTAAACTTTTTGTTCTGTCACCAGGGGCGATTCCAGAAGTGGGGTGGCAAATTCTATTTGCCATAAAATATGTGTTCAAATATAAATCCCTTTACCAAATGGGAAGGCAGCGATTGGCAGAACAGGCAGCAAAGTGACAGTTCTCTGATCCAATGGAAATCAAATTTGTCAGATTGACAGCACTCTAGCCCAATGGATTGGAGGGGGCACCAGGGGGGCCCAATCATATTTCACGGAGGGAGGGTGCCACCCCAGGCCCCCTGTCTGTCACTGTTTCTGTCTCTTCCTTTCTCTCTCTCTCTCTTACACACCCTGCTCAACATCTGACCTGTTCATACACACTCATTACAGTGGTTCTGTAGCTAACTACAGTAACACAAACAACAAAAGGGCTCATTGTGGGACCATAGGGAGCTCTGCTACAGAAAAGAACAATTTTCTCATATTTTATTTCACACTGCGCATACAAACATGCAAGCGTTTGCATTACCACAGTTTGAGCTCTTTCACGTTTGATCCGACCAGCGAATAAACCTGTAATCAGACCAGGATAAGGCTGATTATATTTGTCTAACTCTTAACATATCCCATGTAAAGACCCCAAACCAACAATGAATCCTACTAACAATTCAGTATTGTGCCACATCTGTCCAACCACACATCCGTCAATCCACGCTCAACCATACAACATTGAAGGGGTGAGCACAGTGCGCACAACCATGTTGCAATGAGCAGTGTCAGAGTGACTGTGATTAGTGTGCTGACTAATTGAGGTTTTAGGTGCCAGTCTATGAGAAGTTACAGTGGCCAACATGATATGTAACACGCTAAATATAAATGAGTTTCAACCCTACATGGCCCTATATGAAATTAAACTTTTATTTGTATTTTGTCTCTGTGCTCTTCTCACTGGTTTGATTGGGTGTGGTGTCACATACGTCCATGCCAACAAGGCCTCAAACCACATATGTTGTTTCCTATCTTCAAATACATGTACATACAATAAATACAATGAATTGAATACGAGCGTTTTCCGCCCTCGTACCTAAATGTAACGTTTGCAGTTGTATAGACTGTATACGTGAAGGAAAAAACACCTGGTGGCTGGCTGCAGTGTAGGTCATAAGCCCCGCCCCCTCTAGTTCTAGTCAAGCTGATGATGATTTTTCTGATAAGTTTGTTTTTTATTAGTTATCACGTCATTATTGACAGCTGGGATTGACTCGTGATTAGTCGGGCGGGTGTACCCACCGCCCGATCAATACTGTGCAGACTTTGGCAGCACCCGTATCCAGGATATATTATGGATTCACTGTTGTACAGTGGGTGGAAGGGGAGACGTGTCATCCATCTTTGGTGGTTATCCATACAATAATTGTGAGGACCTTCATTGACATACTGCCTTGCCTGAAATGTCCTCGCATCCCACTAATGTCCTCCTCTTACAGCTCACATTCAGATGTGTCCTCACAAAGATAGAACTCCACACCCACTCACAGTGTAACAAGGTCTCTGAAGGACAGGAAAATGAGAGAGAGGACAGAAAAAAGAGCAGCAGATGAAGGTAGAGAAGAAGGAGTATAATGATAACTCTGCAGAAATGTCCCCACCCACCCACTCGCACACACAGTTGCATACACACACTCTGGTTGCCATGGGGACTGGCTACGGCTCAGATTGCTCCATGGGGTGGGGGGACAGTGGTCCGACTGAGATCAGAGAGCCCGACTGTCCATTTAGGATCAATATGCCCCCCTCCTCTAACTCTCTCATCACACACACACACACACACACACACACACACACACACACACACACACACATTTTCTTGGTACTCACCCAACTGTGAGTCTGAGCCCCCCTGTCTCCGCCCTGATGTCATACTCCAGTAAACTCCAACGGCAGTCCCATTCATTTAGCACAATCCATGTTTAGTCCTTCTGCTCATTCTCCCGGCAAATCAGACTTTTTGTGAGGGCGCTTTCACACCTATAGTTCGGTGGGCTCGGTACGATTCGGGGGTGAAGTTGCAAAATTGTTGCATTTTTCATTTGGTTGGGTTTGCTTTCACACTGCACTTTGTCAAAAGCACCAAACACTGTAAACACACGTCACGCGATCAAGACTATTTCGGGTGTTTGGCCTGGAGGACACTCACGGTTCCTTTGGCTGTGGCAGCAGTGCAGGGACAGGAATGTACAACACCACAGCATGTCATGAACCGCGGGTAGCTAGTTAGCTAGCGCTTACTGGTATCTCAAGCTGGTGTGCCATTTGTGTATTATATTTGTAACTTGCCTTGGTGTGTTTCTTCGGATTCAACAATGGAATGCCCACTGAGTTGTCTTTCACTCCGGCGGATGGGCGCATGGGCTCTGGGTGGTCTCCTTCCTTGCCCTCATTGCCACGATCGCTCGGGGTTGGGGGTGTTGGGGTTGTTGGGGGTGTTGGGGTTGTTGGGGGTGTTGTTTCTGGTTCTTCCATCTTGAGGTGAATTGGCGGGGTGTTCGGGCAGGCAGCAGAACGGAAGGCAGAACAGGAGCACGCGTGG
Source organism: Zingel zingel (assembly GCA_023566125.1). Taxonomy (NCBI): domain Eukaryota; kingdom Metazoa; phylum Chordata; class Actinopteri; order Perciformes; family Percidae; genus Zingel; species Zingel zingel. The sequence goes on from CM042327.1 coordinate 24,304,618, forward strand.
TCTTCTTATAAGACAGCTTGATCGCTTGATTCGCTCAATGATGAGCCAGCTTCATCAAACCTGGTGACAGAGCCATCTACCGCTCTGGCAGTGATAATGTGGTTTTGGAATGATTGTTAACATTTTTCTAATTGTAACGAATAACAATGCAGCACATGAAAAATGTATCGGAGTAAAAGTATTAAACTCATCGAAAATATGTACTGAAGTAAAAGTGGAAGTAGACTGACAAACAACAGGAGAGGTGTAGTGCATGGTAAACCCACTTTACCTTTTAGTGTGCAGAAATAAAAGGGTATTTACTCAATAAAAGCCAACATAAATCTGCCTTTTAGCTGACATCACAGCAAGTAGCTTCAAAGTGATGCAGGTTATATAATGCTTCCCTGAGAATGTCACTGATTTATGTTTGCTCACCTTGCAATTTCTTCTAATGATTGCTGACTGAGGGCAATCAAACGCACACTTTAATTTACAGTACAGTGATACCACAGCATAGAAAGACAATCATGATATAAGGAAGAATATAGTTTCTTTCCTTCTAGCCCTCAGTGATAGATTTGAAGTTTGCCATAAAAAAAACTTTTGCCATTGAAGGCTTAAGTAATGACCATCGTGGGATGCTTTCCCGCTTCTCACTGTGGAATGCACAAATACATGTGGTAAAAGGGCCCAAGCATTGAACGACAAGACTCATATCGCATTCTATTGGCATTTTGCTCAATAGGATGAATGTTGAAAATGTTTGGTGGTAAACTGCTGTATGGCGTTATATTATGGCGTTTTTCCATTACATGGTACCTGCTCGACTCGCCTCGACTCTACTCGCCTCAACTGGACTCGACGCACTGTGCGTCCGTTTTCCATTGCAGATTTTAGTTTTAACAGTAAACTGCCGTGACCTAACGCAACACACACACAGCACGTTGAAGGTGTGTTGTTGCCACAGCCAGAAGACACATTTAGTTTCAAAAGAAGCTGGTGGCGACAAAAAAAAACACAGCTGGCTAAACTATTTAAAAATGGCGAGTTTGTTGAGGACACCCCCCTGTCTGTCGCTTTCACGTCACCTTTTTAGGCCGGGAGCCAGGTCCACTCCTCAGGATGTTTTTTGCTACCTTTTTTCACTATTATTTCCTATTATCTTATACCTTGGGCCATCACAAGTTGATAACGACCACCCCCAACTCGGCCCTGTTTGGTCTCAGGGGCCAAAAAACACCCTTTTTGTGTAGGAGAAACTAGCAGAAAAAGATTCTGGGGATTGCTGCCTTTTTGCTGTCAAATATCAGATTTAGAAGTGCTGATCCTCATTCCAGCCGCTTCACACTCGGCTGCAAACCGATCCAGTGAGTGCTGAAGGTCACAGGCCGATGATGCCATCAGGAACACATCATCTGCAAAAAGCAGCGATGAGATCCCCAGCCCACCGAACTGCAACCCCTCTCCACCCTGACTACGCCTCGATATCCTGTCCAGAAATATTACAAACAGGATTGGTGACAAAGCGCAACCCTAGTGGAGGCCAACTCTCACCTGAAACAAGTCCGACTTACTGCCGAGAACCCGGACACAGCTCTGGCTTTGGTCGTACAGAGATTGGATGGCCCTGAGAAGGGACCCCCTCACATGTAGACCAGTTGGGCATACTCCCAGGCTCCCTCCAGGATCCTTGCGAGAATAAAGATCTGGTCCGTTGTTCCACGACCAGGACAGAATCCGCATTGTTCCTCTTCAACCTGAGGTTCGACTATCGACCGAGCCCTCCTTTCCAGCACTTTGGAGTAGACTTTACCGGGGAGGCTGAGAAGTGTGATACCCCTGTAATTGGCACACACGCTCTGCTCCCCCTTTTTGAAAGGGTCTGCCACTCCTTAGGCACCGTCCCAGACTTCCACGCAATGTTGAAGAGGCGTGTCAACCAAGACAACCCCTCCACACCCAGAGCTTTAAGCATTTCTGGACGGATCTCATCAATCCCTGGGGCTTTGCCACTGTGGAGTTGTTTAACCACCTCAGCAACTTCCACCAGGGAAATTGACGACAATCCCCCATCATCCTCCAGCTCTGCCTCTACCATAGAGGGCGCATTAGTCGGATTTAGGAGTTCCTCAAAGTGCTCCTTCCACCGCCCTATTACCTCCTCAGTTGAGGTCAACAGCGTCCCATCCTTACTGTACACAGCTTGGATGGTTCCCCGCTTCCCCCTCCTGAGGTGGCGAATGGTTTTCCAGAAGCACCTTGGTGAAGACCGAAAGACCATTCCATATGGGATTAAGCATATTTTTTGCATATGAACAATATCTTTTTTTTAAGATTATTTTCTGAGTACTTCTGCCTTTAATGATAGGAAAGCGATGCAAGAGGGAGAGAGAGAGGGGGAAGACATGCAGGAAATTGTCCCAAGTCGGACTCAAACCCCGGACCTTCTGCATCGAGGTATGAACCTCCGTATATGTACTCCCACTCTAACGACTGAGCTATCCTGGCCACATGAACAATATCTTAAACAAGATTTGAGACTTGAATTATGTACTGCTACTGCTACTATATGAAGTGAATTGAATGAAAAGTGAGTAATCTTATCCCCCTAGGTGGACTGGGGTCAGGGTGCAACATAGGGTACAATCACACAAAATCAATTAACCAAATGTGAGATTTATTAAAGTCCACAAAGTCCTCGCAACACAAGGAATAAAGATGACTCTAGTGTGCAGTTTGTTACCAAAAAGCCAACCTTTAATTGAGTAAACATTAGTAACCTGTACAGGTAAACATTCTTTACAGCCAAATGGCAAAACTAAAATACAGCTCAAACATAAAATAGAAAACATTTCTTTGGTTCTTAGATTTTTTTTTGCTTATCCATGCTGTACTTTGACGACTGGTCATGTTAGTGTATTGTATTAGTGTAGAATATAAACTCTCAATCATCATTTTCCTCCTCTTCCTCATCTTCACTGAATAAATAATTAGTGGGAATGCTGTTCAGCAGCATTCCAACTATTGTTATTTGGTTTTCTTTTTTCTTCTTCTTCTTATTATTATTATTATTCCGTAAGTTTTTTGGCTCTCCGTAACTTCTGCATACGTTCAGCTATTGAAACCATTCAACTTTTAAAATGTTCAGCTCTTTCAGCTAATGATGGGACTTCTTCAACTGTTTTTCTACTATTTATACTTTTTAAAATATTAAGCTTTTTAACACTTTTTAAATGAGAGCATGCTTCAAATCCTTCAAATCCTCTTCTGCTTCAAAATGCATTCTCCTCCTACAGTCTTTCACCTACAGACGTTATTCAAACTTTAAACTGTTCACAAAATATTCAGGTATTCAGGGTGTGCTCAGTGTTTTGATATCTTTTACAGTTTTTGTGAAAAAGCTTTTTAAGTTCAGTGATCATTTCAGGATTTTTCTGCGTTTCTAATGAGTGTGTGTGGCGTCTGCTAGAGTGGATGATGTCATACAGTGTATGACATCATGAGTGCAGAGCCTTAAAAACGTATCTTTGTCCCTTCTCTATAAATTGCTCTCACGCCCACAATATCTACTTGTCCTGCACAATTTATACATCAAAACGTAGGTATTTTTGTCTAGTTTCAGGCAATGTGCTCAGTTATGTGATATGACTTATACGTTTGGCTCGGTGAGCCTCCAAATGACAAGAGTTCCACATATTCCTCCATTCACTGCCCTTTTTTAACATTCTCCACATTTCTGAGCGAACCACTTTTTTAAAATCGCTGATATGCCCACATTTTTAAGTTTATCCACATAAATCTTACATGAATACGTTCACAAAGGCCTTGTGGTGGTCACAATTGCATCATTTCAATGATACCCCTTATCGTTTTAGCAGTCTGAGCCTTTATTTGAGAGCTTGTTCTCAGTGTGTTTGAATAGCTCCAGTGGGGCACAGCTGACAGTTTCAGCAGGTGACACGGTCGTTAACCTGATTAAAGATCAAAGAGATCTCATCACAGACTTCAAAGGGTGTTTATCAACATGGTCACAGGTCATTAGTAGCCATGACAACCCTTTCACAGACAGTCAACTTGAATACTACATTAATCTATATATTTTGCGTTCCACTTCTGTCTGTCTCTGTCTGTTTCTGTTTCTCCCTGTCTCTGTCTCTCTCTGTCTGTCTCTGTCTCTCTCTGTATGTCTCTGTCTCTCTCTGTCTGTCTCTGTCTCTCTCTGTATGTCTCTCTCTCTCTCTCTGTATGTCTGTCTCTGTCTCTCTTTGTCTGTCTCTCTCTCTCTCTCTCTCTCTCTCTCTCTCTCTCTCTCTCTCTCTCTCCCTCTCAAATTATCTTTGTCCCTTCTCTATAAATTGCTCTCACACACACAATATCTACTTGTGTACTATATGACACATGCCTTTGGTGTGGGAGATCTGGGTTCAAATCCTGCTGTCATACATCAATCAAAGTGTTCCTGAGGACAACATTTAACTACTAGTAGAAATTGGAAGTCCCTTCTCTCGTACCTCTTGTTCAGCCCCCTTCTTTTCATGCAATATATTTCACTTCTCATCTCAGTATTAAAGTTTAGCTTCCAGCTTTTCTAACAATGTATTTTAGCTCTTCACTTATTTAGGTAATGCAGTTTAGCTTCCAACTCTGACAATTTTCACACATACACACACAAACACATACACACACACACACACACACACACACACACACACACACACACATACACACACACACACAGCCACACATATATACACACACACATTAGAGCTGAAGGAACATCACCCAAGTATTGGTTGGTGATGGTGTAGTGGATATGACACATGCCTGTTGTGTGGGAGAGCTGGGTTTAAATTCCTGTGAGGTACATCAATCAATATGTCCCTGAGGTAAACACTTTACCCATACTCACCTCAAAGGTGTGTTACCACGGACATATATAGCAATTGAAAGTTGCTTCCTTTTTTCATCTCCTTTTATCTTTCCTCTCTTTTTCCTCTCTCTCTCTCTCTTTCTGCTTGTTTGTTCTATGCAATGGATATGGCTGATAATAACTCTTTTTAGTCAATTCATTGAAACTTCCACTTTTGACAGTATTATAGTTTAGCTTCCATCTTTTCTAACAATGTATTTTAATGCAGTTCAGCTTCCAACTTCCAAGTTTTTCAGCAGTGTATTGCAATGCATTTGAGATTTTTCAAACAATTTGTTCCATATTTCTGCATTTTCATCAATGTTTCTCACAGCATTTGTAAGTTTTTCATACTGATTCATAATTTATATATATAGACACAATAAAAATAAATTCTTTTATACATTAGTGGTGTTATTCAACTTTTTAATGAAATTCATACTCATTCTACCGATTTCCACTTTTTCAACTATTCTCACTACTTCAACTTCTTGATTTAAGCTATTCATCCAGTTTAGCTTTAGCAATTCAGCTATTCAGCATTCAGAAAATGCATTTTCTAGTTCTGATTAAGAATCTTTATCGGACGGACCTTCCCTTTGCCTTTGAATGCTTAAGTGCAGTCAGCACCAGTGAATGCATGCAAGGCCAGAAGAGACCTGAAATGTGTTCCTGTGAATAATCTTCAGCCAGCTGGTTGATATTGATTAGTCTATCTCCCATGTCAAAGATGATGTTGACAGTTGATGACTTGTCATAATACAGGAGGATGAATAAAATGTCAGTCTTTTGCTCTGACTAACTGTTCTGATGTGAGGCATTTTAGTTTGGATATACTGCATGTAAATGATCACCCTGACATCTGTTTCTTCATGTTTTGAACAGATCTCTGGTAGAAGCTCTTGACATAACTCCAGCATTGCATTCTATCTTGAAAGCAGTGACGGACTGGGATAAAAAAACGGCCCTGGCATTTGCAACACACCGGCCCTATTTTTGTCAACAACCTAGCTTAGAAATTAGTAACTCTGCCTTTCGAGTAAATCTTTCCACGCACCTTGCGGCTGCATGCATAAAATAACTTTATCAGTAAAGGCCCATAGGGGTCCATAGGGGTGCGGCCCTTCTGGCATTTGCCCAAATTCCAGATGGCCAGTCCGTCACTGCTTGAAAACTTGGCCAGCCTCTATGAAAATGACAGGCCTTCGGATGTCTTCCATCATATCATGAGAGCGCCAGTGATCCAGAAGTAAATGAATGAGTGCCTTCTTGTTTTCCTCATTTGTGAGAAACCCATTCCAATCAGCGGGTCGATGACCATTCAGCCCATTAACTATGAAATGTTCACCACAACCTCTGCGATCTCTCTCAGCTGGTTTTGATGAATAAAGACGGTCAATGTAAGTGTCTGTGCTTAATACGGTTTTAGCTGCAGCAGGTAGACTTTTGAAGGTGCGCTCTGATATAATCTTCATTGTCCGTTGTGCATCGCGCATGTAGAATGACAAGTTTCCATCTTGAATGAGAGCATATTGGCTTGGAGAAGGAAGTTGTGCATTCTCAGCATCTTTGATCATGTGATTAATTCATTTTGCTTTGTTGTTTTTTTGCGAAAAAGCCATCACTTGTTGAAATGGAGTATGGCGTCAGAGTCAAGGGATAGGTCATTAGGTCAGAGATGCTAATTTGTGACTTAAGTTCTTGTGATTTGATGAAGATCTGAAAGATAAACCCACTTGTGGCCTTGTACTGGATCACTTTCTGGTTTGATGCCACAAGCTTCCTTTTAGGTGTGGTAGACGACATTGTCTTGAATCTGTTCCTCTTGATGGGTTCAAAGAGAAGGACCTTTTTTGTTTGAAGTTGATCACGGATGAACTTCTCTTTTTGAGTTTTGCCATTTTTCAGGACATTCGGCACATTATAGCGCACCTCTTCTGGCATAGTTGCTCCTGAACTCAAACTTGTCAAGGGCTGAGAAGTCTCAAGCTGAAATGGTTGATAAAACTCTGAAAAGCTTGTACTGTTTGCTGCACTTGCTCCTCAGACCGAGTGATTTCACGTGGTCTGAGATCTCTTTGTTGCTTCTCTGTATGTTTGCCTCAGCCACTTGTCATTTCCCACATGGCTTCTACAAACTCTCCTTTGGCATGGGCAGTCAGGATATGACATTGGCTCGTTTCATAATTACTGGTTATTCCACAGATCCCAGCAGAATATGTCCCAGACCCTGAGTTTGACTTGAATCAATCTAGAAGTAAAGTGGGCACCTTACATGTAGAAACATATAGGACACCAATCTCCCAATAGAATCAATATCTTTCCATAACCAGAAAAATAGATCAAGTTACCTCCAAATTGTCTTTGCTGAATAACTTCTGACATACACTCTTGTGATCCAGGCTCAGGTCCCTGATGTGAAAGCCGCCCTACAGTAGACCAACTACAATAGATTAGACTACACCACTGGGTTAGTGTGATGGTGGTTAGTGTGTTTATGTGTGTAATTGATTTGAGGTACAGTGGAGAACTTTGGTTATACCAGCTGTAATCCTCTAGCTAGAAAGGTCATATTGGACTTAAATTGAAGTTTATAAACTTGGGAAGTTTTACATGTACATTTGAGGATATTATAAAATGTTTGAAAATGATCACTTTTGATGGCAATTTTTCAGGCGGACAGACATTTTTTGTCTTTTGGGGTATGTTGAGGGTGATATTTGACAGCAAAAAGGCAGCAATACCCAGAACCTTTTTCTGCTAGTTTCCCCTATGTGTCAGGATACACCATGCAAAATTGCAGGGTTATATGCCCATTTATGTAGCTGCAGTACGTTAATATTCACAATTACATAATTCCACCAAAAGCTTTTCCCAAAAAGGGTGTTTTTTGGCCCCTGAGACCAAACGGGGCCGAGTTGGGGGTGGTCGTTATCAACTTGTGATGGCCCAAGGTATAAGATAATAGGAAATAATAGTGTGCAGAATGCTGCATCACTTGTTCTGACCAAAACTAAGAAAATAGATCATATTTCTCCTGTATTAGCTTCTCTGCATTGGCATCTCTGCAATTCAGAGCTTCTCGTGGTTCCTAGAATCTCTAAAAGTAGAATGGGAGCCAGAGCCTTCAACTATCAAGCTCCTCTCCTGTGGAACCAGCTCCCAGTCTGGGTTCGGGGGGCAGACACCATCACCATATTTAAGAATAAACTGGAAACACTCCTCTTTGATAAAGCTTATAGTTAGGGAGCGAATAGAGTAGAATAGAGGGAGGCAGGCCAGTACAGCCCGATCCGGCAGGGGAGAGTTCAAGCCCGATCAGGCACCTCTCTTTAACCTGTCTCTCTTAGTCATGCTATTATAGTTCTAGACTACTGGGGAAGTGCCTTCCTTCCTGTGACACACTGAGCTGCTCTCTCCTCTCTCTTTCCATTTGTTTCCATTTGTGTGCATCCATGCCCCTGAAATGCTTGTTACTAAACTAGCTCTTGGGAGTTTTACCCACCCATAATATTCCCTTGGATTAGGGTGGCACCACAATCATGGTTGGAGCTGTCACTGTGGTCCAACGCTCTGCAGTGCCCTGCAGTGTCTGCCGATGTTCTGCAGTGTCCGGCTGCGTCCGGCGGCGTCCTGCCAAGTGCCTGCACCCTGCTACGTCCACCGATGCTGTGCTGTGCCACGCTACATCCTGTAACGCCCTTCAGTGCACTGTTATGACATGAACTACTACGACTACCATTTGTAGTCACTGTTCCATTATCTTTGTGACTATTATTGCCACTGTTCAGCACATCCCCAACCGGCACCGTCAGACACCGCCTATCATGCACACAGATAATGGACCCACGAGGCACGACTCAGAAGGTAAAATACAATAGTTTATTTATCAAAATAAACTCAGCAACAGTGTCCAATAATCGACAGGCAATAGGGAAAAATCCAGGAGACAGGCAAAGTCCAAAAATCCGGGGAATCCAAAAACAACAGGTAACAGGAATACGGGAAGAACGCTCAAAAGCTGGACACATGGAAACAGACAATCTCGCACTGGGGAGAGGGGAAGACAGAACTTAAATACACAACTAAATTAGACACAGATGCAACACATTAGGGCGGGACAGGTAATCACACAAGCTGGAAAAGAAACTAACAGGAAATAACACAGACAACCTTCAAAATAAAACAGGAAATTGAAAACAAAACAGAAAATGTAATACAAACTAAAAACCATAACTTGACACAGGGACAAAACATGACAGTACCCCACCCTTAAAAGCCGACCCCAGACGGCCCAGGATCTCCAGGATGCAACCGGTGGAAGTCCTGAATGAGTTCAGGATCCAGGATATTGCTGGCGGAAACCCAAGATCTCTCCTCAGGCCCGTACCCCTCCCAGTCCACCAGATACTGATGACCCCGTCCCCGTCTCCTGACGGCCAAAAGTTTCTTGACAGTATAGACGGGACCGCCATCGATGATGCGCGGAGGAGGTGGAGCAGGAGTCTCGGGCACCAGCTGACTCTCCCGTACTGGCTTCACTCGACTGATATGAAAAGTCGGATGTACCCTCATGGTCCTGGGAAGTTTCAGACTCACAGCAACAGGATTAATAACTTTCCTGACAGGGAACGGGCCAACAAAACGAGGTGCCAACTTACGGCTTTCGACGCGGAGAGGAATATCCCTGGTCGACAGCCAAACCTTCTGCCCCTCTGTGTAAGTGGGAGCTTTGGACCTCCGGCGATCTGCAAACTTCTTGTATTGGGAAGACTTGTGGAGCAGAACTTGTCGTGCCCTGGTCCACGTCCGCCGACAACGGCGAACTAACGCCTGGGCGGATGGTACTCCCACTTCTTGTTCCAGAGCCGAAAAAAGGGGTGGTTGGTATCCGTACACACACTGGAATGGAGTGAGGCCAGTGGAAGAACATGGCAGAGTATTGTGGGCGTATTCTACCCAGATGAGCTGCTTACTCCAACCAGCAGGATTCCTGGAGGACAGACAACGGAGACCTACTTCCAACTCCTGGTTCAAACGTTCGGTCTGCCCATTGGATTGTGGATGATACCCTGAAGATAGGCTCACAGTAGCGCCGAGCAGATTGCAGAACGCCTTCCAGAATCGAGAGATGAACTGGGGTCCCCGGTCCGAAACCACATCCCTGGGAAGTCCGTGTAACCTGAACACATTGGAGAGCATAACCTCCGCCAGCTCCTTGGCGGAAGGTAACTTAGGCAGGGGAACAAAGTGAACCATTTTAGAAAATCTATCAACTATGGTAAGGATAGTTGTGTTCCCTTCTGAAGAAGGCAAACCTGTGACAAAGTCTAGAGAAACGTCAGACCAGGGACGAGAGGGCACAGGAAGGGGATGCAGCAATCCGGCTGGAGGTTGGTGAGAAGACTTATTCTGCGCACACACAGGGCAGGCTGCCACATACTCCTTCACAGAATCTCCCATGCCGGGCCACCAGAACCGTTGTTGCACCACGAACAGTGTCCTTTTAACCCCGGGGTGACACGACAGAACACTGGAGTGGGCCCAATGAATGACCTGAGATCTAAGCTCCACCGGAACAAACAGTCGATTAGGTGGACAACCGACCGGGACAGGTAGGTTTCCAGAAGCTTGTCTGACCCTCTCCTCCACCTCCCAAACCACAGCTCCGACCACACAGGAAGCGGGTAGAATGGTCTCGTCAGACTTAGGGGGGGAACCAGAGTCAAACAGTCTAGATAGTGCATCTGGTTTCACATTCTTGGAGCCTGGACGAAATGACAGTGAGAAATTGAATCTGTTAAAAAACAAAGCCCACCTGGCTTGCCGAGAATTCAGTCGCTTAGCTGACCGAAGGTACTCCAAGTTCTTGTGGTCAGTCCAAACCAAGAACGGATGCTCCGCCCCCCCCAACCAGTGTCTCCACTCTTCCAACGCCACCTTGACTGCCAACAATTCTCGGTTCCCAACATCATAGTTCTTCTCTGCAGGGGACAGTTTACGAGAGAGAAAGGCACATGGGTGGAGCTTACCATCAGTGGACAGGCGTTGAGAGAGGACAGCACCCAGGCCAACATTGGAGGCGTCCACCTCCACCACAAACTGTCGGTTGGGGTCCGGCATGGTTAGAATTGGAGCCGTCACGAAGCGTCCCTTGAGAGATTGAAAAGCCGAGTCTGCTTGATGAGTCCACTCAAACCTAGTCTGGGCAGAGGTAAGGACATGCAGAGGAGCAGCAACAGAACTGAAATTTCTGACAAATCTACGATAGAAATTGGCAAACCCCAAAAAACGTTGCACCTCCTTGCGATTGGTGGGGACCGGCCAATCCATGACTGCCTTGACTTTCTCAGGATCCATGCTCATCTCTCCCTCCGCCACCACATATCCCAGAAAGGACACCTTGGGAACATGGAACTCACATTTCTCAGCTTTGACGAATAGTTCATGGTTAAGTAGTCTCAGAAGAACAGCATGGACATGTTGAATGTGCTCAGTCAGATTGCGGGAGAAAATCAAAATGTCATCCAGGTACACAAACACAAAAATATTCAACATATCTCTGAGAACATCGTTAACAAATGCTTGGAAAACAGCTGGGGCATTAGTTAAACCAAACGGCATGACTAAATACTCATAGTGTCCACTAGGTGTGTTGAAAGCAGTCTTCCATTCATCCCCCTCCCTTATCCTCACCAGATGATAGGCATTTCTTAAGTCCAACTTAGTAAAAATAGTAGCACCTTGTAACAGTTCAAAGGCAGAGGAAATCAATGGGAGAGGGTACCTGTTCTTTACAGTAATGTCATTAAGTCCACGATAATCAATGCATGGCCGCAAAGACCCATCCTTCTTCCCCACAAAGAAGAATTCTGCACCGGCCGGCGAGGAAGAGGGTCGTATGATCCCAGCTTCCAAAGCAGAATCAATGTAGTCCCTCATGGAACGAGTCTCAGGAGCGGAGAGGGAGTATAACCTCCCCTTAGGAGGAGAAGTCCCTGGCAATAACTCAATGGAACAATCATACTGTCTGTGTGGAGGTAGAGCGGTAGCCCTAGCCTTGTTGAAAACTTCCTTCAGGTCTGCATAGCAGGAGGGAACTGAAGACAGATCAGGAAAATCTCCCTTCATCGTAGTCTCCGGGTCCACAGAGGAAGGATCAGCAATCCCCTCCTCAGCATTCCCCGGTTCGACCGGAGAAGAAACAGGAACCACCGCCACCCTCGCCAGTGTAGAAACAGGCGAAACACTGTCAGAAAACTTCCTAGGGCAGGACTGAAAACACACACTGGAACATGCCTCGCCCCACTCCGTAACATCCCCTGACGACCAGTCAATGTGTGGGTTATGTTTGTGGAGCCAGGGAAACCCAAGAATTACCGGGTGGAGGGATGAATTTACCAGCAGAAAAACAATAGTCTCAGAATGTTGGTCAGGAAAAGTCAGAGTGACAGGAATGGTTTGGTGGGTTACCTGCCAAAGCAGCCGACCGTCCAGCGCCGTAGCTCTTAAAGGGGCAGACAGGAGAACAGAACCCAGACCCAACTCCTTAGCCAGGGAACTGTCCATGAGGCTAGCATCAGCCCCCGAATCAATCATCGCCTCAAGGGATCTGGAAATCTCAGCTGAGGATACGGTCACTGGAAATATGGGTCGAGAGGGAGTGTTAGACACAAAAGCACGGCTCACCAGTACCCTCTTCTTTACTGGCGAGCCTGCCCTTTTACCGGACAACGATCAATATTTCATTGATCGTTGTCCAAGCTGCCCACAATAGAAACAAGCTTTCTCCCAGAATCTCCTCTGTCTTTCTTCCGTGGACAGTCGGGCCCTCCCCAGTTGCATGGGCTCCTCCCCGGAGTCACCCTGCGGTGACGTAACAGCTGGCCGACGTAGAGATGAGGAATCTCTGATGCCCGAGAAACCCCTGCTCGGAAGATCCCGAGGAGAATCCTCGGCACCACACCACTCTCTCTCTCGATCGAAGAGCCGTTTGTCGATTTTGATGACCAGGGCGATGAGAGCGTCGAGGTCCTCTGGAAGATCCAGTGCCACCAGCCGATCCTTCAGCGCACTAGACAACCCACAGAAAAAGGCATCCACTAGAGCAGTCTGGTTCCACCCACTCTCTGCTGCCACCGTGCGGAAATCAATGGCGTAATCTGACACCCTCTGTCTGCCTTGACGAAGGCTCACCAGAGCCCGAGCTGCTTCTCTGCCCGGAGTGACGTGTTGAAAAATCTGAACAAATGTCTGAGTGAAGAGAGTAAATGAATCACACAGAGGTGAGCTCCTTCCCCACTCCGCTGTGGCCCATGCCTCTGCTCGTCCGGTCAGGTGAGAAATCAGGTAAGCAATCTTAGCTCTGTCCGTAGGATAGTGAACAGACTGAAGCTCAAAATGCAGTCCACACTGAGTCAAGAAGGCTCTACAGTCACCAGACTCACCGGAGAAGCGTTCAGGCCGGGACAGATGAGGCAGAGCTGAGGAATTGGCAGACGACTGGACCGAGGAAACCACAGCACCCCCTCCGTCCATGGTACCAGCAGATGGAACTGGTTCTGTGAAGCTCTGGGGGGTAGGCGACGTCACAGCAGCTTGAGTGGTTTGAAACCGTGTAGTCAGGAAGGAGACTTGCTCACAGACGTTTCTCTGCAGCTCCAGCTGACTCTGTGAGATACTCCTCATCTCCGTTTGAAGAGTGGAAAGCACCTCATCTAGCTGATGAAGTCTCAGTCCTTGAGATCGGATAGCGTTCTGTATTTTACTTGAGTCTGCGGAGTCCATAATTGTGGCGAGATTGTTCTATCATGCACACAGATAATGGACCCACGAGGCACGACTCAGAAGGTAAAATACAATAGTTTATTTATCAAAATAAACTCAGCAACAGTGTCCAATAATCGACAGGCAATAGGGAAAAATCCAGGAGACAGGCAAAGTCCAAAAATCCGGGGAATCCAAAAACAACAGGTAACAGGAATACGGGAAGAACGCTCAAAAGCTGGACACATGGAAACAGACAATCTCGCACTGGGGAGAGGGGAAGACAGAACTTAAATACACAACTAAATTAGACACAGATGCAACACATTAGGGTGGGACAGGTAATAACACAAGCTGGAAAAGAAACTAACAGGAAATAACACAGACAACCTTCAAAATAAAACAGGAAGTTGAAAACAAAACAGAAAATGTAATACAAACTAAAAACCATAACTTGACACAGGGACAAAACATGACACCGCCTACCAAGAGCCTGGGTCTGTCCCAGGTTTCTTCCTATAAGGGAGATTTTCCTCGCCACTGTTGCATTAGCCACTTGCACACATGCTTGCTCTTGGGGGAATTACTGGAATTGTTGGGTCTTTGTAAATTATAGAGTGTGGTCTAGACCTACTCTATCTGTAAAGTGTCTCGAGATAACTCTTGTGATGATGATTTGATACCTTAAATAAAATTGAATTGAATTGAATTGAATTGAAATTGAATTGATACAAGCATCAGTGTTCCTTAAATTGCTTAATTAGCTTCTCTTGCATTGGTGCTCTTTTCCAGGGCATATACTACTCTCAGCTTTATTGTAGCTTTTGGGAAGGGTTATGGTTATGGTTATTGTATTTAGCAGACACTTTTTTAGAATAGTTAAAATTAACAGTAAAGTTGCTGAGCCAATATTAAGCAAAATAGTAATAATAACAATGATGGCAATATAATATCAAATATCAATAATAAAAATACAATAAATATACAAATCATAACCCTAAGAATGAATTAATTATTTAAGGGTAAGATCAACAGATAAGTCTTGGGACCCCTCTTGAAGGATCCAAAATGATCACATGAACGCAAAACACTAGGCAACTCATATCATAGAATGCACATATTTTAAGAGGACTGTCTGCAGGGAATGTGTCTGACCAATCACGGTGGGTGTGGGCCGCCTGGGCCAAAAATGCCAGGGCAGATTTTTTGTCCCAGTCCGGCCCTGTCCCTAGACTAAAAGAAATTGGATGACCCTCCCTTCAACAAAGAATAAAAATTATTCTCCCTCCCCTATTTTCCTCCGGTGGTCCATTCCATAAATACCGAACGGTCCCTTGATACCAAATGTCGAGAGCTCAGTGAAACATCTTCATGAGCACAGTGAAATCATTCAAGTTTGAATTCATTCAAATTAATATTATTTGCTCGTGAAGATGTTTCACTGAGCTCTCGACATTTGGCACTAATATAACGCCATACTGCTGGTCTACATTTTTAACATGCTACAGTACTGCTGTGGTTGTGGAGTTTGTGGTGAACAATCTTAAAGTTGTATCTAGCACTGCACACATGTGAGACATATTAAAAAAAAAGAGAAGGTTTTTTTGACCTTTTGACAGGGCTTAGATACCCTGACTTTTTCTTCCGATTACGGGTCCAGCTTCAAAATTGCAGGATCCTCCAATTATATAACATTTATTTAATTAGCCAGACAGAGCGCATGGCATACACAGAACATATTCATTAAAGCCTCACCAGAGACAATCACACATCACTGAATAGATTCTAAGCAGAGACATTCAAGTTTTACAAATCTCTGCAATTCAGTTCAGTATATTTACCTGAGGGGGGACTAGAGTTAAACAGGCTAATGCATCATAACAGAGTTATGCATCTCAATAGCATGTTTCATTAAAACCCCTACTAAATGCCCACATCTTTCTAACCCAACTGCTTTATTATGCATCCTTCTACCAAGTCTTAAACCCAAGCTGAGATGACCCTGGTGATAATTATCCCATTTTATTCTATTTTTAATATTTCATTTTAACATTTGTATGAACACTTTAATATTCTCTCTCTCTCTCTCTCTCTCTCTCTCTCTCTCTCTCTCTCTCTCTCTCTCTCTCTCTCTATCTCTCTCTCTCTCTCTCTCTCTTTCTTTCTCTCTAGCCTTGTATCCTGTTGTGTTCATTAGTCTGTAATATTGAATTGCTGTACATTGAATACTCTATATATAATATACTGTATACGTATATTGAATTGCACTAACCAGTATGAGCCGTGTTATACGAATAAGGTTTGATGAGGACCGATAATTACAAGTGATACATATATTAATATTGTTCCAATAAGACGGTGAAACAAGACGTGTGTTTAATCTCTGTGTATGTAAATTTAATGCGACAAATGGACAAATGGTCAAAGTTGTGTGACAAAGTGACTCTACACTTATTCAAAACTAATATCACATTTACATAATGAAGTGCAAGGGGCTGAAAGATAAGATAAGATAAGATGAAGCGCTGATGACATCTGCATACAAATACATGCATTAATTATCAATCCTAACAGTACATGACAATATATAACAAGACAACAATGTACTTTAGGGCAAGAAAAATAAATCGAGATCATCCACTAGTTGAGAGGATATTGCAAAGACCCGGATATAGTAGATTATTGCACGTGCACCATTATAGTAAGGGAATTGCACAAATAAAAGAATGTAAATTACATATATAATAAATTGCACATAGTTAGTAAAATTACACAGGTTACATGGGTTAAAGCCAGCACAGTATTATAGTGATGAGGACTGGACTGGTTTTTTGTTCAGTAGTACTATAGATGTGGGGACAAATGAAACCGTAACCCCGATTTTCCACTGGGCACGTCTGTGTCAATACCACACCGGGAGTGTCTCAAGGTGTGTGTTCATTGTCAGCGTCATTTCCCCGCTTCCCATTCATCTCTATGGGAGCAGCCGTGCAATGCATTCTGGTAGCATCACAGGGATTTTGGAGGAGCTGGACGTCGAGTAGCCGGCTCCACATTTTCATGAAGTTCAATCCAGCCAACTTTATGCAAATGAGGAGCGGCCACCTATCAGAAGCTGAGGAAAATCTTTTAAACTCAGCGTTGTCGATTTGAAACATAGACAGATTCAGCAGCTGCATGGCCTATTCCTCTCTTAAAATGATTTCAGAAACACGTTTCAGTGAACTATTTTCGTAAAATAAGAGATCGTATTCCATTGGTTTTGAAATTTGGGAACAGCTATAGTTAGCAGTTGAAGGAGGGTGTAGAGTGTTTTCTTTGCTTGTCAGTGGTCAGTGAAGAGAAACTGGTGGCGAGCCCACTAGTGTGCAGTGCTGGGAAGCGGGGCGATCCCATCCGTGAAAACAACGCCTATATGGACACATACTATCAGAAACGAAGCGTCTTGCCTGCCCGACTAGCAGATTTTATTGTCTCTACAAGTACTTTACAGAACTATCTAGGTATTTATTAAGCTAGTATCTACCTTCTACTCCAAGCACTCCTGTAATTAAACTCTATGCCTTTTCTTTTGATGAATCTCTCATTGGTGTTGTAGAGGAGACGTATAAGATATTGGGGGGTTGTCCTTTGGTAAACTGACTGGATACGGTGAAAATAGACCTGGCATGTATCTTTAGCGGAGCGGAGAGCCGCTTCACGCACGGTTCTGGGGCGCGCCGTGGCACGTCTGGTGGAATATCATGGATTGACTTGAATGGCCATGATTGATCGGGGGGGGGGCGCGGCGCTTCCAGAACGCAGCGCAGACGCACCCGGTGGAAAATAGGGTCGTTTGATTTTGCACCTACTGGCTCTATAGCGTCTGCCAGATGTGAGGAGTTCCTATTCATTGAAGAGTATGTGTGATGGATCTTTTCAGGATCCTGTGTGCATGTCCAAGATAAATAGACAGACCTATAGATAGGCAGACAGACAGACAGATAGACATACAGACAGATAGATATTTTTTACAGATTCTCTAGAACTTGAAAACCTAACACAAGTATAAATAAAAAAAAAGTCTGTGAGCAAAAAGGAATATAATTGCAATTCATTTCCAGCCCGGGCCCCAGGGGTACCATGAGTGCGTTTGATCCCAAAGGCGAGCAAGTGTGGAAATGGAGAGATGCAGTCATATGTATGCAGAGGGAGAGAGAGAGAGAGAGAGAGAGAGAGAGAGAGAGAGAGAGAGAGAGAGAGAGAGAGAGAGAGAGAGAAGGGAGCCAGGGATTTGGAGAGAAGCAGAAAGCCTTTTAATATTCTGGGCCATGGGTTGAGATGAGAGACTGCTCTCATACCTTCAGGTTCATGAGCATAATGAGATTTTTATTTTGCTGAGTGCAGTCTGTGAGTGAGTGCGTGATGCGTGCATGTGTGCATGTGTGCGTGTGTGTCTGTCTGTCTGTCAGTCTGTCACACACAAAACGCTTTTTGATCAGTGTCTGCATGTGAGCGTGTGTGTGCTGCTAACTCCCCCTGTGTGGGCCTATATGTTTAAATTTCAGCATCTGTGAATGTGCGTGCACACACACACACACACACACACACACACACACACACACACACACACACACGTTAATCAGGCTCATTACTTTTAACACTTTGCCCTCAGCTCAGATGACATTCATTGAATACAATTGACTTAAGTCTCACAATAAATACTCATAACATTAGCACACTCCCATACTTTCCCCATTATCTTCCCCCAATGGGTGCTTTCCCAAAACACTATCTCCCCTACTATTCCCAGCATCCTTAGGGCTGAAAAATGATCAGCCGCAAGACACAGGGCTCGTCTCCTACCCACCCGATCCGTGTGTGTGTGTGTGTGTGTGTGTGTGTGTGTGTGTGTGATGCATCCACTACGAACACACACAGAGGTCCCCATCGAGTGTGAGTGTGGTGTATGTCTTCACACACCACACACACACACACACACACACACACACACACACACACACACACACACACACACATGCACACTCTTGTTTTGGATCGCCTGCTGAACTCTTTGTCAAGAGGGATAAAAACCAAGACAGGAGTTATATTTCTCTGCTGTGAGGAGTACACCGCATACAGTGGACCTTTTGTTCAGAGTGTGTATAGACATTCATGTATGTGTATGTGATGACAGGCCTTGGCTGTATTGTGTGTACTGTGTGGGAAAATGTCTTATGAAACAAGATGTGTGTGAGTTAAAGAGGTTTTGACCAAAACAGGGGGAGAACAAGTCCATTAAAGAATAATTCCATTTGATCACAAATTGTAATATATTATCCTATGGTCTCATCAGTCAAAATGAAAGGGAGAAAGTAGATAAAATCAACTACTTAGCCTCAAAAAGGAGAAGAAAAAAAAAAAGATCCATTTCCATCGATGTGTGATAGATGATATTTTTTTTATTTTCCTAGGCTACATCTACAATAATACGTTTTGGTTTCAAAACTAATATATTTTTGCTACGGTTACGCCTCGCGTCCACACTACTTTGGCATTTCTGAGCCCCTAAAACAGAAACATGCCACCAGCTGATTGGCAGTCGTGATGTGTCCTTCCCTGATTGGTCACGCCCCTGTCACGTGAGCCTGTCCCAGAAAAAAAACCAAGCTACAATATCCTGGGGCCTCATTCATCAACCATGCGTACGCACAGATGTGTGCGCAGGTAACGCGTAAGAACATTGCCATGCAAAGTAGAGCAGTAATCAGGCCTTAAAAGTTAACCCGACAACGCCCGAGCCCGACAGAATTCGGCCCAAGCCCGACAAGTACATTTTGATTGACAGCTTTTTAAAAGCCTGAACCCGTACAGCCTGACATTATTCAAATGTGCGCACGCACACAGCTCTTTTGCCTTTTGTCAAGAATGAGTCATTTATACATTTTACTAACTACGTACTTTAACAGAATGTCGCATGTTTTGCATTTCACATAAACCACTGGCTCATTATTCTCATTATGCACATGGTCATGAACCCGTCGGGTTCGGGCAAAGATCTTCAGCTCTAATGCAAAGTGTGGAATTTACCAACTTGTACTTACACTTAGGAATGTGTGTAAATATAAGCACAGCTCTGGCCATGCCTACGAACAGAATCTAGTGGTAGAATAGCGATACTACAAATAAAAAAGCATGTAAGAGTATCACAGTATGTGTAACCAGTGCTTAATTTGTAAAGTGGGAGGTCCCGGAGCATAGGGGGGGGGTGGATCCGGCGACTCAAAACGGGGTTGGAGGTAATGGAACAAAAAAATACACTGCCTACGTAGCTTGTCTGACTAAAAAAACCTAAACAACACTGTGTGTAGGCCTACATCAGGGCAATGTTTCTTTTTATTTCAGAACATGCACTGCATCGGTGCCAAATGTAAAAAAAAATGAATAAAAAAAAAATACACTGCAACAATCATTTTCACAAGCAGCAATTATCCATCGGACTATTAAATTAACCAAAAAACCCCACCGTGGTCTTCACATTCTTGATCGGCAGAAACGGTTTTTGCTTGTTTGGGATCCGACAGGCCAGTGTATTTGAAAAAGTTAAGCAAACTTTGTTGTCTTTTTGACATTTTTCCCTTGAGTGAAATGAGGCTATAACAGCAATCTCAACCAGCACAAGCGCTTGTGTCACTTGAAGTGCAGCGCCGCGCTGTTGAAGTGCCTCCCCTCCCTCCCTCCGTCTTACCCTGAAAATTCATCTCAAAACGCATCGAAAATGCAAACACAAGATTTTTGTGGAACTTCAATGGGGAATAAAGACTAACAAGACAGATAACAACATTGAACACAAACAGTAATTTATTTTTTTCATTTAGGCAATTAATTTTTCTTGGTGACACAGGAGGTGCCGGATCCAATAAAAAAGGTTCCGGATCCAACGTCGGATCCAACATGTTCCGGCTCAAATTAAGCCCTGTGCGTAACGCAATCAACATCCACATACTGTATGTCCTGTATTTCCTTTTATTAGAAAACACTCAATTAGTCATTTGTTTGGTTTTAGAACAGACAAATTGCCTAATTGTTGTCAAACCCTATAAAAGACAGCTGTGACAAATGTTTGAAATATATATGCAATGGCTTATCTTTTATTATGGGAAGACTTGGCAAACAATGCGCTCAAAGATGGCGCTGATCTGCTCGGCGAGGACACAGAGTGGCTTCTACTGCGTCCCCAAAAATGCACTGCTGGATTTGGGTCGTGATTTTTGTGACCTTCTCCCATTCAGCATTTTTTCTTTTGTTTGTAATCCCTCCTGCACTGGATTCAACCTCATCTACCACTACCAAAGGACCATCACCGTGTGTCCCTGAAACGTTCATTTTATAACCCCACCCACCATCTTTTCCTAAACCCAACTGTCCCATTCTTCTTTACCTAAACCCAACTGTCCTATTCTTCTTTAACTAAAACCCAACTGTACCGTTCTTCTTTACCTAAACCCAACTGTCCCATTCTTCTTTAACTAAACCCAACTGTACCGTTCTTCTTTACCTAAACCCAACTGTCCCATTCTTCTTTAACTAAACCCAACTGTACCGTTCTACTTTAACTAAACCCAACTGTACCGTTCTTCTTTACCTAAACCCAACTGTCCCATTCTTCTTTAACTAAAACCCAACTGTACCGTTCTTCTTTACCTAAACCCAACTGTCCCATTCTTCTTTAACTAAACCCAACTGTACCGTTCTTCTTTACCTAAACCCAACTGTACCGTTCTTCTTTACCTAAACCTAACTGTACCGTTCTTGTCCCACGTATCACGGAAACGTACCTTTTATAAGCCCACCTACGATCTTTTCTCCCCTGCTGTCCTCGGGGTCAAATTTTACCCATTTTTATAATGTTTCTATATCAGAACTTTGGGTTTCTTTCAACCAAATTGTCAAAAAAATAACGTGGATGGTTTCATACAACGCTCTTCACAAGTAAAATAAATGATCAGTTCACTACTTTCATTGAATTTGGGTGTTTTATTCAATTTAAACGACAAAAATGCCAAAAAAAAGCAAAAACATCGGAAAAAAGGCCATAGAAAATGGAATACGTGTCGAAAAATCGAAAAGTGACAAAAACCCCAAAAATGTGTTGAAAAAGACAACCAAAACATTTACATTTTAAATTTTTGACCCAGAAAAACAAAAAGTTGCATGGTTGATGAGAAGACAACACAAGGGTAACTGCGTCAAAAGTGACAACAATAGTCCTGACCCAGCGCATTTAAATATGACGCTAAAGGAGACTTTTAGCGTCAATAACAACGCTATAGGTACCTGACCAAGGGTCCGTATTTTTTGTTTGTTTTTGTAATTATTTGTATTATTTCCATCAAGAAGCAATACATATATCAGCATACTGTGTAATTTCATACGTCAAACAGAATACATTTCTTACTGGTATCAATATTCTTCTACTCCACATTTTTGACACACAAACCCAAACACACACCAACACACAGTTTGACACAAATCCACACACTTCCACTCACCCGTCCCCAAGCACACACACACCCACTTGGTTTCCAGCTCTCAGTCACCATACCTAGCTACCAAGCGTCCGTATTTTTACGCGATGGGAGATGTGTTGGATAACGAATGACAGTGTGTCTGACCTTGTAGTCACATGTTACTTTAAGTAAAGGTTCCACCTCCTCGTCGGTCCAAACAGAAGGAATCTCTGGTCTTATTTGTCGCCATTGCTGCTCTTTCTCCATGGTCTTTTCTGCAACTAAGCAACTACCACCAACCAGGCGGAGTAAACAATCTGCTTCCTGTTTACACCAGCACGTGCATGCCCAGTATATCGTCGCTGTCGGGTGAAAACCTTGTATGTCCAATAGTGTTGTTTTGCAGGAAATGAAAAATTTGAAAACATTTTATTGAGCTGTTTACCTCAGACGAAGTCAGATGAAATCGCCTCATCATTGTTTAACTATTTGTCAAACCCACAAACAGGCATAGAGGGTGACCAATAGCATTGATTTATGAAAAAAAAATGTAGATGACAAAATATGAAGACACAATATTTCTGCCCGACACTGACGAATGGCCATGTCATATGTGTTTAAGGCGTGTTACAGTTTTTGCCCGTTGCTTGAACACTATTGACACATGCTTAAACCAAAGTAACATAACTTGAAGTTGTTGTTACTGTACCTTAAACAAAGTGTAACCATACCTTAAACAAAAGTGCTGCTTTGCACTTCAGTTGCAATTCTGTAACACACTTGCTCCTTTCTGCAACACACTTACTCCTAGACACTACACCCTATTTCATACATAAGACATCTCAGGGTACCATTGGGAAAACACATCTATTCAAAATACAACACACATTGGTCAATTGAAAAGATGTAGACACACCTGAAAATACTTACTTACAAAACTGCACACCAATCAGCCAGCTACAAAAAGGCCTCAGTTAAGCCATTTTGAGAACTTTTCAAGCATGGAGGCAGGGAGAGCTAGAGGCAGAGGAAGAGGAAGACAGACAGACAGACAGACAGACAGAGAGAGAGAGAGAGAGAGAGAGAGAGAGAGAGAGAGAGAGAGAGAGAGAGAGAGAGAGAGAGAGAGAGAGAGAAAGAGAGAGAGAGAGAGAGAGAGAGAGAGAGAGAGAGTGGAGGACGTGGTCGAAGAAGCCACGCAAGGACCATTATTTCAGATGACATAAGAGCAACTTTGGTGGACCATGTCATAAACCATGGCCTGACTAAGAGGGAAGCTGGGCAGAGAGTGCATCCTAATCTAAGCCCTTTCACAGTTTCATCCATAATAAGGACATTCTGACTGGAAAACAGGTATGTCTTCAACTCTCTACTCTACTCAGACTGTATCTAGAATATTTACAGTACTGTACCATATCACGTTACTGTATCACATGTATTGTATTCCAGGGTGGCTAATGCTCCTTTTCCAACAAAAGTGGTAGTTTTGTGAAACATACCGTGATAACGTGTTGAGATGTTTCAGTACTGTGTATGGTAAATACAGTAAAGTTCAGTATACACAGTACTGTAAAAAAGAAGCAAACGAGAACAATTTGTGGTTGCATTTTCCTACAGAATGGCTAGAAGACCTACTGGGGGTGGACGCCAACGCCTGTTCACCCAACAGCAGGAACTTGCCATAGTGAACCTAGTCAGAGCAAACAATGCAATCCGTCTCCACCAGCTACAGTAACAAATACTTGCAGATAGGCAAGTATTCAACAACATAAATTGAGTAAGCATTACAACTATCAGACGCATCTTGGCCATCAGACACAGCATGACCATGGCCATCAGACACAGCATGACCATGAAGCAATTATACAGGGTCCCATTTGAGAGGAACAGTGTCAGGGTCAAAGAACGTCGACATGAATATGTACAGGTAAGTGTTTCAGTCCTTTACATTTACAATAAAGAATGGGTGCAGTCCAGTAACAGATGAATATGTACCACTGGATTAGTACCACATAGATACATTCAGAAAGCTACACAGGTACATGTATGGTGGGGTGGGTCGGTTCTAAATGTGTAGTAGTGTAGGTGTGTGCTTTGAGTAAAGCCATCCACAATATGTATTTTTTGTTACAGAGAATCTTGGACATGGATGGAGCTGCACAGCCGCATGAATGTATTTACTGTACATTGAAAACAGACAACGGGGACGTAATATAATTGGCCAAAGGGCAATTGTGCACGTCCCGGGGCAGCGCAGGTGAAATATCACATTGTTTGCTGCCATGAGTCTTCGAGGGCTACTGCACCATCATGCCAAACTGGGTCCCTATAATGCGCAACACATAATCACATTTCTAGATGCACTTCATGATGCAGTTGTACAGGACGGACCAGAGCAGTCTAGGCTGCTCTGGTCCAGAACTGGTCACCAACCATGATCAATATGAAGTTGTGTACTTGCCCCCTTACTCGGCATTTCTAAATCCTATAGAGGATTTTTTTTCCGCTTGGAGATGGCGCGTATATGACCGCCAACCACATGCCCGTATGCCTCTTCTGCAGGCAATGGAACAGGCCTGCGGAGACATTGAGGTGAGGTCAATCCAGGGATGGATTCGGCACACAAGGGGATATTTTCCCCGATGCTTAGCGAGAGAAGACATTGCTTGTGATGTTGATGAGATCCTGTGGCCAGACCCCAACAGGCACCAGGATCCATAAGCCCACTTGCGCACAATTGTGTTTTTCTGCGTTTACAGTAGTGTATTGTTTGTTTTATTTTTGATTTAACTGAATTTACTGTACTGTAAAATATACTACTGTAATGTAATGATTTTGAATTCATTATTTCATTGTTTGGTTTTTGTGAAAACATGCCCTCTGTGGAACTGAATAAAAACATTGAAAACAAAAGACTGCAGTTTTTTTTTTATATAAAGTAGACGAGTGTGTTGCTGCTGATCTGAAAGTGTATTCATATGATGCAAGTGGGTATCATTTTGTCATTAGAGTGACGTTTTGACAGGTTAGGTTTTGATAGCAGAGTTTCAATTTGACATAGAAGTGAATGGTTTATTTCCCAGTGTTGTGTCTTATTTGCTTGTGTGTAGAGTTTTGACACAATGAGCCAAGTTTTGCAAAAACTGTAATATGGACAGAGATTAGTTCTGCTACTGGAGCTAAAACTCTTGTATGGACAGAGATTGTTTTTTTTTCTCAAAACACAGCTTAAAAATAAACGGTAGTGTAGATGTAGCCTACCCACCAACTTCAGACACATACAGAATTGTTCACAGTTTGCTCATTATCAAGTCCGTATTCTAGTTTACAGCATGTCAGTTATTCATCCAACCAGACATTCATAATACCATAGCAATGCATGCACAGCTTTTATCTTACACAAACAATACAAATGCATTACATTTCTTTGTCTGCCAGACTAAGCCTTAATATATAAGTGCCTGGATGTTTCTGTGTGTGTGTGTGTGTGTGTGTGTGTGTGTGTGTGTGTGTGTGTGTGTGCCTGGATGTTTCTGTGTGTGTGTGTGTGTGTGTGTGTGTGTGTGTATGTGTGTGTGTGCCTGGATGTTTCTGTGTGTGTGTGTGTGTGTGTGTGTGTGTGTGTGTGTGTGTCTGCATGTCTGTGTGTGTGTGTGTGTGTGTGTGAGTGAGAGTGTGAGCGAGTCCTTGACGTGAGGGTGACAGCCCCCCCCCCCCACACACATACACACTCTCCACACCTGGCTGTGCTTTACATAATCAAAAGCCAGCATCTACTCCATCTCTCCTTCCTTTTATTCTCCTTCTCCACAGCTGCAGCATTCCTTTTCCTCCTCCCGCGTCGACACTTTTTTTCATTTCCAATCTTATTGTCTGTGTTTCAAATCCACTTCCAATCCTAATTATTCATCTTTATTTTCTCCCCTCAGCACCCTCCCGGTCAGCTCTCTGGGCCTCGCTCCCCCTGTTTTCCCTCCAGAGGTGCTTGGTGATGTGTGTGATCTCGGCGTGTCATCAATCCTCTGCGAGACGTTGAATAATTAGGCTCTGCATGCATTACGCATGCACGTGGAGCCCCTAATCCCCTGGAATTGTGCAAAGTAAACCATCACCTCGCCGGCCCGTCTTGACCCCGTAACTCCCCCTCATACCCTGGTTAACCCTCCATCCCTAAACCTGCCCACACCCAGCACAAACCATACTTCCTCATCTACCGCCCACCCTTCCTTCATAGTCCAGTTGGACAGA
>CM042327.1:24338511-24443511 GCA_023566125.1 Zingel zingel
TTTAATGCATCAAGTGGCAATAAGACAAAATCCTCACACCTCATTCTTTATCAAAGACGTGGTTCTCTCTGTGTTGCTTGCTTTGTAGCAGCAGCCAAACAGGTGCTGGTAATATGAGGGCAGTGCGGGTGACTTATTTCCATAACTGTGACACAATACCAACCCCAAACGCTGCTCTTGCCAAAGGCACTGTCAATGGAAATTCCCCTCCTATGGCCGAGCCACCCTCTTTTAGAACCCTGACGTTGGCACGTAGCATCCTTTTGTCTCCTACGCTTACCTCTGAGACCTCGTCTCACATGTAAGGTGGCGGATTAAAGGATGATACGACTTGACAGCTCCGTCAATGCTAATAGGTCGGTAGGTAAATGGAGGAGATAAGAAAGCAAAGATATTTCTCGGTGGAAAAGAAAACCCACCATTATCTGCAGCCTTGATAAACATGTTCATAGACAAGCGTTGAGGAATCGCAGAGAGAAGGATGCATTTGCCCATGAGCCTCGGTTCCTACCCTGCAGTCTCGGGTTTAGATTAGTTTTGCATTTTGCTTGTTATCATTCAAAATCAAACAAGTGCATCAGACCTCTGTCCATTTTGAATCACAGCCAGATCCTAGCGCTGCTCAGTCTGACCCCGCTGGTTTCAGAGTGTGGTCTCTGTACTTCGTGTCTGCTTTATCCGCACAAACCACCCGAGGGGATGGGGCTGTGGTTTTTTTCTTTTTGTTTATTTCTTTTGCATGGTCTGACCCTGTGATGAGATCGAGAGCTAATTATGCACGGTGTGTGTGTGGTGTGTGTGTGTGTGTGTGTATATGTGTGTGTGTGTGTGCAGTTTGCCCACGGCGTGTGTTTGCTGGTAGTAATAGTGTGTGTGGGGTCTTTGGGATACGTCTGACCTGGGCAAGCCTGCCAGCATGAAAGGCGCCAGCTTCTGATTGGCACTTTGCCCACACACACACACACACACACACACACACACACACACACACACACACACACACACACACACACACACACAATATACAGAATGTGTATACAGGATCCTGAAACATCCATTTTGCACCTGAAAGAAAGAAAAAAGCCTCTTCCTTTTGTTGGAGAGAACTACAAATATGTAAATGCACATAGTGAACAGACAAGCACACACAAAATATGGCCACGAGAAACGTGAAGGCAACTCAGTCACCATGGAAACCTGCCACTCCATCTCCAGCCACAAGCATTTCCTTTCTGTATTCCTCCATTTTACCTCACCAGCCTCTCATCTCAGCAGTGGCTGCCAATCGTCCATATTTTGGTTGTATTGCTTTCCCCACCTCCCTCTGATAGTTACTATTATTTCATTTCTTATTTTCCAAAACCTGTCCTTCTTTCCTGTTTTTTCTGTACATTAAGTCAGGAGCAAACCCTGTTGACAACTCAAATATGAAGATATTCTTACCTTAAATAAGACACATTGCATCGAAAACATGTTGAACTTTGTATCTTTTACATTTTGTTTGCGTTGTTGTTTGCTCAGTCTCTGTACCTGTTATTTGTATCCTCTTTTCTGCTTTACTAACCTTTTCTTCACTAGTAGTCACCAATCCCTTGTACACAGTACTAGACTTGACTGCGTGTGTCACTGAGGATCAGTAAGGCAGAAAGGCCCAGGTCAGGGTCTTACAGGGCCCTGTGTGTGTGTGGACAGGCAGAAAAACGTGGCCCAGCAGCACGCCACATTCAGCTGATCCAGGATAATAGAGCTGGCGCTGGCCCGGCTGTGTGGAGGGTTGCACATCCGCTTGTTCCTCCCTGCTGGAGGTCTACCAGAATCGCCTCAAGCCCCCCTAAATTTAATCTTTTTTAAATCAATTTTAGTGGTTCAAGTTAGAGTTTGCAAACTTGTCTGTTGGTGACGGTGGACAAACAATTACAGGTTCAAAGGGCTTGAAACAGGTTTAATATCCTGTGTGTCTGTAGCCAATGCTACGCACCTGTAACCCAGTCAAGGAAAGGCTTAACAGAAACGTAGTGTTGGCCAATCGGAGGTGGTTGTGCCAGACTCCCTCCTTTGGCTGAGTCTCTATGTAACGGTTTAACGGTTGTGAAGATTAACGTTGGTAGTCCCCACAGAAGAAGTTGGTCATTTCATGGCGTAGATTAGAACCCATTTGAAACATAAACAACTAAAATTGCTGAATGTGAGAACATTTAGTCAAACTGGTCGTTATTACTGTGACTTATAAAGTGTCAGGTTTAGTTACATCGTAGTGTTAATGGTGTCAGAAAACGTTAGCTGACGTTGTTGTTCAGTAACTCAGAGATTATCAGATAATGAAATTACTGATATAGCAGGGGGGGTTAACACTTTGGCAAAGCACTGTATCCGTGTCACATTCTCATTAGGGGCTGAGCCCCCCTAAAGGTCGGATCCTATAATCGCCCCTGTTTGCAAGTTAATAGTTAGTAAATACATCTATTCACTTTCTTGTTTGATGAGATAATTCGGAACTGGGTATGACGTCACACCCAAACCCATTTTATTTAGCGGGGTGGGGGGACTCTAGCCAGATCAGCCATTGTTAGCAATACCAGTTGATAACAACACATTACGCGATATTTTACAGTGTAACATGTCCACAGATAAGTTGGACAGTACTGTGTGTACGACTGATTTAATGAGTCAAATTATTACTACAGCTTTCACAGTCGGAAATTCCAACTTCTCAGTGCACTTAGAAACAGAGCCGCAGAGCCGTCGCAGTGGGGGGTGCGAGGCCCTGCGCATTGACATAAATTGTGAGGCACGCGTAAGAATCACTGTCAACCCGCACGGGGACTGCTATATAGTCATATCTGTGTGTGTGTGTGTGTGTGTGTGTGTGTGTGTGCGTTTTCTTGTGTACCTTACTGTGTGTGCATGTGTTAAATGTAGGCGTACGCCCTCTGTTCATATTGCTGAAATACGTGCCAAAATAGATGGGATGAAAGTCATTGCCACAGATATAGTTGTGTTTGTATTTTGGCATTAAGAGAGCTAACGGACTATTTAGCTGTCAGAATAATAGGCTACTAGTCTGACCTATGGCAAAATCGGTCGCGCTCTCGTGTAGCTGACATTATTTCTCCCGTCTCCTTCTTCCTCGCTCGCACTCTCGCAGGGTGCGCTAACATAACCATGGTACATAAATGAAAACAATAATTTTTGGATTTTTTGACAAACTGGAATTTCATTTTAGAGCATATTGAGTCAAAAACGGGCATAACAAAATATTGAATGTAAAAGAGAAAAAAACCCAGACATGATTACAAACCGCCTTTGGGCAATTTCAACACAAACAACACAAGGGTTAACTATTACTCAGTAATATTCATAACTTCTTTCTTTAAACTAAAAAAATCTGGTATAATGTCATATAAATATAGGTTAATTGAAGCGTTGAAAAAAGTCACAGAAACATTTTAAAAAAGCACCAAAAGCATAAAAAAAGGGACAACAACTTCAGAAAAAGAGACAAAAGAAGTTCATTTTCAATTTCTGACCCGAAAGGAGAACGTTCGGGAGGACGGGACGACAACACAAAGGTTAAACTTCACAT
This sequence comes from Zingel zingel, assembly GCA_023566125.1. Classification (NCBI taxonomy): domain Eukaryota; kingdom Metazoa; phylum Chordata; class Actinopteri; order Perciformes; family Percidae; genus Zingel; species Zingel zingel. The sequence goes on from CM042327.1 coordinate 24,342,095, forward strand.
AAGTCTGTTTAAATTGAGAAAAGGCACTGGTGATTGACTCAGTGCAAGGGATTCTAACAGGACACACACATATGACGTTCTAGAACATGTGTATGTGCACCCATAACCATTAGCCCCTGCACAGAACACAAAGCTTCATACTTTTTTCTATAGTCTTTCCAGCTTTAATACTGTGCTTCTTTGTTTTACTCATTCCATTGATATTTTAATCCACATTTCAAAGTCGTGAATCAAAAATCAGATAGTGATCTTGTAAATAAATACATCTTTGGACAATCCTTTGAATACACACGATTGAACACTGCTGATGATACAAACGCACAACATTTAAATAGCTAACCGTTATTATTGAATTTTACATTATATTGCCCTTGAATATTATTGTTCTTTTATTGCAGCCATTTATGAAAGAGAAAAAACAATAATATTGTGCAAAACACTATATATTGAGTCAAAATGTAATATTATTGCGTTGTGCCATATGATAATACTGCTGTTTGTTTTGTTGCATTTTTCTTATGAGCAAACTGGTGCTATAGTGTTTATATCTGGAGGCATGCTGGTTTCCGTGTGGTTATTTCACAGATTTCACAGATTTAGCAATCCCATCATGCTCCATTCTGAAAACATTCTCATAATGGGCCCTAATGACTGTCTTGAAACATGGCCGACACACGCACACACTCACAGCGACACATCGACAGCACATGCAATTGCAATTGCAGTTTTGTTTGTAGATGACACATGAAATGCCCACACCCACTCTCACAGGCAGACTATCTGGCACACCTACACGTTCTCTCTTTTTCTTCACACACAAAGTGAGGTAGAGAGAAAGAGAGAAAGAGAGTGAGATAAAGAGAGACCCTCCTATCTCCATCCATCACCTCCATAAAAAACAAGTGGAGAGAAATGACTTTGCCTCCCGGCCACTGCCTCCTACCTACTGTCTCACACTTTCAGTCAAGCTGTGTCTGTACTTATCTCGTTGCTTTGATGTGTGCATCTCTGTTAGAATGTGGATACGTGTGTGTGTATTATGAAGCAGCTCCAACTCTACAAGTCCAGACAGGACACTAGCCCCTACAGCAAAGTGATGAAAGCTGAGAGGAGACAGAAGCAAGGACAAAGGTGAGATGACAGGAAGGAGGAAACAGGAGACATGCCACTCATTTGCGATTTGATTCCTCTTACCTCTGATCAGGAATATTGGCAACATCACAACATGAAACCGTTGTGTCCGAAAGGTTGGTAGCTCATTGATTGGAAGACAGCATATTAATGCCATCATTCACTCAGGCACTGGCTTACGATTTATCATGTGCATATTGTATTTAGTTACTTTAATGTTTGTTTTTAATGCGTCATATTGTATTCACCTCATAATGTATATTTGTATTTTGGTCCCTGTCTATACGGCCACTACACAATCCATGCTAATAGTGCGTTCCATTTGTACTCGGAAGTCGGATTTTCTGAGGTCAAAGTCAGAAACACATCACCCTGACCTCTGGTTTCTGAGCTTGGAACTCGGGCAACCTCGCAGTACTCAGAGTTCAAAATCGAACATGACTACCCCATGCATCAACAGTTGTGAAAGCTGTAGTAACATCCAGTTATTAGCACGTCTGTCTTATTTGTGTCTCGCTAAATCAGTTGTACATGCAGTGCACACAGTCCTGTCCATCTTCTATCTGGGGACATGTTGAAAAAACAGCGTAATGCGTTGTTATCAACTGGTTTTGCTAACAATGGCTAACCTGGCTAATGAAAACAATGATAATCCGACTTGCAAATAGACGCAGTCAACATGGGTGTGACGTTATTTTACACATCTTATTACTCCTTAGAGTGATATAAGGTCTGTGCTAACACACACAGTAAGGAAATCGCAAAGTCACACTGACATTTGCTATTAAACAGATGACCCAACATTGCCATAGTAATACTAGTTCCGTGCAATTAGGGTTATAGAAAGATTTAATTGATTGATATCATTAACAAGGAAGAAATATGACACATCATTTGTGCTCTGCTGTCCTGGTAAAACTTTGAATGCTAAATTCATTGTTTAACTTTGTTAAAATAGTTATGGGTTCAAACAATAGAAAGTTCTGTAGGTACTAATGTATCTTAGAATATGAAAGAAACACTTTTTCATTTTATTCTATTTAGAAAGACCAGTTAAAGAAACCTGCATTGAGTTACACAAGATAGTGGAGAAGCAGCTAGCTCGGAGGTGACCTCAGGACTTGCTCCATGCTAACAATTTTACATGCTAGGTAACTCGTGCCATTACCCTTAGGTACTGGCATTACTACTGGACCTGGTCCCCGGGCGCCGGACTATGGCTGCTCACTGATCCTAATTAGTTAGGATGGGTTAAATGCAGAGAACAAATTTCACTGCACATTGTGTTCTTCTTCTTCTTGAGTAGCTGTACACTACATGCACAAGGCCTAAGTTCAAAAGTTAATATCCAATATTGTTTTGTGCAAAATGGTATGCTAAATGTATGCAGCTATCACTCAAAATTGCTAAAATGTTAGCATGTTAGCTACCAGGTAATCTTTCTAAAACACTATCTTGGGTGGGACAGGTAAAGAGTAGGACAGTAGGAGTAGGACACACTGGCACATAGTCATAAACAGATTCCACAGCTTTCAAACGTAGAAAACAGTCGGCACCACAGACAAATTCCTCTAACATGTATCATCCACCAGCAGTGAAGTGTTCTGTTCTCTTCCCCTGCTACTGTCTGTGTGACTGACACGATAATTCTACCGTCTTAGTCTCTTTTATCTGCGTGTCCTGGGCTCATCACAGTCGTCAGGGGTGAAGAGGCATAAAGAGGTAAGAGTAGATGGGATCAGGCTCAGCAGGACAAAGCCTTTCGCATATTAATCCGCCAGGTCTCCGTGGAATAGTCCAGCCAAGGCCTTGATTAAGGATTCATAGAGTATTAGCCCGGTATCATTATGGCTATACATCATCTCACTGCTTTATCAACGGGTTGTCTCGGCTTAAGCCAGTGAGCTAAATCCCAGGTGCGTAAGTGCGTGTGTGATGGTGTGAGATTAACAGTGCATAAGTGATTAGGTCAAAGCAGTAGGTATTTTCTGAATCTGCAAGTGTGACGTATCAGTTGAGATTCTAACAAGCGCAGACACATGCATATTTTTACCTCAAACCAACGTGGTACAACTCACAAAATGTTCAGGACACAATCATGTGTGTGGTTTACTGACCCTGTGGTCTGCCGCTATAAAGGTCAGTAAAAAGGCAAAGTCCAAGTGATTCACTGTCATTGTAGACTGGATCAACGACAGTACATTTCCAGGATCATTGCCTTCCTCTGGATGTTCCTCGCCTTCCTCTGTTCCCTTAGTGAAACAATAAAAACATTAGAGCTACCCGCTGAAAATGGCAAGTTTGTAAGAAAGTTTATATCGCTTAGTTCTTTCGGGGAATAATTGTAAAGATTTACAAAGAATATGTTTTTGGCAATATGTGTACTTTCTAACTGGGACGATTGGGACCGATTGGTGGGATTGCTGTGGACAAAATACACAGGGTGATACAATGGTGAGAGCAAATGAGGTTTAACCATGTATCCAGCTAATTTAAATAGCTCACGTTACTGTATTGTGTCAACAGGTATTATTGTTGTATGTGGCGTTTACGTTTGCGGGGTCACCGGCTGCAGCTTAGTGCCGCCCAAGACCATTGTGATTGGTTTAAAGAAATACAAACAGCCCAGAGCATTTTTTCTCTTATCCCAGAATGTATGTGTGGTGTAGCCAGACCTTCCTCCACAGCGATACTATTGTCATTGTGTTACAAGATCTGTCATCAACAGGGATGAGGTTACCCATATACTCCTGCTAATGAGAAGACAGCTGACAGTGGTTAGACCTTTGCTAAGTTTACAACTAATTGGGATCAACCAGTGAGTTGGCTGCCTCCTGCTTCGCTGGAAAACTGGTGCATAATCACATCTTGGTGTTGGGAAGGTAAATGTCATCCTTTTGCATATGAGTATTTGAATATGAATGACCATGGTTTGTGGACTATTCCCTTAGAGTAAGAAATAGAGCAGGAAAACAAATGTCAAGCTTTCCAAGACGTTCATAATTCAGGAAAGAATGCCTATCTGTTTCCAACAGGTTAGGGCAATCTGGCAGTGAGGCCTCATCTTCCTGTATAATGCCCTTACATTTCCCTGCAGATTGAATAGAAGGCCTTGTTCTTGAACACAGAATGTTTTGGATGGCAGTTCCGTTAAAAAAGAAGAATTAGAATGTCCAGATGGTCGAGCCATTTATTCTTGGCTGGAAGTGCAATCCTTTTCTTGCGAAAACATTGTCACTGTAACTGCAACAGCAATGATCTCCTTTGTGAGAAACTTGCCATGCTTGCAATAGTTCAAGCCGTCATTTTGAGCAGGTCTTACATCAAATGTCAAAAAAACCTACAAGTTGGGATCACCTGCTCTTTCTATAACATGAACTGTACAGAGGTAGACATATCTCAGGAGTTAAATCCTTGATTTCTCATGTAAAAGTGAAGCATAGGGTTTGACAATATGAACAATAAAGCAACAAGCTAACCATTGTATGAATTTCTGAACATCTGAATGGCATTATGATGAAAAGAAATAGAGTTGAAGTGAAACCAGAATTTTAGGGTACTGTTCCAGATGTAAGAAAGCCTCATTTAAGATCTCGCTGACATTTATAACAATGCTAATAACTAAAAGTACAGCCTTGGAACAGAGTTTTTTACAACAGTATGCCCTGTGGCCCGCTTCATATGTCTGGATAAGGTTGGTCGTTCTTTTTTGAAAAAGCAATATAATGTTGTTTTGTCACACCACTTCCCATAAGCTTCAGACAGTCACATGTTCAACATCACACCTCAACAGACAAGGCAAGTCCAGGCAAGTCAAGGGCTAGTTCATAGCACATGTCTGTACTGGCAGCAGAATCTACACTGTAAGAAAAAAATCCGTAGAAAAACGGATAATGTCCCAGCAGAAAATTACCAGTACCTTTTCTGTTAGGTTTACAGACGCTTCTGTTAATCCAAAACCGGAAAATTCTGTAGATTTACAGTTTATCCTCTGTGCCTTTAACACAGCCTGGATGCCAGCCGAACTTAGCCCCGCTCACAACATTTGAGGTCGGGAAGTTTGGTCTGGACTTGATCCGTCGTGGAGCAACTATGCTCCAACCAGAGCTGTTCGGACCAATCAAATTGTCAGGGAGGGCTTTATACAGTGATGGACAGATGATCAACAGTAACTGAACTCTCTGCCTTTGCTCTGTCAAAGCCTGCCTTTGACTTGCAGCTTCTGTGACGTCTGTCTCCGTTGCTCTGATTGGTTGTAGCTCTATCCAATTGAGTGCAGAGGAATTTTCTTTCCTGGTTGGGTTGAAACACGCCCCATAATCACAGCCCAATGGAGCAGTATCAGACTCATATTCTGACTACAATCTGAGTACCATATCAGGCTACCTTTAACGGACATTTCTGTTAAATTTCTGTTAAAAATCTAAATACGGAAAAACACTTGTGAAAATCATTACATAAAAGTCCTTCATATTAACACAGTATATTAACTTTTCCAACAGTGTAGCCCAATTCATGACTTTAACTATATAACTATAACAGTCTGATATTACATTTTTCCTTGTAATAGTTTGCTAAAATGCTAGCTCTTTTGCTTTTGTCTACTGTCTGAAGTCAAGGACCCAGTGTTTGAAAAAAGTATCGCAAACCACAGTTAGCTTTGAGCACCAGAATAGTTTAGTCAACATTATGACTTGTCATACAAGATAGGCACAGGTGGTATAACAATGGCTCTGTTCTATTAAAGTGTCCCACTAAGCCACGACAGTGTGAAAGTGAGTCAGCATAAACAATACAGGACTCTGAAACTGGAATACCGCCATCAATCCTTGTATTATTTACATCTGTGCTGTTCCTACTGTGACATGTTAAAATGTTATCCATGATAAAGGCCTGTTAGTGTATTGGAACTGTATAGATGAAGGAACACAAGAGCAGTAAAGTGAATGTGGGTCCAGTACACTGTGGACGTACTATCATTTAATTACGGTTTGTAGCTACAGTACCTCCAGAGGCCCGATTTCCTACTGTGTTTGAGCTTTTCAGCAGACATTCGTGCCTCCCCCCCCTCCCCCCTTTTCTTTTGACACTCATACACACTCTGGCAAGGTTGCGCAGATTTTCACACTCTCTCAGCTCACAGAATCAAAGGCTCCAACACCAAATCATCGCAGCACAGCTGGGCTCGATCACTGACATCATCTTTAGGCACTTGTGTTATACACACGCTCTCTCAATATCCTTCCCTCTGTCTGTGTCTCTCTACCTCTTTCTCTTGATTGAATACCTCGTCTCTCTCACAACTGAATCGAGCAATACTCATAACAAAGAGAACACATCTCTATTGTGGCTGGATGTCTTTCAGGCATCGCAATGCTGCTCAATTAAACACTGTGTGTGTGTGTGTGTGTGTGTGTGTGTGTGTGTGTGTGTACTTAACACGTCTGTTATTGCATTTAAATTGTGCATATGCATTTGTTTTATAGGGCTGCACGACAAGAGGGAATTAAGCGATATGCAATAATGTTGTTTAATAAAAAACGATATTACTTGCGATAAATAAACAGATATTAAAGTGTACTCAGTTCTGCCTTTACTGCCACTTTTGGTATTCTTTTTATTTTTTTTTTATGATTATTTTTTGGGAATTTTAGGGCCTTTATTTGAATAGGACAGCTTAAATTTGAAAGGGGATAGAGAAGGGGAATGACCTGCAGCAAAGGGCTGCAGGTCGAGTCTAACCTGCGGCTGCTGCGTCGAGAAGTAAACCTCTATATATGGGCGCCCGCTCTATCAGGTGAGCTAACCAGGGACGCCGCTTTTGGTATTCTAATAAAATGCGATAAAGTGGCATTCGCGATATGTGGCAGCATTTTGCGATGTGTTCATTGCGCAAGTTAATATCGCGATGGCGATCAAACAACGACATATTGTGCAGCCCTAGTGTTTTATTGAGGCTCTCCTCCCAGAAAAACGTTCCCATAGTTGTTTGTTCAGGCAGGAATTGCGACTCATATTGACGTTTATAGTAACGGCGCCCTCTAGTGGCTTCCCGTAATTATTATGGGAGCGGAGCAGGAAGTAATGTGATAAGTATAAGAGCGTCAAATAACGTGTAAGAGGGCAGGCTGGTTGGGTTGGTGGATGGGTCAAACAAACACCAGGAGACTGTGGTCTGTGTCCTGTTTGAAAATGTATATATGTTTTTGTAACTTTCTAGAACAAACGGAACTACGTCACATTCTGTGTCGAAGCAACCAGAAGATAAGTAACGTAACGTCTGATTTTAACCCCTACCACCATCTTTTTCTAAACTTAACTAAGTACTCTTGGTGCGTAAACCTAACCAAACTGTGACTGTTTCACACCGTTGACGTTCTCTGGTTTAGATATGAGGACAAACGGCGCTCCTCTGGGTTATATATTATAAAACACACCTGTGGGTTGGATGAGAGTGAAGGAATAAAAGACGTATTTCATTGTATGGTTTGGAGGACTTGTTGGTTTAATTCTGTGCACAAAATGTACAATACAATACAGTGTGTGTTTTCTCTGCGTAGCACTTCAGTTAATGAAGAGGCCTATTTTTGTCCTCGGCTGCCTGAGTCCCAGTGTATGGTGAATATAAAGAAACATGAGGATTGTGTGGTGTGTGTGTGTGTGTGTGTGTGTGTGTGTGTGTGTTTCACCAACGCGCCACTGGCAAGGACAACCCGTAATCAAGTCTGCTCGCTATTCTTTGGTACAAACCATTCCTGTAACATAAGAGTGACGTGAAACTAGGACAGGGCACAGACAGACAAACATGCATCAATGTGGCTGTGTGTGTGTATGTGTGTGTGTGTGTGTGTGTGTGTGTGTGTGTGTGTGTGTGTGTGTGTGTGTGTGTGTAAAGTCATGCTCAGGTGACGTGACAATGCAATTAGTTCATTTCAAATTTTGTCATCTGGCTTTTCAGGTGAAAGGACAAACACATTGAGACCTTTACACACACCAACTTCTGTAAGTGTATCTGTGTGTGTTTGTGTGTGTGTGTACTTGGCGACAGGCTTCACAGTAATACCTGAGTGCCAGATTCAGGACTGGGAGTGTGTGAGAACCACAGTGACATGATGGGAGGGTGTGGGAACCTGTCATTCTGCGAGGACGACTCAGCTCCTGTTACCAGAGGATCAGGCTTTACTGTAACCCACACCTCATTCTCCTTTTCCTTTCGCCTAAACACACTCCATCTCAAATATACACACACACTTTCTTAGACACACAGTCCTCAATAGGTAGGGTTTTGTTACGGCAGACGGTCTAGTCAGATTAGGCAGGATGGTGATATCTATCACACTGACACTGACATTTATCATGTAGAACATTACGTTACATTGCATTTTTTCTGCTAATTACCCCCTCCCCCCCCCCCCCACACACACACACACACAAACACACACACAAGAGCAGACGTTATACAAGGTTTCAGCATACAGTTCAAAGCTCAAAACCTTTATTGTGCCCTCAGGGGAAAACTGTGACCACAAAAATACATGTTTTAATCCATTACCAGTGGCATAAATACAAGGTAAACAGACCATAAACACTATGCAGTCTACAGAGCAACAGGATGCACAGACTAGAGAGGTTTTTCCTACAGCTACACTTCACCAGACCCTTCGAACATCTGTTTCTATAAATTATATGACTCTGGTATGCATCCCAAAAAGCACAAGACACGTAAAAAGATGTATTCAAAAATAAATATGGCTACAAAAAAACTAAAAACTAAATCATGATGGTAGGATGGCAACATGTGGTGTGCAGTGGAGGAAAGTAACTATACATTTACTCAAGTACTGTACTTAAGTACAATTTGACCCATACTTTACTTGAGTATTTCCATTTTATGCTACTGTATACATCTACTTCACTACATTTCAGGGGGAAATGGTTTTATAACTGCACTACATACATGACACTCCTATGTATGGATGAAAATGTTCAAAACCAATGAGCATGTAAAATAATTTATTTATTGTATTAAACGCCCCAACAATATAAAGCAGTTCATATTAGCCGGACCTTTACTAATTGCAACGTAGACATGCTGCTTACATGTTAATGCATTGTAGCTATACCAGTGGCAGCAGCCATTTTGTAATAGTATTTTTTTCTTTTATACTTTATTTATTTTGCTGTTAATAATTCTGTACTTTTAGTTACTTTTTTTGGGGGCATTTCCACCTTTAATGGATAGGACAACTAGATATGAAAGGGGAGAGAGAGGGGGGAAGACATGCAGGAAAACCATCACAGGTCGGACTTGAACTCTGGACCTTCTGCGTCAAGGAATAAACATCTATATATGTGCGCCTGCTCTAGCGACTGAGCTAACCCAGCCACAAATCAACATTTTATATGTGAAATGGAAAAGTCGTTTGTAGAGATGAGCACATATTAAGGGATTTAAACCCACTCTGCAGCTTCCTTCAGCTCTACGGGGAGATGGAGATTCTATACTTCATGTTTTCCCCCAGTGTATGACAAGACTGATGGTGGCCCACCAGGCCTAAGTTACCCCCCACCAGGCCTGAGTTACCCCCCACCAGCCCTAAGCCACTGGGAATTTTTTAAGGTGTTTTTAAAACTACAGTTACAGTGGGGCGACTCGGTTGTAACGTAGACATAGTCATATTTTTTCAAATATCCAGTTACCATTTAGCACTGACTAATGTAGGGCCCTACGGAATCTCTCTTTTAGCTTTTTTTAAATTCTCAATTTTGCGATTGCGTCCATGATTCTGTTACAACATTAATGCTGCCATCAGTCTGAGTCTGCCCACGTCAAAAAAGACACTTGTCACCGGGATGAACAACTTTTCTGGGGGAAGCACTGGACTTCCATTAGCCGGGTGGATGTTACTCTGTTGCTCTGTCTGCCTGATGTGTAAATCAGCAAGTACTTGCCGACTTTTTTTGCTATAACAATTTTTTTTTAGTTAGCTAACTTTTAGCTTTAAAAACTCAATTAATGCAGCTATAAAGCCTCAACAATGTGGTTTAAAATCTTACAGCTGCAATGGACCTTTTTCACAGCAGACTTTTTGACATGTCATAGTAGGAAAAGCACAGCTGAAATCAATTCCATCAAGTGTCCCAGTAAGCTATTTCAGTTAGTCAGCATGCACAATACCAGGGCCTCTCCTAAGTGGAATGGTTCTGAATACACCTGTGCTTTTCCTACTATGACATGTCAACATGTCTGCCGGGAAAAAAGGTCTATAACAGGGTTTTAATTTGGCCACTTGGGGCAGCAGAAACAAGTATCATAAAAATAATCTCATTATAGCTGCTTTAACAATTTTTCTAGAATATTACATATGTATTATTAAATATGTAGCAATCAAAGTTAAAGTTCAGAAAAAAGACATTATTAGGAATCATCAAATAAGAGATTAGCACTCAAAAACTAGGCTATTAGATAATAGTTGCTTCATTAGGACAGTGGCGGACGTTTGATCTGAGTTGATTACCATGGGATCAGATAGTGGTTAAAATATGACTCCTATCCTAGATGCTGCACAGGATTACACAAGATCATTTTTGCAATTGTGTCTCATCTATTTCAAAACCAGTGAGAGGAGCACAGACGTACAGAAATCTGTCCAGTGATATAACACAAACTCTGTTCATATACAACCCCATTATTAATAGTAAACAGCTGATTGAGTAAATTGGCTTTCAGGCCTTTCAGTATGACTTTGAATTCAATTCAATTTTAATTCAATAAACCACCACTAGGGTTGTGTACATGTTGTAAAGTGCAAAGAAAGTAAGCCAAAGAGAGACTCCAATTCTCCTTGCCGACCCTGGACTCCACCCTCCAGGACCCTGCAGATATGTTTTACAGTTTTCACTTGGGGCAGTGTCCTTTGTACTGAGAGATCAGTTGCAAAACAATATGAGTGCATTCATTTCACCTGGTCAGGTAATGTAGAACCAGCAGAGTGGAGTTTGTCCCTCCTGGTGTCTGGATCCCAACCTGCCTCAACCACCATACACCACACAGAACAAAGAACATGATTTTGTTGGTGTAGTTAAAGGTCCCATATCATGCTCATTTGCAGGTTCATACTTGTATTTGGGGTTTCTACTAGAACATGTTTACATGCTTTTATGTTTAAAAAACATATTATTTTACTCATACTGTGTGTCTGAATATACCTGTATTCAGCCTCTGTCTAAAACGCTCTGTTTTAGCGCCTGTCTCTTTAAGACCCCCTTCTGATTGCTCTGATTGGTCTGCGTTTCCAGGTCTTCTGCATCTGTGTTCTGTGAGTCTCTGTGCCGTCATTGCAACCGGGAATGACAGTAATGGCACTGTAGCAGTACTTTCTACCTACTGTATATAGTATAGTTGTGACATCACAACTATACTATTTTCTACCTACTGTTATATATAGTATAGTTGTGACATCACAACCTTACAGAAGTCCTGACAGAACATTTAAAGGCACAATTTCTGAATATGGGCTGTGTGCATTTCTCTGTGGATTGAGCCTTTTTGATACTTTACAGTATTTATATGGCACCTCAACATGCTTCCTAATAAAAAATAAAAATAAAAAACTACATAGTATCTTACTTTTTACAATATCGGAGCTTTTTATGGTAGACTAATCTAAATTACAAACAGTGTTGGGGATCTCGTTCTCAGTCCATTTATCACATTCAGGGATGTGTTAGGGCAAAACACTCCTGCTATGACCGCAAATGCATAACGATATGTGCTTCTAACTTCATCAAGCTCTTTATCGTGTCAGCTCTAGATCAAACTACAGTATATTTGTCCTGATTGGTGCATTGATTCAAACACAACTGACTTGCAGTTATCAAATCTACTGCCTGACCATGAAAGGGAAGTTACAACACTTCCTTCAAATCAGCTCACTTGTGCCTTTTTGACAATTTAGAAATCTGGTTTTAAACCTGCAAACTTCTACTTCTATTTGCTTTACACAATTGCACTTTCTTTTGCATCCTTATTATCCTAATTTATTTATCGAATAATTTTGCCAATTCAGAAAGTTGTATTGTCTTTCTATTTTTCTTATGATGGTGTTTTCTGTGTTGTTGTTTTTGTCGAGGATAAATAAAGGTTGAATGAAAGTTATTTCCCAAAGTATCACGAAAACATCTGAGTTCTTGGATTCCAGCTCTGACCTGACACGGATGTCAGTCAGCAGGATGCCAATCGGCATGTCAAACTGAATCGGAGCAGTAAAGTATGCGCATTTTGCATTCCATATTTCATTAGACGCTGTGTTCAAAAGACTCCAGGTGAAACAGTGCAGACACGATAGAGATCAGCCAGAGGGAAACAAATCAACAGCACTTGTGCTTTTGTGTAATGCTGTTGTCTGTGTCGTCGCTCTCTGGGGACGTGTTGGAACTGTAAGTGAAACAGGCCTCAGCGTATAATGCAATTGTGTGTATGGGACTTTCAGTCAACTTATATACTCACAGTTAAAGGTGGGTTAAGTGGAGTTACTTTTGAGAGAAAATGCTGTTTTTTTTAACTATTATTTATTTACTGAAAGCTCTTTTGCAGAAACACCTTGTTCACACTCACACAGTTACACTAGAGCTTAGATCTGGCCCAAAAAAATCAATGCCCCACCCTACCCGAGCCTGTTCAGTTTGTGTCCGAGCCCGGCCCGGCCCAACATATTAACTGTAATTATGAGCCCGAGCCCGATTTAAACCCGACATTTTTTGTAACTGACATTCTCAACTACAATTCCGGGTTGTTTGAACTCCAGAAATCTGTTTAGAAGGGGTATGCCTGGAGAAATAACAAAAGAGGACATTGAAGGCTGACTATCATCTATCTGCCATGGCGAGCCTGCTTCATGTGTCTGTTCATCGTCCCCGTTTTTTTGCTGTCATAGGCGAGCAGCGTGCCGCACTTAATGCACTCGACAAAGCCAACACATATATTGTCACTGCTCAGACTTGTTTAAAATGGTTCCATACCTCTGACTTTCCTCCAAACTTGCTCAAAGGTAGGCTAATTCTCCAGTTTTTATTTTTTTATTTACATCTTCAAGCTCCATGTTGCACTTAAGCTACATGCGCATGATTATGGAATAGCTTTCTCACCAATTAGGCTAATAAAGTAATGTTTAAAAAACACAAATGCTTGATCAAGGGCCCGGCCCGGCCGGAGGATAGTGGCGGAAAATGTTGGCCTGACCCGGCCCAGTGTGTGGATGGAGATCGTTTCTGTATCAAAGTGCTGCTTAGAAACCAAAACGTAGTAGTGTTTATGTAGCCTGTAAGCCACTGGTCAATTCTACTGAACAGCTGGGTGTTAAAGGCTTTGCTCAAGGGCGCCACAGCAGTGGTAATGGGGTCGCAAGTCCACTTCTTTAACATTTGAGCCACCACTTGTTGCTTCTTCAACCCACTTTGTGAGCAAATGCGCTCTCATTCTATACAAAACGATGAGAGAGCAAAACGACAGACTGACCGTTTAAACCTGAATCACGTTACTTTTCTTCTCATGACTCACGCTTTTTGTGTCGACATCAGCTACTTTTCTTCTCATGACTCAAACTCTCCTGACAATTTTTGATTTGATTAAAATCTGCAGACATACAGACACACTTGTTTTGTATTCTTTTTGTCTTGACATGAACATATATCACCCTCATGACATGAGTAACCTAACTTATTCTGAAAGTAAAATACCATATAATTGCAACGTTGTTGCAAGTTAAGGCAAAAAAAGTCAAGATGAGACTGATACATAGTAGATTCACTATATTACTTAAATGATACGTTTATTGTCAGTTTATACTGAAATTCATTGTGTGTTCCCAAGCAGCTCCGCTCCAAAAAAATGAATGTACACACAAAGATACAACAATATATAGTCCTAAAGATGAAAACACATCAACAGCAATGACAAAGAAACAAGTTTTGTTCTCTTGTATTCTGCCCTCTACCTAAACTATCTGTCCTATTGGAACTCTATGACTATAAATAGTTCGTACTAACAGTGTTGTAGTCAAGACCACCTAAACCAAGACCAAGTTATCACCAAGACCAGAGTGTATTGAGGCCAAGACAAGACCAAGACTTTGAGGGTTTTAGACCAAGCCAAGACCAAGGCAGGGCGAGACTGAGTCAAGACCAAGATCAAGGCAGGACGAGACTGAGTCAAGACCAAGACCAAGGCAGGACGAGACCGAGTCAAGACTAAGACCAAGGCAGGGCGAGACCGAGTCAAGACCAAGACCAAGGCAGGACGAGGCTGAGTCAAGATCAAGACCAAGGCAGTACGAGACCGAGTCAAGACCAAGACCAAGGCAGGACAAGACTGAGTCAGACCAAGACCAGATTTGTGTTAGACAGCCAGAGCTTCTTCTCCTGTCTCCTGCATTCACTCTCTTGGGAGTGGGTGTAAATGGGACATGGAGAGAGGGGGTACGGTAACAAATTTCAAATTAGATATAAGTCAAGTCATTGGTTGCATTTGTAAGTTTCAACACATAGGCATAAATCAGACGATGCACAGGCAATTTAGTGATATTCGTTCTTGAAATAAAATCCCTCTGTATCCAAGACCAAGACAAGACCGAGTAAAAATGCGGGTTGATTCCGAGACGAGACAGAGACCTTCAAAAATTGGTCTTAAGACCGGTCTTGAGACCAAGACCGATCTTGAGTACTACAACACTGCATACTACTTGCCTCAAGTCTTATTGTTTCATTTGATTTAAATTGAGTTGGGCTAAGTCTCAACACAATGCAAAATGTAACTCCTCTCACACAAATCTAACATGTAAAGACGCTGTCCTGCCTGTATTTGTGTGGCGTGAGACCACATATTTCAGCCGTGTGTCGATGAGGGAGCCTGTGGCGTGATAGTGTACCTGAATCCTGAACTCTGTGACTCTACACGCTCGCCACAATCCTGTGCCTCTGCTGGCATTTCACCCTGAGGTCAGCCACATACAACGGCTGGGCTCACATTGACACATTCATCCAGAGAGACAGCTGAGGACGCCGGCGGTCCACCATAGACATTACCTCATTATTGCGGTGTTCATGCTCTCTCTGTGATCTTTGACCTCACTATTGTCTCTCTTAATCCCTGCACCACTGTCTGTCTCTGTATGTCTCTGCCTGTCCAATTATATCATCCCGTCTTTTCAACTGTCTGTCTCTCTCACACACACACACACACACACACACACACACACACACACACACACAGTATGTCTCTTTTGTAAGCTTCCAGTCATGATCACTTAGGCAATAGAGGAGACAGAATGACACGTGAGAAAAAATGAAAGGGGAAGTAAGGAGAGGAGCATTCCTTCACTCTGATAGGCTGAGTGGACATGGCCTTGATCCTATTGGGACCTTTGACTGCAAACATGTATTTATGCTATGCTGATTAATGCATCTTCTTCACTTCCTCTGGATATGCATGTAGGGCAGGGACACACATTACAACTGCTGAGCCAATCATAAACATCATTTGGGCAAGACGACTGATTTGACCAAGCTGAACCGGGTCACTTGGTGTTGACAGTCGCTAGATAAAATCTGAAGTCTAGATGTTTCATACCAGTAAAAGCAAGGACGAGTTGCGAGGGGAAAAGGTTTGAGGTGTGACCCAGAATTTCTCCCAGGCTGTGTTCCGGTTTTGTTCCGTCTTCCGCCACGCACCGGGAGAGTCTCAGAAGCAGAGCATCTTGCCTGCCCGACTAGCTGTCTCTACTTTGTACTTTACAGAACAATCTTGTGTTTATTAAGCTAGTATCTACCTTCCACTCCAAGCACTCCTGTAATTAAACTTTATGCCTATCTTCTTTTTTCTGGCGTTGTCCTTTTTTTAAATGCATGTTCTTCGAATCTCTGATGTGAGCTTACAAGCCCATGAGTTAGCAGCTGGACAGCTACGATAGCTAAAAAAAACAAAGTTAGTGTCTCTATGATATGGTACTAGCTCACCTAAAAGAATCATTCCCCCAGGCTCTCTTTGTGCACTGGTATGCCCACACATTAAATATTGTGATGTTCCAGGAAGCATCAAAAATTGAAGACTGAAAGATATGTTTTTGCAAATCTTGGAGGATTGTCTGCATCTTTTTCATGTTCTTTTAAACGTACCAAATTGCTGAATGAATTTTGCAAAAGGAGGCTGCCACGAGAAGTACTCCAGGTTGGTGGGCACGGTCAATGACAAAAGAGCTGGATGAGCTGTCACACATCCTTGACCACGCCAAGGACTTTGACTGGGAAATGCTACAGTATGCACAAGGTCACAGTTTCTTTCTTTTTGCTTTCATTGGCATTTTTTACTTTGTTGATGTGCTCTTTGGAATCCTTCAAAATAAGAGCGTAGACGTGTAGTTCTGTCTGGCCAGAATTGTAGATTTTTGCCAGATGCTTGTAGGTTAGTGGGAAAAATATGATACCCTCTTTGAGAAGACAGTGGAGGCGGTGGGACAGCCGAGTACAGCGAGGGGAAGACCAGGCCCTCGCACTCACTACAGACAGCTACATATAATATATAATCGACAGCATCCTTGCGCAAATTAACAATTGATTTACAGATTACAAAAGTCTGCAGTTTGTTCCATTTCTGGATTCACAACAGTTCCCACAATTTTTGCAAGACATTTTCCGAAGCAGAGCTCAGGAGCTGGATGAGAGCTACGGAACACAGTTGGACCTTGGCCAGGGCTGAGCTCAAAGTGATGTGTAACATGACGAAGTTTAAGGGGAAGAGCCAAATGATCTCCTGACTTTTCAGTCACAACTGTATGCCCTTCCATGCTTGACTCTAACAATTCCAGTGTCTACTGCCTTTGACAGTTGCCCGCCTTTGGCTTTCTAGCGCATCAAAATGTATGCAAGGAATACCAATGGACAAACACGACTCTCAACACTGGCATCTCTCTCCATAAATAATGAGCTGCTTAGTCATCTAAAGCAGGAGGCTAGTAGTGCAGGAGTGCAGTTCGCTACTGAAGGTCATGACTTACACCAAACGGTGCGCTACTGCTAATAATCCCTCACAGAAAAATGAGTCCGACCTACGAATACAGCATCAATACAGCAGCAGCATTTGACAGTTGACTCCTTTACCTGTATGATGCCTCTACACATGTATACATGTCCCTTGGTTTATTGTCGTATGTGCCTGTCCTTGACTTCTGTGTGGAGTTATACATCTTTCATGGCTCCCTTTCACTGACTGACTGACTGATATTACATGCATGACCACAGCCTGCTCATACAGACTTGCTGCACGCTCGCCGGCCCACTCCGCTCTGCTTAGCAGCTCCGCCAGCTTCCATCCATACCGATGCCGCTGCAAAGCCATTACCCTGTAGAGCAGGAGGAACTCTTCCTAAAGATCCTCACTCCTCTCTTTCAATAATCCATATTCATACAGCATTTTGGACGAATGGGAGTGAGCTGCAGAGCTTTATCAGCTCCACTGGCTTTAATGTTCGGGCAGATTCCATTGTATTTGATCTGGAGGCCTAATTATTCTGTTGCCTCAATCAGTGTCTATGATTGTTCTGCATCATGTGGCATGACTCACCGTTGGAATAATGATTTTTTTTTCTTCTTCATAGTCTCACATAAGATGATGACATTAGCTAGAAATAGGATATCCTTATTGTTATTAAATTCAGAGGTTGTATGTATGTGTGATGATGGTTGATTATTATGATAAAGTAGACTATATGGCCAAAAGTATGTGGAGACCCGTTTTGTGTACTTTGGACTGGTGCTACTTTCATGGTCTAAGCAAGGCCTCTTAGTTCCAAATGATGGGGATCTTAATGCGTTTAGATTAACAATTTTTATTATGTTTTTATTACAATAGTGTGCTTTCAAATGTCTGGGAAAGACCCAGTCCTGTTTCAGCATGACAATGCTCCTGTGCACAAAGCCAGGTCCATAAAGAAATGTTGCACTGAATGCTACCTGATGCCAAAGTGTCAAGTGGAATTCGGCCCTGTTATTGTAATGTTCTCAACAACACGGTTAAAGCACCTCTCAACGTTTTGTGCTACAACTAAATTACACTTCCAAGTGTAACTGTGTCAGCAACCCTAAGATTCCATTCTCAAATTAAACACTCAAGTTTTTTGGTACTTTAAAGTCTCCATCCACTACACATCAGTTAAAAAAAAACCTTACTTTTCAAGCTAATTCACCTGTTATTCTCGTTATTTCCTTCTTCAAAAACAGTGGTGAAGAACACTAGGAGCAATTGCCAGGAGTTGAGTTTTCATTGAAACGAAAATATAACTGGTCTGTTAACTGCATGCCATAGTAATCAGAGCACACAAAGCTTGCCTCCAAAGTTACCACGACTGGTTGCTGACAAGCATTCAAACAGAGTCTGACACAGTGAGTCCACATCAAACACAGCACGGCTACATTCACTTCCAGCTAACTTCACAGAGAACAACTAGGGCAGAACAGCATTACCGATCTGTTTTAACTGAATTTTCTCTGTCCAGCGCAGCTAAAAACACCAGATTTGCAGCACGTTGCAGTGTGGTTCACTCAGGGCCGTATTAAGACAACGTGGTGCCCCTGGGCACTATACCTCAAAGTTTATTTTTAATGTATTATTATTATTATTATTATTATTATTGTTGTGAAATTAGTGTTCATAAACGAGTAATGTATGATCTTTCAACAATTTCCAGTAAATAATATAACCATTTACGGAAAATATTGTTAAAGCTTGTGTCATGTGGTGCCCCCCCACTGGTTGTGAATGGTTGGTGCCCCTGGGCACTGGCCCAAGTGCCCTTATGGATAATCCGGGCCTTGGTTCACTACCGATCCTGTTTGTAGGCTACAGACCACGTGATCTTCACCTGTTCAACTGACTTCCCCAGTTTAGATAGTAGGTGACTGTTCTGCTATTATTACAGACATATGAACTCACCACAGACACTCTGCTGAGAATGAATAGGGGAAACACTAGGATGGTTATTTGGCGTCATTTAAAAAAAAAAAGTGAAACACTGAAGTATTAAACTGCCAATTAGATTCATTTACATATTATTTGAAGGCTCTAGAACGCTGTTCCGTATAGTTGCAGCCCACTTCAACCACTGTACGTTAGTAAACTGGTTACACTAGTCTGTGGAAGTAGCCACCAACAGTGTCTGTCCTCCCTGGTAATTAGTCGTTGTTCTTCCTGTTGAATTAAAGGGACGGGAAAGTAAAAGCAGCTCTAGTGATTTCTGCACAAAAGATCTTACAGAACTTTGTGGCAGAGGTGGGGCACGTTGTGTGCACCATTTTGCAACGGTTTCCTGGTTAAACGACATGTTTCCTCGGAACGATGTGAAGCGGTGTGTGCAACGGGCTTTGAGTTTTGTTTTCTCTCGTTTGGTGGGTGTGTCTCTTCTTTATTGGCTGTGTTAAAGTTGATAGCCAATCACCAGAGACGTGTCTGTAAATTCTTGGAAATAAAAAGGCACAGCGTGTGCGCACACAACAATGTGTTGAACGCACCCACGTTTCAGTTTAAAAAATGTGTTGCTACGTTTAGTCAGGGTTAGTCTCGCATTGCCAGACCTTCCTCCACAGCGCTGCGGAAGAGGGTCTGGCTAGTCCACACAGCATTCCGGGATGGGAGAAAAACATGCTCTGGTTTATTGACATTTCTTTAAACCAATCACAATCATCTTGGACGGCGCTAAGCTCCACACAGGAGCCCCGATGTCGCTGCAATATAGTCTCGTGAAGGAACTTGTTTTGGTGGAACATGTGTACGTTTAAAAGTTGTTTTAGTCGTGCAACACTAAAACTAGTCGGGCGGCACCGGAGCAATCCCAGAAGTGGAACGTCGTAGATATAGACCAAGTTAGGGCTGAACATGGCCCTGGTGATGCATGACTTGTAAATCATCATCGTAATGAGGTGTTGAGATGTTCAATCGCACATAGGTGAAATGTTTGTATGTCTTTGTATTTGTATTTGTATTATTTCATGGTATGCTGTTACACAGACAGCCATCCAAATTTTGTTCCAGGGTAGATACACTGTCTACTGTATTCACTTGGTATTAGTGATTTTGCAGCTTTAAACCTCATACTTGACCACATTCCAAAGCTTAACATTGTTTTTTTTCCAAGCACTAATATCCTCCTCCTGCTAATCCGACAGCACAAGTCAGCACTTTCCATGCAATCGCACGGCACTTACTTAACTCCACGCTGATGCTCTGTATCTCCCAAGCGCTCAGAACCCTGCATAATGTGAGGCGTGACCAAAACATTTTGCAGAGGAGTCCACAGACCCCTCGGCGAAATAATCTCTGGCTCATATTAACTGGATTTTAGAAGAGGTGCTTTGCAGTAAAAACCTCTATTACTTCTGCCATTCTCCAGATACTTATCTGTGACGCCGAAGTGATTTTGGTAATATCTGTCAGGCTCTCTTCACTGCTCTCTGCATCGCTCACCCGATCCATCTCTTTTAACCCATCTCTCCCCTTTTCCAAACATCATGCAAAGGACCTGGAAATGCAATTAGTGGTAGTAAAGCCAGCCATCGTGTGAATTACTGAGTGGCTCTTAATTATACAAGGCTTTTAAAGTTGTACGACACTCGAGGCCTCCCTAAAAAGCATCATCTCGGATAACGGCCTGTTTTGCTAAGTTTCTCGGCTTTGAAATATAGATGGAGCCGCTGTTTTCCCCAGCAGAGTGCGAGCACAGCGATATAACATAAAGTTTCAGTTTGATGTATCATTGAGAGGGGTCAAGGAAGATGCTTTGTGGGTGTGCCAGTATACTTCATAATATATTATTTCATAACGAGTTTGGAAAAAAATCACCATATTGCCCTCTGTATCTAGTCTAAAACCCACTACTCCCAACTTCCCCATGCTGTGATTTTGCTGAACTGACTTCATGCGGACGTTTTCACAGCGAGAGGGAGCGAATCATGGGGCAATGAGCTGTTTAAATATGAATGAGTGTTGTGTGAATGCCTCATCTGTGATATTTAGACAAGAACAGATCCCTGTGTGCTATTGCTGCGTCTTTAGCAGTAGCTCAAGGGAATGTTGCTGCTGTTATGGTATTTTGCAGGGTGGAAATTCTCTAAAATCTATAAGCCTGAGCATGAGTCCTGGGAATCCTGCAGAAACCCTGTATCTTCATCGTCGCCAACATGATTTCATTCGACATGCATGGCGAACCACTGTTGTCACTTTGCTGCACATTACCCTAAAGGAATAGTTGAGAATAACTACGCTTCGCTCACTTTCCAATCTATTTAATTCTGTGTTTTTTTAGGCCAATCCATGTGCTCCCTCCTCTGCATCAATGCCTGCTAATTGTCACCATGTCCATATGCCGCTCCTCAGATCTCTGCAGGGTAAATCCAGACAGCTAGCTAGACTATCTGTCCAATCTGAGTTTTCTGTTGCACGACTAAAACAAACTTTTAACGTACACATGTTCCACCAAAACAAGACGATTTTGATTGGTTTGAAGAAATGCATATAAACCAGAGCACATTTTTTTTCCCATCCAGGAATACTGTGTGGACTAGCCAGACCCTCCTCCGCAGCGCTGTGGAGGAAGGTCTGGCTGTTAGGTTTAGGGAAATGGTGGACCCAAAAATGCAGAGGTGGCAAAAAATGCAACAGGGCAGGGGTGAGCTTGAGGATTTGATAAATAAAAATGGATACAACCAAAAGAGTCCTGAAGAAATCAGGCAAAAATCGTATCAAAAACCATTGAGGAACCAAAAGACCAGGCATCAAAATAAACAGGAACACTGAGGCAAAGGGGGTCAACACACACACACACACACACACACACACACACACACACACACACACACACACACACACACACACACACACACAATGATCTGACAACAGACAAAAACAACATAGAGACTAAATACACAAGGTAACAAGGGTGAAACAGGTGACACGAGGGCTCAGGAACAGGTGGAACACATTGGAACAGGGCAGACAATCACAAAGGCGGGAAAACACAAGGCAGGAAGTAAAACAAGACAAGACATGGGAGAAAACAAACTACAAAATAAAACAGGAAACTGAAGCATAAAACATACACAAGGATGAAAACAGGGTAAAACGCAACAGAGAACACAAGAGACAGTAAACAACAAGGAAACGGGGAATAAATTAACCCAATAAAACAGAAGAAACTATAACAGAAAACCACAACCATGACACTGGCAAAGCGGAACTACTATTGCAATAATTTGCGCTGTGGACATCCTACAGCCAGCAGACTAAAAATCCACCAAGAATGTCAATGTAACACCCTCAAATTATGCATCAAAGTTCATTCTTGAATTTGAGTTACTACATACATACTTGCAGATCAGGCAAAATGGTTGAAAGCTCAACTTTGCATTATTGAAAAATAAGGCATATATCAATTAGGATTTTACAAACAATTGTAAAATCCTGCAAAATCTACAAATATTCAAGTCTTCTAGGGCACGCAGGGCACTCTTGGTATGATGGAAGTCAAAAGGAGGTTTCTGGGTTGTTGGAATCGGTGAGTACAGATGTTCAGGCCCACCCTAGATTCCGGTATTTACAGTACTGCTTCCATCCTGGAAACATGGCCCACTTCTTATACACTGGCTTCACACAGGAAGGACGCAATGCACTGCCAAGAGCTCCATCTGAAAAAGCAAACACACAGACACACAGACACACACACACACACAAATTCATGTGTATGCACAAATCAGTCAAAAGCAACACACACTCAATTACATGCAGGCACTATTTCAGTCGCACACACACACTGATGCCTGTATGGGGTACAGGAGTCACTTCAGCAGACTCCAGTGAGCAGCAGTGACTGGCAACTAAACTCAAATCCGCTCAGCTCTCCCCTGATGATACGGGATGGAGGGAATCAGGAGGACAGAGAGAGAGAGAGAGAGAGAGAGAGAGAGAGAGAGAGAGAGAGAGAGAGAGAGAGAGAGAGAGAGAGAGAGAGATGGAAGGATGGCGCTGGGTTTGTGGTGCACCAATAGGAGCACAGGAGCAGATGAGAGAAGGCCAGTGAGGAATTCCAGCAGGCGGGTGGGTCAGTGAATTAGAAATGAGAGTCATAAAAACGGGATGCGTGAAAGAGTGATCAGTGAACTGTAGTGAAAAAAGAAGGAGACTGGAGGATTTGACAGTTACAGTGAAAGAGCAAGAGAGAGTGACGGATAACGATGGGAGAGAGACTGAAACTGATTGCTAGAGCGAGGGAGAATTCAATGAGAGCTGGGGGGGGGGAGTAATGGGAGTGAAGGCACGGATGAGAATGAAATGGAATTATGGGGTGCTATTTACATAAATTATGATGGATTGAATCAGAAGCAGGATATGGAAAAGGCAGATTTCCAATGTTTTCCATTAACATTGCTAAGAAAATTATTTCAGATACATTTTTTAAAAAGTAACGTTGAAAAATGGTTTCAAGCTTGATCTGAAATTAAAGGTAGTTTAACAGTTTTTACCATACGCTGCGTGGATGGCTAGTCCACACTGCATTCCGGGATGGGACAAAAACGTGCTCTGGTTTATTGGCATTTCTTTAAACCAATCACAATCGTCATGGGCGGCGCTAAGCTGCAAAATAGTCGCGCAAGATAAAACTCAGATTGGACAGATAGTCTAGCTAGCTGTCTGGATTTACCCTTCAAAGATCTGAGGAGCAGTTAACCATAGTCCTCACAAATCCACCGGAGTTTAGAACGCCAACACAAAGAAAGTAGAAGGTGATGGACATCGGCGAAAAGACATGCATCCAGCCGAATTTCCTGCGGCACCGGAGCAATCCCGGAAGTGGAATGTCAAGGATATAGACTAGCGGTCCGCTAAATACCAGCAACATGAACTAACGTGCACACGTGGCCGGACGAGCTACCAAAACAAAGAACAGAGAAGCTCGGATTACAACACACACAACTTCATTCTCTGCTCAGGACGCCATTACTCCACTATATCTTTACATAGCAAACAGTTGTTTGCTGCTATATTAATGTTCTGACTGTCGAGTAAAGCCCCTATTAGGTACCCTATAAACATGAGAGCGATATGATTATATGGGTCATTTTGAAAGGCAATGACAACCAACATATTTAGTGGTTTGAGCTGGAGGACTTCCCCTTTTTACACATCTTAAAGCATTGCCGGCATTACAGCACAGAACAACATTTTGCTCGATACTAATTAGTTAAAAGGCAGGGATCAGCACCACTTTGCAACATTTCTGAGTTCTAAAAAATGCCCATGAGCAGCAAAAGAATGGCTGAAAAGAACTGTGGCTGCTCTGTGTGTGCAGGAGAGACGAGGTAAGAAGCAGACGGTTGTGTTGTGCTGTAACTAGAACAGTTGCCCTCCCATCATGCCTTCCTGTTCCTCCTCTCACCCTGGCTCAGGGTTTGGGCTAATCCTCTGGAGTAACCCTCGTTGGCTTGGCCTTCTTACCAAGCTATTAAAAACACACAGTCACCCTTCACGCACACACACACACACACACACACACACACACACACACACACACACACACACACACACACACACACACACACACACACACACACACACACACCCACCTTTTGGCCTGCCAAAAAGCTGCTATATTGTTGATTTCGCTCTCACCTGACCACAACAGAAACATGATAATGTTACCTTAGGATGATGATGTGGCAGTGAATATGCTGATGGCGTTGGATGATAATTAGTAGACTCTATGAAGAGAATTAAATTGCTGAGGATTATTTTACACAATAATGAGAAAATGCCTACAATGCAGTGAAAAAGTAAAGACAGCTTGCGGCTCTCGTTGTCTGCCCGACACCATACACAACAGCATCAACATTAGAGAAGGAGCTGAAGGCAAACTATTGACAGAAGGAATGAAAATGCGGAGATTACTCCAATCAGCCTGAAAGAAAATCTGAAAGTCGCTTCTTTATCAACAGTCTACAGCTTTGTAAGAACAGATGGTTGCTTTTTCAGTTTGTTGAAGATTGTAAACCTCTTTTTAACTGTTCTTTTAATGTTTTATGTAAATCACTTTGAATTGCCTTGTTGCTGAAATGTGCTATACAAAATAAAGCTGCCTTGCCTTAAAGGTAATATTTACAGTTTTTTTTTAATTTATTTAAAGTTGGTTTCTTTTTTTTGGTCTTTAAAACATTTGGTTACACTTTACTTGAAGGTATCTACATAAGAGTGACATGACACTGTCATGAACGTGTCATAAACATAAACAAGTCATAAACGTTTATGATATACGCTTCTGTCAGACAGTGTCATTCGGTTTTTGTCATGACAAGTTATGGTTATGGTTAGGGTTACGGTCAGAGTTAGGGTCAGAGTTAGGGTTAGAGTTAGGGTTCATGTGTCATGACTGTGTCATGTGTTCATGACACTCTCATGACACTCTTATGTAGATACCTTCAAGTAAAGTGTTACCAAATCAAGATGCAGTGAATGTCAGAATGCGCTTTTGTCATACAAACACTATAAATGTGACTTATTTGTTTTACTCCAAGTTGAAAGGAACTTGTGTGTCCCGTTGATTAGTACCCAGAAACAGTCCAACAACAGCTGTAAGACGGCCTGTTCCATGTGTTAACCTGGAGAACAGCTGTAGCTACGTGTTCTCACAAAGTGGATCAGTGATCAACCAGATCAATTAAAGCTGGATACAGCAGGAGTCCATTAGCAGGGTTGACATACTGCCACCTTCAAGCATTTAGAAGGTTCCCTTTGCAAAAAAGTGACTAGAACGGCCAGATTGTGCAACAGCTTCTTCCCACAAGCCATCAGAATCCTGAACTCCAAATAACCCCCTTTAATAACCCTGTGCAGTGAGCCTCATGTGAACTATGACACTGCATTAACAGTATTTACTTATAAACATGGGCAATAAAACATCTATTTTTTTAAACAATGCAATAACGGTTTTTATATGCTGCCATTCAATATGTGCTGTATTAATATTTATGCTGCTGTCAAATTCCTTTTTTTACTGTCATATTTTTATAAAGATTACTTTTGGGGCATTTTTAGGCCTTTATTTGGATGGGACAGCTGATACTTGAAAGGGGAGACCTGCAGCAAAGGGCTTGCTACTTTATTATGGTTTGATTTGAACTTCACTGTCATTACTTATTTGAATTATGCTTGATTTTTATTATCATTTTAGTATTTTTAGATGCATTTCCATACATGTTTCTGTTATTGACATT
Source organism: Zingel zingel (assembly GCA_023566125.1). Lineage (NCBI taxonomy): Eukaryota > Metazoa > Chordata > Actinopteri > Perciformes > Percidae > Zingel > Zingel zingel. The sequence continues at coordinate 24,368,531 of CM042327.1, forward strand.
CTATCTTGCACTTTCACTGTTTTATGAAGTGCTGCTGGAAATTTGTGATCTTATGTTTTAATTTTTGTATGTTATGTAGGGGGAGAGGGGCATATAATGGATTTCTAGTTCCTAATATATATCCTGTAAATCTTTTAATCTGGAAAGCACTTTGTGCTTAATGCTTGAAAAGTGCTATATAAATAAAATTATTATTATTTTCTGCCTGATGGTAAGAGCTCGCACTCAAAGTGAAGGACATGGGATGGATCATCAAGAATTCTCTGTGCAACCTCTTATACCTATGCTTTTTGTGAGTTGAGCTAGTTGAGCCAGTTTAGATCATAATATCGGACAACACCGGCGCTCTGTGGCACAGCAACCCGTTCTCACTCCCAACTCATAAAATATTGATGCTTGGTCAGTGGCTCTCAGTGTCAGATACAGATGCAAAAAGCACCCTTTAGCGTCTGTATGGAACACACCGGGCGGCGCTGTAAGATGACGTAGTATAAAGAGAGACAACTGTAGCGAGAAGTATGAAAGACCTAAATGCCGTGTAAGGACGTTGGTTGGGAGGGTGGATTGGTCAAACAACACAGGACTTTTACCCCGGAGACCGGGGATCATGTCCCGTTCTTGTCCCGCGTGTCACTGAAACATACATTTTATAACCACTGCCGTCCTTTCCCCCTGCAGCCGTACAAAAGGTCCTGGTACTTGCCGCTCTTCCTCTTAAAAGGCTTGATCGCACCCTTCTTCCCACAGGACTGTAAGTTCTATCCGGATGATCTTCTTCGCCTCTTCAGACCACAGAACCACATCCGGCCTCAGGGTTGTCTGGACGACTTGGGGAAACTGCAGCCTTCCTCCCAGGTCTACCTTCATATTCCATGATTGGGCCTTTTGTAGTAGTTTGGAGCCAAAGGGAACAAGGTGTACATTTCTAATCGATATACCTAACGCACGAGAATACACAACCGCTATTCAGTGACCACAGTTAGAACTTTGTACACTCAACAGCCTCTAGTCAAAGTGCTTTGCTGTGTGTGTTCCAGCCCAACTTGGCTCTTTGCACTCTGTTTCAAGTGTCTTGTTTGATCCGCCCACTGAATTTTTGCCTTTTTTTTTTGAGAATCGAGGCGTGTTGCCATGTGTCTCTTCTTCAGGAATGGCTTCCATCTGGTCACTTTGCCATGCAGTCCTGATCACAATTCCAACCACAGCTTTGCTGCTCTGTCAGAGTGCTCCTTTGGTTTTAGGTTTGCTCGCTGACCAAGGCTCTTGTTGCCAGATTTGCACATGATGGGCTCTCTCCCTGATTTCCTAAAGATGGACTCCTATTGTGGTTTCAACAATTCAACAATAGTTTGTGTGTTGCCTGCCTCTTTACAAATCTGAAAGTTGAGTTAAAGGGTTGAATACCTATCAACATGTCTAAGTTATCTTTAAATGTGGGAACTTTTTGCTCTACACACACTCTATCAGTGACAAACATTGTTCTTCAATAAATTATTACTTCCGGTTCTAACAGTACAGAAACTCACAGGGGTGGAATCTTTCTTGTGCTATGAATAACAATTGACTTTCACCTTCCTGTTGTGCCAAAAATCTGGAAAAAGTGAATGGAAACTGCAGACTAATTTACATCTTTGGCACACACATAACTCATTTTGTGAAAGAGGCCATAGAGCCTGCCTGGAAATGAATGAGTCCAATAACTGAGTGTAACATCACTGTCTCTCTTCCCGAAGCGCCTGAAACATCATGTTGTTCCCAACCCGTTCTCACTTCCAACTCGTCAAATACTGACGCTTGGTCAGTGGCTCTCAGCGTCAGATTCCAACGCAAAAATCACCCTTTAGCGTCTGTATGGAATGCACTGAGCAGAGCAGCATCCCGACCGTGGCGCTTTAAGATGACATAGTATTAAGAGAGACAACAGTAGCGAGTAGTATGAAAGACCTAAAATCTGAGTAAGGAGGTTGGTTGGGGTGGTGGATGGGTCAAACATTACAGGACTTTCACCCAGGACATCGGGGTTTGTGTCCTGTTCTTCTCCCGTGTGTCACTGAGACGTACATTTTATAACCCCACCCACCATCTTTTCCTAAACTAAACTGTCCCATTCTTGTGCCGCATGTCAGTTAAACGTACGTCCCGACCCAGAGCATCAAAAAATGACGCCAAGAGTCCCAGGCAAGCGCGTCTATATATATGACGCCAAAAGGCTAGGTGCTAAAGGAGACTTTATGCGTCAGTAACAAACACCAAAGGCACCTGACCAAGCCTTTTGACGTGATGGGAGTGAGAATGGGCTGTTTCTCCTGAACTGACAGGGGAGGCGAGACATGCTGACTCTGATCTGAACATACGCAACTTTCACAGAAAGACCCAATGGTTGTCTTACACAAACACATGCAGGCTCCGATTCAGAGCCAGGGGTGAGATCACACGGTGCATTTTGACAGGAATAAGTTGAAAGCAGCTCAAACACATTACCACAAAAATATGAGATTCTTTAAGATGAATACCAGCCATATGACTTTACAAACCCTGTATTGAAGACTTGAATTTATCAATGATTCAAGATACCTTCACAGATAACAGTGAGAAAAATAAGCCAAGATAAGATACTTGTCAGGTGTGCAGGGAAGTTGAGGACCCAAATGCAGAGATCAGGCAGGCAGGCAGGAGAAGTTGAAGTTAAGAATTTAATGGAACCAAACACAAAATAATCAAGGTAGTCCAGAGCATAGCTGACACGGAGAAGACACGGAACAAACACACGTAACATTAACAATGATCTGACACAGGACAAGGGGAACACAAAGACTAAATACAGAGGGTAATGAGGTAACGAGAGACAGGTGACACAAGGGCTGGGAAACAGGTGGAAAACATCAGGCAATCACAAGAGCGGGAAACTAAAGACAGGACGTAAACTATACAAGACAAGACAGAAAAGACAGATTTCAAAATAAAACAGGAACCAGAACATATACAACCATGACAGTACCCCCCCCCCCCCCCCCTCCCCCCCAAGGGACAGATCCCAGACGTCAAAAACAACCGCACAAAAACAAACCCAGGGAGGGCGGAGGGGGACCGGAGAAGGGACAAACAGAGGAACAAAATGTCAAATTCAAAAAACAAAAAGTGTCCAAAAAAACAAAAACAACCCAGGGAGGGCGGAGGGGGCCCGGAGGAGGCTCTAACAGTCAAAATAAGTAAACCCCCCAAAAGGACAAGGTAAGGCACCAGAGTCAGTGGGGGCAAGGGAACTGGGAAACAGAGGGCTCTGAGGCACAGGAAACAAAGAACACTGGAGCACTGGGGTACCGGGAAAAAAAGAGTCACCGGGGCACCGAAAAAAATGGAAAGTCACTGGGGCACGAGGCAGAATCCTTCAGGCAGCCGGCGGCGAAGGCAGAATCCTTCTGGCGGCCGGCGGCGAAGGCAGAATCCTTCAGGCGGTCGAACGGACCGGCGAAGGTAGAGCCCCTCAGGTGGCCAAGCAGGACGGTGAGGGGTCTTGGGCGGCCGTCAGCAAAAACGAATCCTTCAGGCGGACGGCGACGAAAACAGAACCCTTCCGGCAACCGGCAGCGAATGCAGAATCCTTCAGGCGGCCGGCGGTGAAGGCAGAATCCTTCAGGCAGCCAGCGGCGAAGGCGAAGTCTCTCAGGTGGCCGAACAGGACGACGAAGGTAGAGCCTCTCAGGCGGCCAAGCGGGACGTCAAGGACTCCGAGGCGATCGTGAAACCCCTCTGGAGGACGTCCGCAAAGGCGAAACCCCTCTGGCAGCCGTCGGCTAAGGCAGAATCCTTCAGGCGGCCGGCAGCGAAGGCAGAATCCTTCCGGCGGCCGGCGGCAAAGGCGAAGTCTCTCAGGCAGCCGAACGGGTCGGCGAAGATAGAGCTCAGGCGGCCAAGCAGGATGTCGAGGACTCAGAGGCGGCCGTCGGCGAAAACAGAACCCTTCAGATGACCGGCGGCGAAGGCGATACCCCTCAGACGGCCGGTGGCGAGGGTGATACCCCTCAGACGGCCGGTGGCGAGGGTGATATCCCTCAGAAGGCTGTCCACGAAGGCGAAACCCCTCTGGAGGCCAGCGGCGAGGGCGAATCCTCTCTGAAGACCAACGGCGAAGGCGAATCCCTTCTGGAGGCCGTCTGCAAAGGCGAATCCCTTCTGGAGGCCATCTGCGAAGGCGAATCCCTTCTGAAGGCCGGCGGTGAAGGCGAATCCCCTCTGGAGGCCGTCCGCGAATGCGAAACCCCTCTGGAGACCGTCCGCGAAGGCGAATCCCTTCAGAAGGCCAGAGGTAAAGGAGAATCCCTTCTGAAGGCCAACAGCGAAGGTGAATCCCTTCTGGAGGCCAGCGGCGAAGGAGAATCCCTTCAGAAGGCCAGAGGTAAAGGTGAATCCCTTCTGAAGGCAAGCGGCGAAGGGGAATCCCTTCTGAAGGCCAGCGGCAAAGGCAAATCCCTTCTGGAGGCCGGCGGCGAACAGGTGAAGGGGCGGCTGGGCTGAAGACAGACGACAAGTCAACTGGGCTGGAGACAGGCGACGAGTCAGCTGGGCCAGTGTCTGCCAACAAGGTAACAGGATCAGTAATAGGCAACAAGGCAACAGTGTCAGGAGTCGGCAATTCCGCCGACATGGTAACTAGAGCAGGGGTCGACCGGACCACCGACAAAACACAGGGGGCAGGAGTCGGCCGCACTGCTGACAAAACACGGGGAGGCAGGAGTCGGCCGGACCGCCGACAAAGGCAAAGTCTCTGGGGGGCCGGAGGCGGGTGAAGTCTTAGAGGTACCGGGGAAGGGTACAGTCTCTGAAGTGCCGGGCAACGGCACAGTCTCTGGGGCCGCGGTCAACAAAGGCACTGGGAGATTGGTCAGCTGAGACTCTAGGAGAACGGTCAGCACAGACTCTGGGAGGTAAGTCGACGTAGACTCTGGGAAGTCAGTCGTCGACGTAAAGTCAGTGGTCGACGTAAAGTCAGTCGTCGACGTAAAGTCAGTCGTCGACGTAGACTCTGAAAAGTCAGTCGTCGGCGTAAAGTCTGGAAGATCAGTCGTCGACGTAGACTCTGGAAGCTCCGTCAGCGCAGACTCTGGAAGCTCCGTCAGCGCAGACTCAGGGGGGCTAGATGTCAGCCGGGATTCAGGGGGGCAGCTAGCCAGTTGATGATCTGAAAAGCTGCTGGTCAGCCGGGGATCAGGAAGGCTGCTAGGCAGCCGGGATTGTGGGACACAGGACAACCTGGGAACGCTAGGAAATTCGGGAGCGCTAGGAAACTCGGAGGTGCTAGAAAACTCAGGGGCGCCAGAAAACTCAGGGACGCTAGAAAACTCAGGGACGCTAGAAAACTCAGGGACGCTAGAAAACTCAGGACAGATGATGATTGGACAGATGCAGAGATCTGAGGAGCAGTTAACCATAGTAAATCCACCGTAGTTTAGAACGCCAACACAAAGAAAGAGGAAGGTGGCGGATATCCGGCCGAAATTGAGGGACATCCAGCGGAATTTCTGGCAGCACCAGAGCAATCCCGGAAAGGAAACATCCTCGATATAGACTACGAGTGAAATATCTTGACCAAAGTGGTGGTAAATCTTGACATATATTTTGAAAACGATTGCCATTTTTTGCCAAATTGGTACAGACATTCATGGTTCCCAGCGGATAGCCTATATCCTTGACCTGGTGAAACCCCCCGGACTTTTCCTCTAAAACACCACAAGGTTCAGAGTTCACAACAATTGGATGGATTGCCATTAAGTTGCCGCAGAAAATAATCTTCACCACAGAACCAATTGTTATATCTTCTATCTGTCTGATGTATTTCAATATAGCGCTGTCATCAGGTCAACATTTATTTGATAAAAATATCTGCAAAACTAGTGACATTCCCATCAGCCTCAGCTGTACCTTGTGTTAAGAGCTAATTATCAAATGTTAGCCAACAATGGTGAACATTATCGCCATTTCGTTATGTTTTTATGTTACTATACTTTCTTTTCAAATAGCATTTAAAGTTAAATATGCTATAGGTGACACCTTAGCCAGTGTACTGTAACAGTGTTAGGACATAGATATTACTCTTCAACGTTTTTTGTTTTTTGTAATGCACACTATAAATGTACTTACAAAAATCAAATTGAAAATTGAGGTGTAGAGGTGAGAAAACAGATGGAACTGTGCTAGATAGGTGACTTGTTAGTCACCAACATAAAATATATGCTATATACATACCTTTATATATACAGTATATTTAGTAGACAAATGTTTGTTTTACCTTTGTCCAAAAACAAACGAGTCAAATTTCATGTATTCATGGCCAAAAAAGCTGATTCGGATTTGAAAGCAAATAAACATCCTTACTTAATTATTGTATTAATCTTTGAGATCTGTTGCTTTCCTTGGAGAGATGTTAAAATGTTGGTACCAAATGTTCATTGGCGTATCTGTTTTTAAAAAAAAATTTATTAGCCATGTCAACATCAAGTTCAGCTTTAGATTTGTTACTCGACTTCAGTTCTTCCGATGGCTTTCAGTGTCTCCCTGCTGGAGTCCACGTATAATGCAATTTCACACGCACACACCACCTCCACCATTTGTTTCTTGTGTCTTCTCCCCTTCTATGCTATCCTCCTTTTTAAGGTTTCTCTTTGGCAGCGCCAACCTGACAGGCCTGGTGCTGTGGCTGAGAGGAAAGCAGTGCTTTCAGGAGCCCTCAAACAGCAGATTATTCGCCAGGTTGGCTTTTTGATGTCTGAGTGCTATCAGGCTGCCTGAGCTCTGTGGTACTTCTCTGTTTTGTCAGGTAGTTAGGCAGAGGCGGCGTATGGTGTGGCAGAACTGGACAGCCACTCAGAAAGTGCAGAGGAAAAAGGCTCCATAAGAAAGGGATTGCTTTTCTTTTTACTGTCTTTCACACTGTCATCCTACCTCTGCTGTGTGTGACATCTCCCCCTCTCCACCTACTTCCGCTTTTTTTGGTCTCTCCTTCATCCGTGTTTTTCTCTTTTTATTCTGACAGACTCCTCTTTGGACGTCTCCACATTGCCAAATATTCTTGTTTCCCTTCTTCTCTTTCTTCTGTCTTTTACTTTAAAGACCCGCTCTCCTTTGCCACAGTTCAATGGTGCTTGTCATTTGCGTCATGCAGGGACCTCAATGGCAGAGACAATAGCCTCTGCCACTGGGGAAGCAGACGTAGGAAGCTTTAATGTAAAACCATTTGATGCCACATTGTGATGGGCTCCGACTATGGACATCATAGAAGAGTCCATCCATCACAAGTGAAATGAGTTGACGGTAAATTGAGTTGCAATGCAGAAAAGCTTTATGGAGTATTATTAGTGAAGGTACAGCCTTTCAGCAATTTTTTCCCCCTAGAAAGGTCACTTACTCAAATGTGTTTTTGTTCTTGATGGGGACATTGATTGACTGTCAGAAGGTGCTCTTTCCAGGAATTAGCCATAAATGGGCCACATGAAACGCCACGTGGTACAGAGTACATAAGGACACAGAAGGCGTTCTAAGGTGAATAGCAAAGTTTGCAAAAAGTTATAAAAAAGAAAAAAAAACATCACCCAGCTGAAAGACTGTATTTAGGCCTGAAGATTGTGAAGCAAATACCTAATTATGATTTTTTCTTAATTAGGTATTTGATTTAAATTGCAATTATTTCAATAAATTGAATTCCGAGCTATATATTTGTGGTCTACAGGGTATTAAACACAATATGTTTGTATACCAATAATGTATCATGTTTTTTTTTCATGAATCAGCAAAATAATGCCATTGCCAGTTGTTGGGATCCATCCAGGGTTTAAACCAGTTAGAGCAAAGTTAACTTCTAAACTTGGACTGGACAAGTTTAGCCCACATTTAATAGGATATTACATTATTAGTAGCCCACGTCACATCAGTTATTAATATTCAAATATAATGTTGGCCTAATCATGACATGGCATTAGATTTATTGAGAACAGCTAAATGACAAGCCAGTTAAGGTAAAAATGACAAACTGCCGGCTTCGGATAAGTGTAATAACTGGACTGAGGGCCGTTACGACCCCTAACGGTACAGTTGGCAGATCTGCCCTTAAACCGCTTCAGCTAACTTTAGTTAGCCTCACAGAATAACAAGACAGACCACCGCTTCACCACCGTATTTCCTTACTTAGACCTTAAAACAATAATATAATGTGTATAAAATTTGAATGGGAGATTTAAAAAAGCGTGGGCCAGCTTTCTGTTATGTACACTCGACAGCTACCGAGCTACCTGCCACAGTAGCTACCTGCTACAGTAGCTACCTGCTACAGTAACAACCTGCTACAGTAGCTACCTACTACCTGCTATAGTAGCTACCTGCTACAGTAACGACCTGCTACAGTAGCTACCTATTACCTGCTATATTTAGGGTGACCAGACGTACCCGGTTTCCGGGGACAGGCCCCGGTTTCGTTGACCTGTCCCCGGCTGGAGCTGTCCCCGGAAATGTCCACTGTGACTGACAGACACGAAATTGGAATGAAAGAAAGAAAACATTGACCAAACGTATAGTCGTGCACCCTACACACGCAGACTCAAGACAGCCAGAGCGACCACTGCTCAGAGCTCAGAGATGTAGAATGCCCATATTTTACGATGCTAAAATTACTGTTTATTTACATAGTAGTACATAGTCTGGTGGGTTTAGCGAACGCAATTTCGTGGACCTTTTATGTATCTTACTTACTGTATCTAAAGTATCTTACTCTTTAACAGAAAGGCCGACCTACTTAGAAATCCTTTCCATAATGTTGTCAGACACTTAGAATATTAATCTGAGCCTGTCAGTGGCAAAACAAGCAATTTTATGAACGTGAATACAAGCTGGATAGTTGTGCTATTAATTTACTGTACATTGTAGCTTGTTTCGCCGTTGCTGACTGCAGCGATCTCGTTTACCAATGTCAAAGGAAAATATTTCCTCAATAGTTTTAATTGTATCTGATACTCAATGAGCTGTTGCAGAAACAAGCCCACCGTGAAGCAATAAAGCAAAAGCTGTCAGATAAATGTAGTGCAGTAAACATTACAACATTTCCCTCTGAGGTGTAGTGGAGTACAAGTATGAAGTAGTAGCAGGGGTGATTCTAGGATCAGACCTTCAGGGGGGCTCAGCCCCAATGAGAATGTGACACGGATATAGTGCATGCAAAAGTGTTAACCCCCTTACTGTGACAAATGGTTTACGAGAAAATTAACATTGAACTTACATGAAATGTTATCATATTTGCATTCTGTATACATCTCTGCACACCCATTACTCTCTGTGAAATATCTCACAAACTCTTCACTCAACACATGCAACGGTACAACAAGCGGTTCCCGGGTAAACAGAATTTCTACATGGTCTCCAACTTTGGGTACAAATTATAATGTATTCTCATGTAAACTATTTATGTCAGCACAGACATTTTTGTAAATTGCTTAGTCAGTGTATCCCACCATAATGGTTATTATATTGCCAGATTCCAGGCAATCCCACTTACTTATATACATCCCACTTATAAATATGAATATATATTTCTACTGGTATGCTTCCTAGTGACATTAATGCAAAAATATGAAGAAAATATGAATATAAATATATATTTTTAAATATATATATTTAATAAAATTCTGAAGTGCAAAATAGTTCAGGCTACAGCACAAATATTTCCATCCATAGGTAAGAATAATCAAGTCTAACCTCTGAATTTCTTTTCAAAGTGCACCAGATATCAATCTGGCAAAACGTTAAAATAGACAACATTTTCTTACAGGGGAGGATGCCCATGGATAGTAGCTACCTGCTACAGCAGCTACCTGCTACAGTAGCCTACCTGTTACTGTAGCTACATGTTACAGTAGTTACCTGCTACAGTAGCCTACCTGTTACTGTAGCTACCTGTTACTGTAGCTACCTGTTACAGTAGCCTACCTGTGTGAAATTGATGTGAGGAAATCATCTTAACTCATTCACCATGAGCAAGACTGATCACACTGATGGTGATTTTAGAATAGCTAAAAGGTGGGGCGACCTCTAACTCACCCAGTAAGAGCATGCGCCCAATGTAGGCTGATGCCTTTGCAGCGGCCCGGGATTGAATCCGACCTGCGGCCCTTTGCTGCATGTCATCCCCCATCTCTCTCCCACCTTTCCTGTCTATCCACTGTCACTCTGAAATAAAGGGGAAAAAAAGCACCCCAAAAAATCTTTAAAAAAAGAATAGCAAAAAGGCACAGCCCACCTGAATGGCTACTTTGATAAAATAATTTGATAAAATTAATTATGAAATGAAGGACATTAATCTTTCAACCCTGACTGTAATAATTCGGAATATGATGCTAATTCTGTTTGATGTTAAAGCAGAACCCTCTTTGTATCTCGGCCAACTCTTATCTATATCTCTGTATGGTTCTACTGCAACGATCAAACTTTAGGTCAGTTTTACTGAATCTCTCTTTTTTTGTTAGCCTCAGTTACAGTTACCAGTATGTTATTACATTACGGCCCAGTTAAAAGTCTGACTTGTCCTTTACCTTAACATGACCTGAGCAAGATCCAGGGAACCCATTTAAATCATAGAATTCTATATTTTTTCAATCACACTAGAAATGAATCTACAAAAGGAGAAGTACTTTTCGTACATTTTCAGTTAACAGTGAACTTTATGGAGATGTGATGTTTTTATTGGGCGGTGTGGTTATATTTTCTGCTCTGTGGGCTGCCTGGTGGGTCTCCTGGGTTTGCCTTTAAGTCCTTATGACTAGTGGATCATTAGCAGCTTGGCTAGGACACTGGCAGGCGCACACAGGGATATACACATTACCACACACGCACACTCGAACACACACAATAGTCTCCTCTGATCTTAAGTCAGCTGCTTTAGCAGAACTGGAAGTACTTTTTCCCGCTTTCTTTTTTGTAGCATATCATCATATCAACACATCACGTCTGAGATGGACATAAAATGTGTGTGGGCTACACATGGTCATGAAAGGACAGCTTAGACATGAAAGGGGAGAGAGAGGGGAAATGACATGCAGCAAAGGGCCGCAGGTCGGAATTGAACCTGCAGCTTCTGCGGCGAAGACTGAGCCTCTGTACATGGGGTGCACGCTCTATCAGGTGAGCTACCCAGGCGCCCCAGCATTTCTTTAAACCAATCACAATCATCTTGGGTGGTGCTGAGCGCCGGATGGAGCAACAGCGCCTCTGCAAAATAGCCTCGGGAAGGAACTTGTTCTGGTGGAACATGTGTACGTTCAAAAGATGTTTTAGTCGTGCAACAGAAAACTCAGATTGGACAGATAGTCTAGCTAGCTGTCTGGATTTACCCTGCAGAGATCTGAGGAGCAATCACGGAAGTGGAACGTTGTGTATATAGACTAGTGTCTGTATAACACGCACCACGCTTTCAACACTGTATGTATCATCAATGTCATTATTAGAACCTTAAAGCAACTGACGTAGTAAAAAGAATGCCAAAGTCCGCATGGATGGGTCTCACGCTGTTGGTGTCCCGTGTAAAAACCAAAAGTCACGTTGGCTTTAAAGGAACAGGCTGACTTATTGGGACTTTAGCTTATTCACCATATCCCCCAGAGTTAGATAACTCCATACATACCCTTCTCATCTCCGTGCGTGTTGTAACTCTGTCTGACGCACCCACCGCTAGCCTGGCTTACGAAGCACTGCTACTTCTGCTACTTGGGCGGAGTGATTTGCTCGCAGCACCTGAGAAGTCCCGTGGTGAGGAGCAGAGAGTAACAACGGTGCTTTTCAGGTGTTAGGCTAATCACTCCGCCCAAGTAGCAGTGCTTCGCCTTCTGATGGCTGTGTCTCATGTGACCTTGTTATTTCTACACGCTGTGACTAAACAAATGACAACATGTAAATAGGAATGTTGGCGTTATTTTGTCACTTATTGGGAGCAGTAGGCTAGATGGAGCCGTTTACCTTCAGGATCTATGCTAAGCTAGGCTGGCGGTGGGTGTTACGGCACGCACGGAGATGAGAAGGGTATGTATGGACTTATCTAACTCTAGTGGATACGGTGAATGAGACAAAGTCCCAATAAGTCGGCGTGTTCCTTTAAGTTAACAGTTATTTTACTTTCCTTACGTAACATTCGTAACTAATGCTACAAACTTAACTTACGTAACAAACTTAGGCTACTTATTTTAACCCAAACCACAATCTTTTCCTAAACCGAACCTAGTACTTTTGTTGCCTAAACATAACCAAGTAATCCTAATAACAAAATATGTATGTTTATTTTGGAGGCTGAAATCTGTGGTGTTGTTGAATTGAATTTGTGGAATTACATTTGTTTGTTTTTCTTCTTCTCTATTTTAGTTTTGAGAATATTTGCAGAAATGTGTTATGTGTATGTTGTTTATGAGGAAAATCAAATATTGAGGTGTTTCTAATATAAAGTCTTCTGTCATAGATAAAGAAAATAGGGTGGACTAAATATTGGAAACAGCTCTCAGTATCAGTTCAGCAACACCATGAACCCCCATGAAGGGAGGATTTATGGCAGGTCTGTTGTATTCGACTGCACTATTTTAACTGGGTCGACCTAATAAACTGGAAAATGGCTCTGTGTTCATATGCATAACACTAAGAATGTGTTTTAACTGCCAGAGCTGTAGCTCCCTACTGAGATAAAAACCATGCAAGTCAAATGTGCTCACATAGATGTCCATCACACACATGAGAAACAGCAGCACACTCACATGCCGCGCCAGTTCCTATACAGCAAGCCTCCCGCATGCTGTCACGCTGTCCATCTGCAGAACACACCAAAGAGTGTGTGAGTTTCTCTGACTATTCCATCCACCTGTACTTTGACCGAAATGGCTCTAAACATTGAATTTATTATTATTTCACTCACACTACTGTTCAAACAAAAGCGATCTTATTCCACTGCTGAACATAAAAGTGAGTCTGCATGCTCATGTGTTAGCCAATGTGTGTGTGAGATGAAAGACAGTTATGGAGCATAAAATGTAGTCCAGAGGCTGGTAGCAGAGTAGACTCCTGGGAAAGGTCAAGGGTCAGGCTGCTGTGAACCCTTGGGGGGACATTAACCCCTGTGTGTGTGTGTGTGTGTGTGTGTGTGTGTGTGTGTGTGTGTGTGTGTGTGTGTGTTAAGTGAGAGAGAGAGAGAGAGAAAGAGAGAGAGAGAGAGAGAGAGAGAGAGAGAGAGAGAGAGAGAGAGAGAGAGAGAGAGATGGAAGACATGAGAGATTGTATGGCATTTTAAAATGAAAGAAGTTGATAGAGAACAGGGAAACCAGTAATCCTGGAAGCGAGAGTGTGTGTGTGTGTGTGTGTGTGTGTGTGTGTGTGTGTGTGTGTGTGTGTGTGTGTGTGTGTGTGTGTGTGTGTGTGTGTGTGTGTGCAAGAGAAGAGCGTATTATTGACAAAACAGAAGTGGCTGATGACCTGGAGTCTTGGAATGTCACGCACAGTGTGTTGAGTTGGACAGACAGAGAGAGAGAGAGAGAGAGAGAGAGAGAGAGAGAGAGAGAGAGAGAGAGAGAGAGAGACGGGCAGACGGTGTGTGTTGGCTGTGAAACGTCTGTCAACATGTCTGTCATCAGGTGAATTAGTTTCAGTGTGCAGGAAGAGAGTGTGTGTTACACACAGCAGATGACCGGCATCTGGGGGACAATATTCCCAATAGACCTGTCCTATTGGATAGAACTGTGTCATCATTTGCCGTGTACATTGTTTGGGTACACAGAGTTTACTAAAAAGAAAGGTTTTGAACAACTCACTGTAGCTGTTGTTGTTTACGCTCTCCGCCATCTTGTCAGTCAAAAAGTATCGATCTTAGAATGCGAATGAACGAACTCCATAGGAGGAAATGTCATTCTTATATGAGGCTCCTTTTTCAACTACAAGGTCAATATTGTGTAACGACAAAACAACGAATTATCCGTGCATTTATATGGAACTAAGCTTTAAGAGCTTTCCATCTTTACTCTCCTCCCTTTTACGTTGCATTCGGAGATCGACTATTTTTGACTGGCAAGATGGACGGCGACCGGAAAAACCAACCGCTAAAGTGAGTTGTTCAAAACCTTTCTTTTTAGTAAACTCTGTGTACCCAAAAATGTTCTCATGCTGGAGTTCATGTGTAGAGCCCCTGGTGATACTTGGAGCAAAGTCATGTGTGTCGAGCCTTCTTAGTGTTTAAAATTATAGAACATAGAACATTTGTGTAAACATTATATTTCACACAATTTAAGCTCTTTTTTCTCTAAATTAGTCCACTGTTTCGGTTTGTAATGCGTACCTAATCGAAAGCCTCATACTGAACGGTTCAATACAAATACGTGCATCGTTACACCCCTAATATATATATATATATATATATATATATATATATATATATATATATATATATGTTGCGTGGTGATCTTGTGACTTTTCCTCTAGCGCCACCATCAGGGCAACAATTAATTATACTGAGAGGCTTATGCCTCGACGCAGAGGTCCAGGGTTCGAATCTGATTTGAGACGGTTTCCTGCATGTCTTCCCCCCTTTCTCACCTAGCTGTCCTATCAATTAAAGACAGAAAAGCCCCCAAAAACTTATCTTTAAAAAGAAATGCCAATGAACGAGAGCACGTTTTTCTCCTATCCCAGAATGCTGTGTGGACTAGCCAGACCCTCTTCTGTGGCGCTGTGGAGGAAGGTCTGGCAATGCAAGACTAACCTTGCCATGACTTTTGATGAGAAAGTTGGACTACTTCCATTAGCTAAAGATAAAGTAAACTTTACTTTTCCCTGATTTATTAATGTTGTTCTTAAGCTTTGAGTGATTCTACAGGGGGTAAACAGTCTTTAACTTCAGTTAAAGTTGTTTTGGAGAAACACAGATGAAAACCACAGCCTCATGCAATCAAAGTGTAAAACAAGTTATAACATCCTGGCATATTCATATTGGGTGACTCATTTAGAAAAAAAAAACATATTTCCTTTCCTCATTGGTAAAATCCCCCTTTTTCACTCTCTGCAACACTCCCAAATAATTCCAGAAGTTGTGGGACCCATGGGGTCCCTTCATTACTGACACAATAACTGCCAATTTGTTATAATGCGACCTCCGTTGACCATCTAGTTTGTGAAGTTGGGTAGAATATACAGAAAATAAGGTATTTGCAAACATTAAGTAACCCAGGGCTGTCAGGAAAAAAAGCTAAAACAATGCCATTATTAACTGAAAAATGCTGTTCACACATCCCGGGCCATTCACAGACGCAGTGAAACACACATTCTGCAAGTTTCACACAGTCCAAAGCCCTCAGCTAACACTGCATGCGTTCATAGCTGTGAAAACCATCAGCGCCTCCCATTATCCAGTGACAGAAGAACCTTGCTTTGGGATCACAATAGCAGACCCGTGTCACATAGCTGTCACCACATTCCTAACATTTGTTTTAACCTGCCTACATGGCCAAATGGCTGGGCTTTCCTGCAGTGGAATGAGTCATATTGAGATTTTAATAACATGGACTTAAATCCAACCAGTTGAACTGTGGCTGAGGACATTTCACAGAGTATGAACTGCAGCCATTGGATGTAGAGAGCTAGCCTGCCCTGGCCCAGTTTGACTCGACACGCTAGAACAAGACAATTGATTTCTGTCATTGATACAATAGTCGCCCAGTACAGTTAGCTTATGTATGTGGACACAAACGTGTACAGCTCTCAGTTTAATAGTGGTTTCCAAAGTCGCTAATCAGTCCAGAGCTCTTGGATAGAACTGTGTCATCATTTGTACATTGTACAGCTGGACTGGGGTAAAAAAATCAGCCCTGGACTTTTTGTTTTAACTGTGTCCTTAACTGCCTCTTGCATGTTGTCATTTGAGAAGTCCTTGAGGACAGTCACAGGGGCTACCAGTCAGAGAACATATATGCTTGGGACAAAACTCTGAGGCAACTTGGAAAATGAAAGGGAAAGACAGAGACAGTAATGCTGTGGGAGGAAGCAGAAAAAGATATCCTCCTGCTTAGATTTGCATCAGCTGTGGCATTTTGGGATGCTAACCCGCGGCAAAGGTCAGAGGTGACTGGCTGTCTTTCCTGTCATCTCTAGCCCGTCTCACACACACACACACACACACACACACACACACACACACACACACACACACACACACACACAGACACACAGACACACACACACACACACACACACACACACACACACACAGATATATTGTTGCAGGCAACAGACTGCTCATGCTCACAGAAAGACTGGACACAGCGGTCCCACGCTGTATGTCAAAGGGCGCTCGTCTCTCTCCAGGGAGCAGGAGTGGTTGAACTTAAACAGGGACTGAGGAAGCAATATAGAACACACACTGACCCCATTATAACATTGAATGGACTAGATGAGCAGAACTTTGTGTCCGCAGGGCAGTCATTCCAACACATTCTCACTGCCAGCGCATCAAAAAGCATCGCTTGATCAGGTGCCTTTGGCGTCATATTTAGACTGACTTGGTCGGGACTCTTGGCGTCACTTTTTGACGCTCTGGGTCGGGACGTACGTTTAACGGACATGTAGCACAAGAACGGGACAGTTGGGTTTAGGAAAAGATGGTGAGGTGGGGGTTACAAAATGTACGTTTCAGTGACATGGGACAAGACAGAACACGACCATCACTCCAGGAATGGACCACAGAGCTGGCAAAAGTGGCTTATTATTGTAAGACTATACATTTGATCCATGAATTTTTGTATTTATTTATTTTATTTTATTTCATGTTAAAGTCTGATTTCCATTATGATTTGTTTTGGTTGAATTGATTTATTTGTATCCTTAATAACGCTGACGCTGAGAGCCACTGACCAAGTGTCAGTATTTGATACGAGATGGGAGTGAGAACGGGTTGGTCATTCACCCCACCTGCTAATGAATTCCCGTACGTCTGGCTGTGACCGTGTGTGAATCTGCCTGCCTGTTTGTGTATGCACCAGTCTGTTTGTCCTCGCTGTAATTACAATCTTCAAAGACTAGTTCACAGCATGAGAGAGTTCTGAATTCCTTCCAGCTTGTACAGTAGTAGGAATTCCTGGAAACATTCAAATAATTTCTTCTGCGGATAATTACTTGGAGATGATTTACTGCCATCGAGCGTGGGAGTGGATTCAAAGTTTAGTTAATAGAGAGGCAATAATAATACATAGGGAGAGGAGGAGCAATTAAACAGGGCAGACCTGTGCAGGGTAAATCCAGACAGCTATCTAGACTATCTATCCAATCTGAGTTTTCTGTTGCACAACTTAACACTTTAGTGCATAACTTTTTGATATTAATGAACGTCCGTTACATTCAAGCCATTGCCAAATAAGTTGCTACAAAGCTAATTAAGACTATCAGCTCCACACAACTCTCTCTGTATTTCTCAGTATGGTAATGTTCAGAAGATTGTGGCGTCCGGTGACTTTCCTGCGCAGAAACTCAAAGTGAAGATAATGTCCTCTTCTGAAGAGTCCACTGTGTTTTTTTAGTCCTCTGTGTCCTCCTTGGCTACTAGCAACTGTTTGGAGGACGGTTGAGGGTGGTGCGCGATCACAGAAGGCTTGTCTCATGTGGACGCGCTGATAGTTTTGTTGTCATTACTTAGAATTCCTTATGGGGGAGACAGAAACTACGCACTATAGCTTTAAACAACCTTTGAACGTACACATGTTCCACCAAAACAAGTTCCTTCCGGAGGCTATTTTTCAGAGGCACTGTTGTTCTGTCTGGCGCTTAGCATCGCCCATGACGATTGTCATTGGATTAAAGAAATGCCAATAAACCAGAGCATGTTTTTCTCCTATCTCGGAATGCTGTGTGGACTAGACAGACCCTCCTCTGCAGCGCTGTGGAGGAGCCAATATGTAACAATTTTCTCACAATTTTGACTTTAGTCTCAGAATTCTGACTGATTCTCTCGTTTTCACTATGAGCGACAGCTTTCACATGACACATAGTCATTTGAATAATTGCCAATGTAAACTTATCAGCTTATCAGCTTTAAAACAAAAGACTAATCAGCATTAGAATCAGAAAATGACGTATTGCCAGGTATGTAGCATTTACTAGGAATGTGCCTTGGTTGATGGTGCATACATAAAAACTAATTTAAACATAAATATGGAATAAACAAACAATAAATACAGAAACAACTAACACATACATATAACTATATACCATTAAGACTGGTTGTGTAGATGGATAATGTGGAGCATGGCCTGTTCCACGGTCTTTATTGCTTTCAGTCAGGAAGCCATATTGATCCTGGCAGTGATGATGAAGTTGCACCATAAACTCTTCTTTAGCTTTCAGAGAGTGACAGTAAGCTCTCTCTGACAGAAAACTCACAATCTGACGAAGCATCTCTGTCAACAAGATGGACTCCTGGACTGACGCTAATATTTGCCGGGTCGCCTCAAACGTTGCTCCGTTTTTCATGAATCTCACATTTACACACAAACTCAATTGTTAACCATTGTCATTGGGAAAGAAGATGTAGCGAGTAAAGCTCTTAGCCTGAGCACCTGGGAGGCACTCTGACAGGGATGGCTTTTTATCGCTCTGTAGTGGAGTGTCAGTTTAAGGAGGTGAGCAAGGAGTGAAGCGCAGCTTAACTAGGACACGTAAATAACGTTTCCAGGGAGAGGAGAGCAAGGACGAACAGGTGAGCTAGATTGGTGTGATTTCACAGGAACGGCTCCGGGGCTGGAAGTGTGTTTGTGA
This sequence comes from Zingel zingel, assembly GCA_023566125.1. NCBI lineage: Eukaryota > Metazoa > Chordata > Actinopteri > Perciformes > Percidae > Zingel > Zingel zingel. The sequence continues at coordinate 24,387,335 of CM042327.1, forward strand.
GAATGACGTGAGGCAGCGTAGACTATTGCATTAAAAAAAATTAGCCTTTCTACTTCAAAGACTTCTCCTCACAAGCCTTCTCACACAGATGAAAAAATGTGAGTACACATCTTTCAATGCCCTCTTGCTTCTTCTCTCCTTGACTCTCTTGCTTTGGCACAAACACAGTCTTTGTGGAAATGTACAAAGAATGTGTGTTTGTTAGAAGCCTTAGGGGACACGGCTCTTATCAAGGCATGTCCTTACGGGTGCGTCCTTTCAAAAGAAAATGAGGTGAACAAACTCACAAAGGGCTGGAAACAAGTCACAGACTCATGAGTCTCACCTTGCGAGACCTTCCTCCACAGCGCTGTGGAGGAAGGTCTAGCTAGTCCACACAAAATTACGGAATGGGAGAAAAAACTTGCTCTATTGGCATTTCTTTAAACCAATCACAATCATCTCTGGCTGCACCTGAACAATCCCGGAAATGAAACGTCGTCGATATAGACTAGAGACTCACTAACTGAATCCACTATTGACTCTCCATGTATGTGCAATGGTTACGTCGTCATGTAGTGTAGATCTTCAAGATAATTTAGCATTTTTTTTATGTTGCTATTGTACTGTGTGTACACAGGCTGCCCGTGCAAATGAGAGTGACCTGCTCTCATTAGACTACCTTGTATAAATAAAGGTTGAATAAATGAATGAATTGACAACAATGATCAATCAATCGATTAGTGAGGGTATCTTTCCAGCAGCCCTAAAACCTGCGATTGTCACCCCTATATTTAAGTCTGGAAACAAACAAGACATGAACAATTATCGTCCCATAAGCATCCTCCCAGCTGCGTCAAAAGTTCTCGAGAAGACGGTGGCGGAGCAACTTACCACCCACTTTGACTCTCATTCTTTCTTAAATCCAATGCAATTTGGTTTCAGACGTAAATACTCAACAGATTTTGCCTGTTACTTCCTGGAAACTATCAGGGCATATGTGGATCAAGGAAGGGTGGTGGGAGCAGTATTCCTTGATCTGCGTAAAGCTTTTGATACTGTCAATCACCAGATACTCTACAGTAAATTAAATCAATATAGTCTCTCTGAGCACACTCAAAACTGGATAAGATCTTATTTGAGTGACCGACATCAGTGTGTACAAGTGAACAACATCTAATCTGCGTTTAGAGCCACCTCGATGGGAGTGCCGCAAGGGTCTATTTTGGGACCCTTGCTTTTTAGCATCTATATAAATTACCTCCCTAGAGTGTGTTCAGACGTTGATGTAATCATGTACGCTGATGATACGGTGATTTTCACTTTTGGGGAAAACGAGCTGGAGGTTACTGACAAATTATAAAAAGAGATGTAAAAAGTTGCAGAGTGGTTGCAGACGTCCTGTCTGACCTTAAACGTTGATAAAACGGTCTCAATGTTTTTTTTTCAAATAAATGTAAATTACAACTCACTCAAGAAATTCAAACAAACGGACAAAAAAATTAAAAATGTAAATGAAACACAATACTTAGGTTTATTACTTGATTCGAACCTTGGTTTTAAAAGTCACATAAAAAAAATTGGTAATAAATTGAAATTCAATTTGATGAATTATAAACATATTAGAAATTCATTAACTACGGAAGCCTCAAATATATACCTCAATACTATGATTGTTCCACATCTTCTGTATTTCATGTCTAGTTGGTCTCAGGCGTGTAAAACATCGTTAAAAACACTTGAATCATTATATAAAACGGCCATAAAAATTCATAATAAAAAGCCTCGTCAGTACCATCAGTGTAAAGTACAAAGTAAATATAACATTTTGAGATTTGAAAACCTCATTAAATATAATCAAATTTCTGCTCTATTTAAAATTATCCATAACATTGCTGCTCCCCCTTTGAGAAAATTTGTCACACTAAATTCGGAGAGAATTTCTAGATCCACACGGTCGACAGTCAGAGGAGAGTGCAGCGTTCCAAGACGTAGAACCACATATGGCCAACAATCGTTCTTTTATAAAGCCTTTGGAACAATCTTCCAAATGAAATTATTTCATGCACACACTATAGTACATTTACACGCCTGACCAAACAGTGGTTATTAACAAACCAAACCTGTACGCACTGAATGACTGTGATATGATCGATGTAAACTGTGAGTGAGTGAATGATAGATTCCTGAAGTGGAGAGTGTTTTATTATATGAGTGAAGTAATGCTTTCATGTATTATTTTGTATATATTTTATGGACTTTTGTAAGTATAACATCAACCTGTCCAGGGACTGCGGGTGGAAATTAGCATTTTTTGCTATAACCTGGCATATGACATCTATTCTTTTTTTAGATTAATGCTTTTTGTGCATTTTCCCTGATCAAATGAATAAATAAAAAATAAAAAAATGAATCCTATCGAGTTGCATTTTAGGAAATGTATGATCCAGTGATTTTAGAGTGCGACCCGCATGGTGCTCCCCATGGTGCTCCGTCAGGTCAGCGGTAGTTGGTGGTTCAGTTACCCAAGACTAGGTGACTTTGAGCCGGGTACAAGAGCACCGCGAGCTGCCGGTCATTTCGGCGGAGATTACGGTTGCGTTTAGGCAAGAAAGAGTGAGCTTCATGCGGCGGCGAAAGTTATGTGTTAGGCACCGAAACGACTAGTTAAGCTGAAGAAAAAGATGGTGGTTTGGATTAAAATACTCCTAAGGAACACACATTTCCTGGGTGAAACTCTTTAGTTTTCCCCGGGAAGCGAACTCCGCTCCCTGGCTGAAAGTCCTGTATGTTAACACCCACCTATCCAACCCGACCACCTCCTAACGTGGCCAGCCGCGTTCAACCAGTAGTCAATGTGGTGCGCACAGTATAAAAACAATGTGGAGATCATACCAATTATGTTGCTTAACTTTTCGTAGCTGTTCAAAAGTATGGTTCATGAGATACAATGCAGATTTTATAGGGGCTGTACTCGAAATACTGAAAAATAGTGGTCTGGGATTGTGTCCACAAGGCTCTCACAGACCATTCCCCAACTGGTCAAATACTGAAGCTTTGTCACGGCCCTCGGCGACCGACACCGAAGCACAAGACACTCACATGCACTAGCAACCGGACCTGCTACCAAAACAAAGAACAGAGAAGCTCACACACACACAGAGAGAGTGTAACTTAATTTTCTGCTCAGGACGCCATTACTCCACTATAGCTACACATAGCAAATACTTGTTTACTGCTTTATTAAGGTTCTGAATGTCAAAGTAAAAAAAGTGAAAGTACAGCCCCTTTAAGGATCCGTAAAGGTGTGCCTCAGGGGACAGCTGCTGTCCTACTAAATATAATTGTTATGCAGATGTTACAATTTTTATGCAGCAGCTTCATTTCAGTCATTAGCAATATCCAATCTACAAGCTGATTTTTCAGCTTTACCAACAAGCTCTCTCTGATGTTAATCTGGTGTTAAATGGTAAAACAAAATACCAAATTCATGCTCTACACAAAATGTGATTCATTTTAAAGGCGTAATATGCAGTGAGTACGGCTATAAATTAGTGCAGTGGAGGGAAACTGTAGCCATTAACTTCCTGAGCGACTGATCATCCGTTTTTTGCCCCTCTTTACATAAATATACATAAATACGGCTATGAAATAGATTATGAAATACATAAATGAGGCAATACATATGAACATATGCATTAGTCATTATAGTTCAGCCTAAATACACGTTTTACTTTTATTTATTTCAGGGGACTTTTATTTATTCCGTCTATTTATATGCACGTTATATTCAAAGGAAGTTTTGTTATCTCACAGACTCAGACTAAAAGCAACTAGCAAGCCTGCCTGATATCACTGCATACCACTATCTGCAAACAAAAGAAAATATGAATAAAACACGAGCGCGGCAGATTCCCAGCTCAGCTAGCGGGTAACGCCAGCTCTGCAGACGGACCAGAGTCAGTCAGCACCGGGGAGCGGACCGGGGGACCGAGGTCACAGGGCTGGTGGCTAGCTGCTAGCTAGCTGCAGCAGCTAATATTAGAATATTAGACCCAGCACCGGAGGTCTGAGCCCCATGATCTGATCCCGAACCCCCGGTGACTCTCTGCCAGATCAGCAAGCAACAGAAAGTTTGCTGGGATTGGTAACGGTGGCGTAACGGTAACGTAACAGCCGTGAACTGAAAGTCTATTTCCTCAGCTGGTTCGACTCTCTTCGGGCGAAGTTGTCTCCGGCGGGTAGAGACAGAGAGTCAGAGGGAGGCCGGGAGAGAGGGTAATAAATAAATGTGACATTATGAAATAAAATTCCCCCCAAGCATTATCAAGAGTATGTTTCTAGAGTAATTTTAGCCTGGGCTGAAAGCAACACAGGTAACACACTGGCGCTGTTGCCTTGGAAATGACAACATCTGGTCTCTGAATATGAAAATATGAAATAGAAAATGAAAATCACAGCATATTTAAAATTTCTCCTATCCCATTTTGACCATGAAAAGGAAAAAATGCCTTGTATTTCAATTTAAAATTTCGTATTTTAAAACGAAAATCAAATAACCATTCGTTTTTTATTTTTTAATACTGTTTATGAAATGAAAATCGAATGAACGAAAAAGTACACGGACCTCTTGTCCTCTGCTGCTTACATTTTTAACATTCTTTTTCCGATCTCATTTTCAGTCATTTGAGTGAAATACTAAAATGTTTAATTGTGGGTTGCAGACAAAGACAAAGTCTGTATGTTGATTTTCTTTTAATCTCTCCAGAGGCATAAAATAGTATTCAATATTCACACAGTGCAATATGAGTGTGTTTAATTATTTCTGTGCACAATGTTTGCAATGTGGCATCTGTATCTGACATATTCTGAGTCTGAAGCTTCCATTTAATTAAACTTACTAAATGCAGTCCAGGACATAATTTTCCTTCCAAAAAGTTGCATGTTATGTTTCTGCCATCAGATAAAAAGTTATCCTTATTCCGAGCAGCTTTACTGGAGTGAACAGAGCAAGGGGCTTGTTGTCATACAGTTATGAATGTGGATTCTCCCTTTAACAAACTTTACAATTATTCAACGCATTCTCATGAACGGATCCGTATGTTAAAGTATGAAAATGTTTGCACACCAAAACGTATGATATCCTCCGAAACTATAGACCACCGGCTGGTCACGTGACGCCGGCCACAGTGGCGGGCTACAAAGCTCTGTGACGCCCAGCGGCAGCTGCTAGCTGTTCAAGCCGCTTCAGACCTTCTTGATGCTGGCTACAGACCTCCGTCACAGCTCGTTCGTATCAACGGCAGTTAGTAGATGTGTTTAGCTGCTACAGAGCTCTGCGACGTAGGCTACAGTGCCCCGCATGGTGCGCCCATGGTGCTACCATGGTGCACCCATAGTGCTCGGCACGGTGCTCTGTTGTATTAGCCATAGTTGGTGGTTCAGTTAACCCCATAATAGGTGAGTTTGAGCCGGGTACAGGGCACCACGAGCTGCCGGTCATTTTGGCGGACATTACCGTTAAGTTTAGGTGACAAAAAATTAGCGTTATGCAGCGACGACAGTTAAGTTTAGGCACCAAAATGACTAGGTAAGTTTAGGAAAAAAGATCTTGTTTGGATTAAAACACTCCCAAGGAACACACATTTACTGGGTGAAAGTCTTTTGGTTTTGCCAGGAAGCGTACTCTGCTCTGTGGCTTGAAAGTCCGGTGTTTTTACCTATCCAACCTAACCTCCTCCCTATGCTAACAACCATGTTCTATACAGCAGCAGTCATCGGGGTGCATACAACAAAAAATTGGAATGATTATGAATTACAGTGCTTAATTTTTCGTAGCTATATGAACGTATGCTACATGAGAACAGGCTGAATTATTATATGCTTATGAATGTGGATCCTCACTTTACATTTTTTTTACAATTATTATGTGATTATGTGTTGTTTCAAACACCTTTGACACTGCCTATATTTTTGAAAACCAAAGTATAAATAGCTAACATCCTCTTCGTATTAATGCACATTAAGGTCATTCTTATAGCTCATGGTTGCTGGTCAGTACTGCTATATGAGCTACCAAAGAAAATGAAGAAAGAAACAGCATTTGGTACATACGTACATGAGGCTTAAGTGATGAGATATACATTACACCATGGGTGGAGAGTCCTGTTCCACTTTCTAGACTCGCCGGTTTGGTAAGACGTTCAACAATCACACCCAGAAGGCAGGAATACCAGTGTATGCAGCCACCTGTTATGAACTGTTATGTTTTTGTATTGGAAAATCTCTGCTCTTACTCTTGGCTATTATTAGGGCTGGGTATCCATGAAAAATGACAATAGCAGTACTGCTACCAGTTCCCTTAAAGTAATACTGATACCAATATAGTACTTTATTTGAAATAATCTTTCTGCAGTTTATGCCACAGGCATAGCCATACTTTTGAATGTTTTGGTCGCATCTTGGCACGCTGAACTGCCAACTCCGTCAAATATACCGCCCTCGACATCACACCACAGACAGTATGGATTATAGCCATGGATGTATAATAAGAACTGGATACAGCGTTGAAGGTGGAGACCCGTTCATTCCTATGAGAGTTGGTGAGTGGTGCACGAAACAAAAAAAATTCAACTTCCACATATAAATCACCCAGATTATCAGCGCTGCCCACTCACTGTGCAGCCCATAAAGCAGGCACACTGGAAACCTCTGCCGGCCGAGCACACCGCTAACTTGAATGGAGATTACATTATTTATTGACGTGTGGCTCTTCTTGACTTTCCAAATGTTATCAGACCGAATAGATCAAATTCTGATACTGGAATAGTACATTTACTAATCATTCATAATATTGGACAACCTGTAAAGACAGCAATATAATGGCAATGGCATCTTAACAATTCTGGTGTGTTTACAAGCAGACTAGGTCAAGTATTACAATCAATGGACCAATACGCATATAATGTAGCAATAAGTTGAACTAGCATTTTTCTCATTTAACATATTAAAAGACTATAACATTCTCCACAGGATGGTGAGAAATGACAGCAAAGTTGGACAGTTAAATATAGCATTTTGTTCTAGGAGAGGGCATGAGTCTTCCCTCCAAAAAACAACTTTTAGATGTTTTCCTGATCACATAGAAATTATTAAGTTTTAATTATAAAACTGTCCAACCACACCCCTTTAAAATAGTTCTTCCCCAGCCAATATTTTGGCCAGAAAGTAGGCACATTGACAAAATATTGATTCAATGTTGTTATTTCAATGTTGATTTAAAGTAGACATTTTCAACCTTAAGCATCGAGCAACCTTTCTAACCATAACTCAATGCTGAATTGGCAACTTTTGCTATCTGGTTAGTTAAGGTTGCTAAGCTATGAGGAGCTGCTATGCAGGTGTTTAGTAGGTATCAATGTAAAAGTTCACGTAAAATGTGTCAAATGCGACTGTGTCTTGTGTTCTCTCTGTTTATGTATATGTCTAAGCTTGACACACAGCAAAGACTAAAATGTGTCTTTTTTATCAAAGACTCCCCTCTCATAAAAGGAACAAATAGTGAAAAACTGTGCAGTTATGTTATTCCCACATGTACATCTTCAACATGAGCCTGGTTTCCCTTGAACGTTCTTCCTTGACACTTTCTGTGATATACAAATGGCTTTTCTCATTAGTTCATACGGGGGGGTCCTCTGTCAGCTGTGTTTCAAGCCCTGTTTCCACTTTCCTCATCTGTCCTAAGCCATGATGTCGCCCTCTGCAAAGAAATTGCCCCAAGTCTTGCACTCCTAAGAAAGCGACATGTCATTTTTGAATCCAATTATCCGCAGACACCGCAGAAACAGAAGCCATTGGAAACAAATGACTTGCAAATGAACGAGGGAGAAATCAGCAAAGGGAGGCAGAATAAGAGCAGAAGGAAACGCATTTATTACACATGGGAGTAATCGGATCAGAAATGGATGTGCCCATCTTTTAGCCACTGTTGGTTGCATTTATGTGTGTGTGTGTGTGTGTGTGTGTGTGTGTGTGTGTGTGTGTGTGTGTGTGTGTTTGTTTGTGTGTGTACATATTTGTGTTTAATGGTGCGACACAATGTGGCCGTCAGGAGGGACAATGTCACATCTCCCGCAAAGCCAAGCGCATTATGGCTGCAGAGGAAATGTGGTGTGCAGCGATTTAGTGTGTTTAATGGCTGATCTATGGACAGGGAGGGAAAAGGAGTCAGAGACAAAAACACAGCCTAAACTCGCTGCTTATGGAGCAGCAAAACAGTTAAATGAGGGAGTCTAAAAATAATGAAGAGAGAGTGAAAGAGATGGAGGAAAAATCCTCTGTGTGCAGCACCCACAGAGTTCAACATCTTATCTTATTCATAGCCAGCATGTTCAGCATCTCTCTTAAGCACCCAGTGAGACTTCACAGCAGGGTAAAGCATTCTCACAAAGGCCTCAGGAGACATAAGAACGTATATACAACATACAACTCCTCTTAAGTACTGATTTAATTGGGCGAAACTGTGGCGTTAGCCTCTGCTAACCTTCCTGCCTGTGTATATGCTGAATTGGAAATAAAATACTTAGCCACTATTTTATTTCTTTAAATATATTTCACCTGTGACATATGTTTTCTTCAAGGTTGAGAGTATTTTAAAGGGTAACTTCTGTTTTTTTCAACCTGGACCCTATGTTCCTATGTTTTCGTGTCTAAGTAACTGATGGGAACAACAATCTTTGACGTTGGTCCAGTATTAAGTAAGACCGCTGCAGTCGGCAGCGGCGAAACAAGCTAAAATGTAAGTTAATAGGACAATTGTCCAGCTTGTATTTACCTTCACAAAAGTGCTTGTTTTGCCACTGACAGACTCATATTATTCTAAGTGTCTGACAACATTATGGAAAGGATTTCTAAGGAGGGCAACCTATCTGTTAAAGAGTAGTAGTTTTTTTTAAACATGAAAACCCAGCACATCTGTTACAAAAGAGGTACTTAACACAGCCTGCATGCTGCTAAGGATAAACCCAGGCAATGCTAATATCTTGGCTGGCATTCGGGTCTTTATTTCTAGCCGCGGTTTAGAATGACTGTAGGGCATGAGAGAGTGATTCAGACCTGAGGATTTTACAATCAACACTTCAGCCACATCTTATAAATTTAATATTGTTAGCTAGAGACACACCTTAGGATCACTTGCCAGTAATAAACACACAGCCATTATGAGGTGATGAAATGTCTGGATCAGTTTATTTCAGTGGCTTATTCTGGTGACAGAATTAGACTGTTGACAGAGACAGCACCTAATGATGGCAATATACTGTCTGGCATAAGGGATGCTCTGAAACTCAGTGCTATTCTTTTCAAATGCTCCACTACACGTGACCTTATACACACACTACACCCAAACATTGTTTCCACAACCCAAGCTCAAACTGTTATTTTAACGTTAGGATGCCGTTAGATGAAAGATGTGCTCATTGGGGCGCCTAGGTAGCTTACCTGGTAGAGCGTGCGCCCCATGTACAGAGGCTCAGTCCACGCCGCAGCAGCTGCGTGTTTAACTCCGACCTGTGGCCCTTTGCTGCATGTCGTTCCCCCTCTCTCTCCCGCTACATGTCTAAGCTGTCCTATCAAATAAAAGCCTAAAATGCCTCAAAGAAAATCTTTAAAAAAGATGTTCATTTCTTGCAGCTTTACAGGAGTAATCTGTAAATGTACAGAGCAAGGTACGTGTCATGGAGATTTAAAGTGGCCATATTATGCTCATTTTCAGGTTCATAATTGTATTTTGAGGTTGTACCAGAATAGGTTTACATCATTTAATTTTCAAAAAACACCATATTTTTGTTGTACTGCACATTGCTGCAGCTCCTGTTTTCACACGCTGCCAGGTCTCTGTTTTAGCTACAGAGTGAGACCTCTTAACTTCTGTAACATCTTTGTTGTCAGTCGCACATGCGCAGTAGCTAGCTAAGGATTACATGAGCTACCTAGCTGTTTCTCCAACTTCGGCCTGTACAATTTATTTTGTATATTAGGGTGAATTTGTGTGGTTGCAGTATTTTGCCATTGAGAACGAGCTAGCATGCTAAGGGTTAGCCCCTAGGCCCCTCGTCTCGGCTAGTGACGTAGAAAGCCATGCAGATTTTGACCAACTCACCCGGAGACTGAAGGAAGGACACATTCAGAAACCGTATCTCACTCAAAACAGCATGGATGTTTTTTTTTTCAAAGTTTCTATGCGTGTGGAAGCACCTGAGATACAAAATAACACCCCAAATCCCAGAAAAAGTGATTTTTTCATAATATGGGCACTTTAAAGTTGGGCCTTCCATTTAAAGGGCTATTCAGGACAACCGACCAATCCTAAGCCTTTTCCTAATTTTTTTCCATCAGCTCAATGCTGAGCAATAACACGTTGTTTTTTCAGTTTGATTCTGATATTTTTTAGACCAAATATCTTAAAATGCCCTCCCCCCCAAAAAAAAAACATCATCCGAACTCTGGTGCGAATCAAACAAACAAACTCTGGTCCGCTTGAAAACGGGGGTCTCGGTTCTCTTCCAAGTTAACTAGAGTTTGGTTTATCATTTGTAGGTGGTATTCTGGTGGGGGATGCATGAGCTCAGTATTTATAAAACCCTGGCTCCAGCCTTGTCTACATGTAGGGCAAAGTAAAGAGACTGTGCAGTAAAACTCAATGTCAGCTGAAAAGTGTCCAAAAAACATGTTGAGTCAATGACTTCATATTTAGGTAGAATTGACTGGAGTGAGTGGATGTAGCTAAAGTAACGCCAGCCAACTTCATCTAATCAAAAAGTTAACATTAATGATTGGTTTTCTATTATAAACCAATTTTGCAATGAACAGATACGTCTTTGTCTTTGTTATTGACTACAGCATGATATGTCTCTAAAGAAAATGGCACTACAAAAGTATGGTAACACCTTAGAAAAGACTGTGTGGACACCCAAATATTAACTGATATTATTGCTAAAAATATGATACCGAACAAAAGGCATAAATGTGGTGCTGTAGCAGCCTCCACTCTCCTGGGTTCAGTCTTTAAAGCAGATGCTGGAACCTGCTTTAGGGAGTTCAGCCACAAGAACATTAGTGAGGGCCAACACTGATGTTGGCCAATGAAGCCTGGCTCACAGTTGGTGTTCTACTTCTTCCCAAAGCTCTTTGGATAGGGTTGCTTTTAAGCCTATGTGCTGTCCAATCAAGTTCTTTCACACCAAACTGGGAAAGGGTCTTCCCTTAACAAACGACATATAGCAACACATTCTCTCTCCAAGCATGTCAAAAAATTACTTTGGTGTTTGTTACTGAAGCAAAAAGTCTCCTTTAGCATCTAGCCCTTTGGCGTCATATTATAGATGCGCTTGGTCGGGAGTCTTGGCGTCACTTTTTGATGCTCTGGGTCAGGACTTACGTTTATCTGACATGAACGGGACAGATAAACGTGGGTGGGGTTACAAAATAGGACAAAAATGGGACCATAACAGGAAAGTCCTGTATTGTTTGAACCATCCACAACCCCAACCTGCCTCCTTGCACAGATTTGCAGCCTTTCATACTACTCGCTACCGTTGTCTCTCTTAATACTACGTCATCTTACTGTGGCGTGGTTGAGATGCTTCTCTGCCCAGTGCTTTCCATACAGAAGCTAAATGGTGATTTGTGCGCTGGTATCTGAAACTGTGAGCCAGCTACGAAAAGTAATGCACTGTAATTTGTATGTATTCCACTTATTTATCACTGTATGCACCATGACTGCCGATGTATGGGTGCGCGAAGATCCATGTAGGGAGGAGGTCGGGGTGGATGGGTCGAGTGTGTGTTGCGGAAGAAGTTAAGGTGAAAACACAAGACTTTCACCCAGTAAACGGGTATTCGTGTCCCGGGAGTAGGCTACTTCTTAAGGGGCCGCTGTTTCAACCCAAACCCAATCTTTTTCTCTGATCTTAACCAGTTGTTTTGGTGTCTAAACTTAAAGCTATAGTGCGTAGTTTCTGCCACCCCCATGAGGAATTCTAAGTAATGACAACGAAACTGTCCACATTATACAGTGAGGAAAATAAGTATTTGAACACCCTGCCATTTTGCAAGTTCTCCCACTTGGAAATCATGGAGGGGTCTGAAATTGTCATCGTAGGTGCATGTCCACTGTGAGAGACATAATCTAAAAACAAAAATCCAGAAATCACAATGTATGATTTTTTAACTATTTATTTGTATGATACAGTTGCAAATAAGTATTTGAACACCTGTCTATCAGCTAGAATTCTGACCCTCAAAGACCTGTTAGTCTGCCTTTAAAATGTCCACCTCCACTCCATTTATTATCCTAAATTAGATGCACCAGTTTGAGGTCGTTAGCTGCATAAAGACACCTGTCCACCCCATACAATCAGTAAGAATCCAACTACTAACATGGCCAAGACCAAAGAGCTGTCCAAAGACACTAGAGACAAAATTGTACACCTCCACAAAGCTGGAAAGGGCTACGGGGAAATTGCCAAGCAGCTTGGTGAAAAAAGGTCCACTGTTGGAGCAATCATTAGAAAATGGAAGAAGCCAAACATGACTGTCAATCTCCCTCGGACTGGGGCTCCATGCAAGATCTCACCTCGTGGGGTCTCAATGATCCTAAGAAAGGTGAGAAATCAGCCCAGGACTACACGGGAGGAGCTGGTCAATGACCTGAAAAGAGCTGGGACCACCGTTTCCAAGGTTACTGTTGGTAATACACTAAGACGTCATGGTTTGAAATCATGCATGGCACGGAAGGTTCCCCTGCTTAAACCAGCACATGTCAAGGCCCGTCTTAAGTTTGCCAATGACCATTTGGATGATCCAGAGGAGTCATGGGAGAAAGTCATGTGGTCAAATGAGACCAAAATAGAACTTTTTGGTCATAATTCCACTAACCGTGTTTGGAGGAAGAAGAATGATGAGTACCATCCCAAGAACACCATCCCTACTGTGAAGCATGGGGGTGGTAGCATCATGCTTTGGGGGGGGGTTTCTGCACATGGGACAGGGCGACTGCACTGTATTAAGGAGAGGATGACCGGGGCCATGTATTGCGAGATTTTGGGGAACAACCTCCTTCCCTCAGTTAGAGCATTGAAGGTGGGTCGAGGCTGGGTCTTCCAACATGACAATGACCCGAAGCACACAGCCAGGATAACCAAGGAGTGGCTCTGTAAGAAGCATATCAAGGTTCTGGCGTGGCCTAGCCAGTCTCCAGACCTAAACCCAATAGAGAATCTTTGGAGGGAGCTCAAACTCCGTGTTTCTCAGCGACAGCCCAGAAACCTGACTGATCTAGAGAAGATCTGTGTGGAGGAGTGGGCCAAACTCCCTCCTGCAGTGTGTGCAAACCTGGTGAAGAACTACAGGAAACATTTGACCTCTGTAATTGCAAACAAAGGCTACTGTACCAAATATTAACATTGATTTTCTCAGGTGTTCAAATACTTATTTGCAGCTGTATCATACAAATAAATAGTTAAAAAAATCATCATTGTGATTTCTGGATTTTTGTTTTTAGATTATGTCTCTCACAGTGGACATGCACCTACGATGACAATTTCAGACCCCTCCATGATTTCCAAGTGGGAGAACTTGCAAAATAGCAGGGTGTTCAAATACTTATTTTCCTCACTGTATAAGCCAAGGAGGACTCTTCAGAAGAGGTCATTATCTTCACTCAAGTTTCTGCGCAGGAAAGTCCCCCGACGCCACAATCTTCTGAACATAGGCATACTGAGAAATACAGAGAGAGTTGTGTGGAGCTGATAGTCTTAACTAGCTTTGTAGCAACTCATTTGGCAATGGCTGGAATGTAACAGACGTTCATTATTATCAAAACCTTACGCACTAAAGCTTTACCTGTCATCGCAGCAGGATGGTCACCTTTAGTCGGCTAAACTCAACGGTAATGGCCACTGAAATGACTGCAACCTCGCGACGCTTTGTACCTGGCTCACAGTCACCTTTTCTTGGCTAAATTTAACTGTAAAGACTGCTAAACATAACTGCAATGTGTCCAGTCGTCAGGTGTCATTTCGTAGGATATAGAAAGTGTTGTACATCGAACAATATCATACGAACCCCTTTATGAGAACGTGTTGAACCAAAGCAGGAATAACAACCCCAGACCAAAAGTACAGAAATACTGTATCCACATACTTATAAAATGTTTGCACAACTGCAATTTGAGCCGGAACTTCCTTCCCCCCTGTCTTTTACACTTGCTAGTTGACATTTAAGCGAAAGTGTGAGACCATGTGAGTCTTTTAACAAGTTCTTTGAAAGCCTTTGCAGCACCCGGGTTGTCACTGAATGCTACTCACCAACAAAGTGTTTGTGTGTGCACGGCTCCCATTGACTTTCTCTCCCATTTGTATACACACACACTCACCCACCGTACTGCAGTGACACCGAGGCTGGTCGAACACAAAGGCCTGCTGGCCGTGACCTATGTGAGCTGAATGCTAACAGAGGCTAAGGAATGCGCTCAACGCACACACACTCGCACAAACACACCCTTCTTGTCGGAAAAAAGCACTTAAAAACGCAGTCAGAGTTGTTGACATGTAGCTGCTTTTGGGATAAGAGACAGAACTTGAGAGATGGGGGTGGAAATGTAGCACTCTGCCGCCGACAGGCAGGGTCAATGAAGAGCATTTATGAAAAGAACGCTCACTGCTTGTAAGATTTAAAGTGAATGCCCATGCATTATTTTTTTTCCATTTTGCTTGTTTTTCCTGCGGTGAGGATTCTGAGAAGTTTGATACCGTTGGTTGACTTTTTGCAAACAAACTACACAAACTGAGTTATTGAAATCATTTATAAATGGGACATTTGTTCAGACGCCTATGAACAAAAAAACTCAACCAAGCAATTATTCTGTTGTTAGGCTCTGTAGGTGATTCACAGAGTGCACAGTAATCAAAAAAAGCCTTGATGTTCTAATTCAAACATCTTGACAGGGAAAATGGAGCCTTTGTCTGAGTCTCTTTCATTATTTCTCCAGCTAATGGCTGTACTTGTGTCATTAAAGTCTGAATATAAGTGTTTGTGTGTTGGACTTTATGTTTTTTTCTTCACTTTTGTTTACTGAGCTGCACTTTTCAGCAGTTGCCACCTAAACTAGTTTAACTTCCAGCGGTCACAAAACTGCCCACTGGATTCCCAGATAGTCTGGCAGCATTTAGCTTTGACCTATGGCCCCCAGAGACCGTTTGGGCAGACTGTGGGAACACAGTGAGCTGGTGATTTTAGGGTCTACCCCTTCATCGGCCATAAGAAGCTCACAGTGGGGGGGAGGCAGAGGTAGGAGAGTGACAGGAAGGAGAGGGGGAGAAGGTAAGAAGAGACATGGTAGGAAGGGTGTTGTCGTTAACTTACGAAGGAAGGAAGATTTTATACGTGTTTTTACAAGTCCGCCTCGGTTACCGCTGAGTTTCCGATGCTTCCTCTCAAGCTGTCTTCCTCCTGCCAATCAGCATCTTTGTAATGGCCACAAATTTGCGGCTATTTACTACCTTCAGCTTGTCTTTCCCTTTCCTCTGTTTTTCTCTCTTTCCTCTTTTTCTCTTCTGTTGCATTTCTGTCTTTTGTCCTCTTTTAAACTCCCTGTTTCCTCCGCATTCCTTTTAAAGGCCATTTTTGGAAAGTGAACCTTTTGTTTATTTGCCACAGTGCAATAAGAAACCTGGTATGTGGCTTTGCCTTTCTGTGTCCACTATTTGTTTAGTGGACACATTATCCCAAAGGTTTCCAACCCCAATTTTCAATAGCAGACATGCTTTTGCTATGGGATACTTTTCTTAATTACTGACATGGATTTTGAAGAGTTACGAAAGAATATGTTAGTCTACGACGACAGCTGTACTAGTCTTAAAGCAGAATAGACAGAATGGTTTATGCTTGACACCACTGGTGTAGTCTACGTGATACGCAGGTATACACAGTACACCCACTGAGAAAGCTCCAGGATTTCCATATACCCACTTAAAAATTCCCAATGACATGCAACAACATACTTAACATTATATTTTTGATATATTTTGAATTGTCATCTGTGTTTTTCTTCTTCACATAGGCTAAATAAAGGGATTTCCACTGTAATTTGGTGCATAAAAGTGTATCAGAATACAGGAAATCAAGTTGTTGATGCTCCAAACTTCCCTAGGGGAGGACACCCAGACCCCCCGACTATGATATGCCCCCCACAAAGGCAGATTCTGGCCGATATACAGTACAGTATACCCACTACAATACATTAGACTACACCACAGCTTGAAACAAAGCGTCATTCGACCAGTATTAAGGGTTAAAGTGAAAAAAAGTAAACACTCTGCATACATTGCACAAAGTGACTGTAATTGTTGGCTTGTGAGTTGTGTAAAGTTACAGAGATTGTTGGCTGCTGCTCCCCCTAATTCAGACTTTAGAGAGGTATGAAGGAGGGGGTACTTACCCAGTCACTTTTCTAACCTCACAGGAAAGCTTATTTCCTTATTAAACTATGCTGAATGCCAGCTCAGCTCAACATGCAGCCAGAGACGGAACCGAGACGCCCCCAGAGTAACTTCCTGTCTCTGTGTGACGTGGGCTCCACCACGGCCACGCCTCTTTAGGAGACGAGCTGCAAGTCCTGAGAGTATTGATTCCAATGGATGAAGTGAACGTGAATACAGATTATGAGCAATTCTTTCGCCCCGTAGTCACCAAAGTATATTTTGGACCCATTCTTTACAAGCCACATATCTCTAGAACATGTTTCAGACGGACACATCAGGGGAAAATTAATTTAGTTTGAGACCTGTTTCTGTCTCAGGACCAAACTCTCGCGAGATCTTGCACCACAGAGAAGCTAACGTTTGCCCTAACAAATCATCTCCGTAATGCGAAATATATCTTTCAGCTGTGTTAATATCTGATATTAGCAATAGAAAATATGAATAAATTATTGAAATATAACTTTTCATCCATCCACACGACATTCCCTCCACTTTCAAATGAGGCCACGCCCATTTAGGAGACAGGAAGTGTACGATTGGCACTATCTTTAATGTAGAGAATCTGTGATGCTGCGTCATAAAAGTCCACATTCATGAAGTTCAGGGGTCATTTAACATAATTCAATTCATTTGTTTTTTTAATAGGGTTTTATGTTTTCTATTTTACCATTGCATATTAGGTGACCCCACAAGGGATCCTGACCCCCAGGTTACAAAAGGAGACATGAAAGAAAGGAGAATGTATCTTGAATAGCCGATTTTACTGGCAGGACATTTTGTTTTGATCCAACCAATCAGTAGTGAGTGACACATCTGTCCTGCTAATGTCATTTTCAGGCAACATAGAAGCAGATGCTGTTGCTAGCAGCTGTTAGCCATCAATGATATGTTGATTCAAGAGTATAGGTTGTTCTTTAAATGTGGCCACAAGCACAAGACCATAATAATAATAATTAATCATATTTAAAAAAAAAAAAAAATATATATATATATATATATATTTATATATATATATAATTAAGGAAACATTTCAGAGGTCTGAATCAGAACAACATTAGGAAAGCAGCAGCAGCAAGAGCAACAACAACATGTTAACAAAATTAAAAAAGTGCAGAAACCCAGTGCAAACCAGATATCAATGCTGTTTGATGGTCAACATATGATTATCAGCACCAACCATAACCCATAATTATGCATTCTGGGAAATGTAGGATCCAGCGTTTTTGGAGCTTTACCCATATTATTATATATTATATATATTAGTAACCAAAAGTCACAATATCTTAGCTTCTGATGGTTGGATTTCGACATTTTTAAAAAAAATCGCTCTCGTCAAATCCACCATCCCAATGAAACTGCAATTCTAAATCACTGAGGGTAAACTTTACAGAGCGAAGTCACAAGCATGCTGTATGTCAGTTAAAAGGCAATTCAAAGGATAAGCGAGCTCATGCTCAACCTTTAGATTTCAATTTCTGGAAAAGATGCTGGCAGCCTGATAAAACCTGTTATCATCCATCTCTTGTCTTGTCCTCGTTATCTTTCTTCTCCCTGTCTTTCATTCCCCCCTCCCAACACCACCACCACATCCCCTGCTGTGATCCCCCACCGTCTGCCCGGCGACAGGTGAGGAGCTCGAACGACACGAGAGACAGATGAAGACGGACGGCGACGGCAGTGACGCGGCCGCTGTGCCCCTTCACACTGGAAGTGTTTGTGTTCACGCGAGCAGTGTGTGCGTTCACATGCCTCGCGTTGACCTCCCGCGGTGTTTCCCACACCGACTCCACCTGAGAAAACAAACAAACAGCCTCGGCCTGTTAAAACACCACACAGATAACCACAAACAGGGCTTCTATTGCTTCTGCTGCCTTAAATCAACAACAACAACACACACACACACACACACACACACACACAAACACACACAAAAACAGCCGGTAATGCAAGGCAGTCGTTTAAAAACCCACAAGTTATATCACTTGGACACACACACACACACTCACACACGCACACACACACACACACACACACACACACACACACACACACACACACACACACACACACACACACACACACACAAAATCGCATACACACACACACACACACTCACACACACGCACACACACACACACACACACAATCACACACACGCACACACACACACACACACACACACACACACACGCACACACACGCACACACACACACACACACACACACACAATCACACACACGCACACACACGCACACACACACACACACACACGCGCACACACACTAAGCAAACATAGAGTAGCATACAACAATAGCAATTTTGGCATCCTGAATAGTATAAACATTGCTATAAGGTGGGCCTAAAACACACCTGCTGCAGTCAGTCCAATTCATACCATCTCTCTCTCTCTCACACACACACACACACACACACACACACACAGGAGAATTTGAATGATGACACAAACACTTGAATAAACAACCACCAGCATTGCTCTGCCAGATAAAGAAACTACACCTGTACATATACTGTTTTAGAACTCACTACAACAATACGTTTTACCACACACACTCCTGAGCAGGCAGGTGCTTAGTGCTTTGCTCAAGGATACTGTGGCTTTTGTCTTTAGTGGGAAAGGTTACAATCAGTATTTATTCCCAGGACAAAAATTACTCTGCAGTTATCACGAGTATTTATTGGCTCCAGCTCCGACAGCTAATATTCGCCCCTTTTCTCACGCAATGCTATGGCTGTCGTCTCAGTCACAAACATCGCTCTAAATTAGTTGGCACAGAGTTTGAAACCCTTTTTTTCCCAGCGCGTGGAAAAAAAACCAGAAAGGCATTCTCATCTCCTGGCAATGGGAAATACTCTTAAAAGCTCCTATTTTTGCATTTTGGTGGGTATAAGTGGCCACTGTGATCAGATATGCAACTTCAAACAGCAGGAGTTCACTCACCAACTTAGTTACCAGCTCAGCAGCATTGCAGAGCAAACGTAAGGAGAACATCTGTGAGATATAAACACCCTGCTATTCACATCCAGAAATACATGCATTTGACTTGAGCTCATCAATCAACAAGACTAATGGCCTTTTTACAGTCGCCGTTCCCGACCTGTCACACGACAATGTGATGACCAGAAGTCGTGCACCTCTCTATTTCTTTCAGCGGCGCACGACAAAGCAGAAACAGGAAGCATGGACGAGTTCTCTCTTGTAAATTTACGGGTTTAAGATGAGTTCTTTTATGGTGAATGAAAG
This sequence comes from Zingel zingel, assembly GCA_023566125.1. Taxonomy (NCBI): domain Eukaryota; kingdom Metazoa; phylum Chordata; class Actinopteri; order Perciformes; family Percidae; genus Zingel; species Zingel zingel. Next base: position 24,407,118 of record CM042327.1, read on the forward strand.
GCCTGATCCGACCACGTAGGTCATCGAATCGTTGTGCAGATATTCTGAAGTATTCAAAGTGCTTCTCTTTGTCTATCATCCTCATTTGTTTCACGAGGAAATTGAACTCACCATATTTATGTCTGCCGTTATTCAAAGGATGAATAGTCCACCTTCTTTTTCTTTGTTTCTTTGCAAGCAGGCTCAAATGGAGGTGTTCTTTCTCATCCATTGACTCCAATATCGTCTCAGCCAATGTTGACAATGACGTCAATGCTGCTGCTGCCAGTTCTGCCATTGTTTACCTTTTTCTTCTTCTTCTAATCCGTAGAAATAGCAAAGTCGGTAGCCTTTCCACATTAGCGCCACCTCTGTTCAGGAGAAGCCTGCAACTAGTGTCGCGACCACCACGCACGGGTATAAATAGTTACGGCACTCCCATGACGTCACACTGGCGCTCGACAGGTCGGGAACGGCGAGTATAATGAACGTTTCAGGTTCTTCAGCCATGTGTTGTGCCACAACACCCGCAATGCTAACATCTTTACCATGTTCACCATCTTACTTTAGTGTGTGCCTTTCATTAAATGATTGTTCATTTCTTATACTGCACTGTAACTTTTATTCTCGTATTTTATCTTTTTTTTTTTTTTATATATTTTTAATTGTTACTGAAGATACATTGTTGAAAAGTGGAACTGTTTGATAATCTATTTAAGCATATCAGGAGAATTAAAAAGTAAGACCGGTGGGACCGGCACCGTCCTGGGAACTGCAAGGATTATGTGTATAGAGCAACAGTTTATACATTGTCCCATACTGGCATCCTAAAATCTCGTATTTAATCTGTTTTAATATTTTTTATTGTTTTAAACTGCTCTTTAATGTTTTATGTAAAGCACTTTTAATTGACCCTTCGCTAAGGAGGGCAGATTCGCTTAAAATCTGTCCTCCTTAGTTACTGTTGCTACGCCTGACAGTATGTATGCACCGGTGTCAGACATTTCCAAGGAGATAATTAGTAATTTTTGGCGAACAGGTGAAATATCTGAGAGAGCAAGACAAAAGGGTCTGCAGTATGCATTCGAGGGATATATCCACGACATAATATGCAACCGATTAGAGAATAATTTCATCAAAATTGAAGCTAAAGCCTATAGGTCATGCCATAATGTGAGCCGCCTCATAGCTGACCACTCAAATGGGAAATACACAAATTGAGGAACAGCTATGTTCACGCACAGCAGGGTAAGTGACATTTGAAAATACTCTAATAATAAATCAAACAGCTTATCCATAAGTCTTGTAGAATAAACACCAGATATTAGCCTGACCACTTTGCAATGATAACATTCTCCATACAAAATGCTGAAATATATTTTAAAGTAAGTCAGTGATCCTCTTTCTTGCCTTTAATCATCTAATTTTACGTTCAAATATAGGCATTATGAACCAAGAACCGTCATTATTTCCAAGCAATGCTGTGCTGAGTTAGCTAGCTAGCTACCATTAGCGTGTTCTTGCCTTGGAGCAAACGTATGTGTTTTTGTTAATCCTGTCGACATTTAGCTGTGAATGGGGCCTCCCACACTGCTTGATCCACGCCCGCCATTTCTCCCCTTGGGTTTTAGGTTTCGGGAAGGGAAAAAATTCTAACTTTTAGGATACTGGGTATCAGATTTGCACAATCCATACGCACAACGCTTCGGCATGTTTCCCTCGCTCAAAAGCCTAGTTACGGTTGATAAGCCACTATGGACCTGTGGCGGTTTTCGGGCGTAGCTTAGCGTAGGGTCAATTGCCCTGTTGCTGAAATGTTCTATACAAATGAAGGTGCCTTGCCTTGCCTTGCCTTGTATGAACATGCTAGCATTTGCTCATTAGCACTAAACACAAAGGACAGACACTGATGGGAATGTAGTTTTGCAGGTATATGTTCAAAAAACTGATGTATCAGACAAATACAAATAATTGACCTGATTCTGGAGCTAGATGAAAGGTCTAAGGACCACCAGTCACAAGACACGGATTCATCCTCTGGGGACCAGGAATGTCTGGACCAAATTTCAATGCAGTAGTTTTAAAAGTTTTTGAGACATTTCAGTCTGCATCAGAGTGGTGGACCGACCGACTTACATAGAATTTAGAATGACAATCAGAATCAGAAAAAAGGTTTTATTGCCACAATAAGTTACACTTACTTGGAATTTGCCTTGGTGAATGGTGCATACATAAACAAACATATTCAACATGAATATGAGATAAACAATAAATACAGAAAACTTTTATATGCATACAAAATAACTGTTCCGAGAGAAAAGCCATCCCTAGAGCCTCGCCACTAAAAGCATTTGCATTGTGGAGCTGAAATACTGACTGCTGTATCTACTGAATTTGATGAGTTAGCTATGTGAGCAGCATAGAGCATCTTTCTTTCAAAGTCAGGCCTTCAGTGTTTGAATATGAAGTGAATTTCTGACTCATGGCATGGTTTTCCATCCGTCTTAAGACTCATTGGGGTTCCCCTGATGTTGGCTGCGACAACAAGCTATGTGACAAACTTAAAAAGGAAGTCATTTGCATTTTCTTTTGGCGATTTTCTGAAGATTTGATAATAATTTGCACTCAATTTGTACTTAAACTTGACTGAGTCGTGAGTCAGCATGAACAATACCAGGACCCTGAAACTGAAGCAGGTGAATGGAATTCAGCCATTATTCATTTTATTATTTACACCTGTATTATTCCTAATGTGACATGACAATTACTTGTCATTAATGTCAAAGTATCATGTACTGTATTGAACCTTGAGCCCTGTATCTAGAACTGAAATGCTAGGCGAGGTTAAAGTTATCTATACTGTATAAAGCCCCTGTGTTAGTTGAGCTCAGTTACGTTTTTGTTATTTAACCCTCTGAGGATAAAAGACACACCTACTCAAAAAGCAATATTATAAAATTTCATTTTAGACATTTATCTACTATTTTATTCATGTATTACGCTACTTTTTTGAACCCAGGACTTTTGTAAACTCATGTCAGGCTCCAAAACAATTGAGTGTAGATTTGGTTTCACAAGAGATTTGAGAAATGTTTCAGCCTTAGGGCCAAATGATCTCTTTATACATTGCCCTGGAACAATTTAGGGGCCTCACCAAACAGAAAGCTGAGTTTGTTCTAAATATTTTTGATATGAAACACATTGGTATCAGGTTATATGCATATACCCTTAAAAGGAGAATTCAAGAAGAAATTTAAAAATGCCCTTAAACCTCATAGGGTTAACTGACTAATCCAAAATCTTTGTGTGCTTTGTTTTTCTTTTGACAATGCGAAACACTGTTGTGAACCAATATAATATCAAAGCATAGGATACATCCAGTGGGGGATTTGAAGCTGAGATATTCTTGATGTGGTCTTTGATAAAGAACACACACGCGCACACACACACACACACACACACACACACACACACACACACACACACACACACACACACACACACACACACACACACACACACACACACAGATAGAGATGTCAACACTATAGTTTACAGCTTGTGAAAACTATCTGCTCTGTTGTACGCAGGCAGACAAAAGCACAACAGCACCTGTCATCAGGGACTCCCATCATTGTCTGCTTTTTATCTGTATTCAAAATTAGTGTGTGTGTGTGTGTGTGTGTGTGTGTGTGTGTGTGTGTGTGTTGGTTCTGTGTATTCCCAAGGTATCAGTGTGTGGAGGTGTATGAGTCAACACACAGTGGGAGTGATCGATGAGGGGATAAAACTTTCAGGAACATTGTTGTGGTTAAGATTATGGCAGCAGGGGAGATCAAATATACATTTGCACTGTAAAATCCATGTATTTTTTAGTATGTAGGTCTTTCTTAAAAAAGAGACATCACTTGGTGCCAAGCCTGGAGCCCAGACATGATGAGACAGCTTCACTTTTACAGTGTTATCTCTAGTCTTGTGTGGCCCATAGCTACAACGGTTGCAGATATAGAGCTACTGCACTTTTCCAATGAACTGGAGCACAACCTGTTCTCTGGAGAAACTGCTTTTACCATCCAATGCACTGCCATCCAATCGTTTAGTTTTTTTTCAACCTGGACGCCTAATACCTAATTCAGTATTAAGCGTGAACGCTGTAACTGACAGCCACGGACCGGGCTGCAATGTCACCCTATGAGGAAAATGTGCATCATCAATTTAGTCTACTAAAAGTGCTTTATTTTGCCGCTGACAGGCTCAGATTATTAATCTAATTGTCTGACAACATTATGGAAAGGATCCCTTCAGAGGCAGACCTTTAAAACCTCTTTGAGACCTTTCTCTTTAACCATAAACAGCTCTGAAGTCGCTAACGCTAAACCCACCAGACTAAACCCACCATTTAAAAAAGCAATACTTTTAGCGTGTATAGAGCCAACATATTTTCACATGTAAATCGGTAAACTGTGTTTATTTCAACCAAAACTAGAGTTGTGATGGTTGGATAAGAGGAAAGACGACCCAAAACAGCTTTTCATAGTTTTATTTTGTTAATGCCAACTTTGAATGAAGTGTATTTTATGATGCTAAAATTACTGTTTATTTACAATCAGTCTGGTGGCTTGACTCTTTAACAGAAAGGTCCTACTTATAAATCCTTTCCATAATGTTGTCAGACACTTAGAATATTAATATGAGTCTGTCAGCGGCAAAACAAGCACGTTTGTGAAGGTAAATACAAACTGGACAATTGCCCTATTAACTTACATTGTAGCTTGTTTTGCCGCTGCCGACTGCAGCGGTCTTACTTAATACTGGACCAATGTCAAAGATTGTTGTTCCCAGGACTATACCATTATGGGGTGCCGTTTGTAAAGCGGCTCACGCTGAAAATAACAGCCACATTTTGTGACATTTAGCTTCAAACAATGTTTAAAAACTGGTATGAAATTTTGAGGGTCACTTTTTTGCACATTTACAACAATATTTGTCAACTTAGAGATATTTTAAATAGTTAAATCCAAATATTATATGTTACAATTTAAATCAGTTTAAATCTAAATCTAAATGTTGAATCTAAATGTTTCGAGATACATTTTGAATGTGCATATTAAATATTTAGTTTCACCCAAAACATTTAGATTTAACATTTAGATTCAACATTTAGATTTAGATTTAACATTTAGATTTAACATTTAAATTTAGATTTTGATTTAGATTTAACATTTAGATTTAACATTTAAATTTAGATTTAGATTTAGATTTAACATTTAGATTTTACATTTAGATTTAACAATTAGATTTAGATTTAGCATTTAGATTTAACATTTAGATTTAGATTTAACATGTAACATTTAACACCAGCGCCATAATGCCATAGCTCAGTTGGTAGAGGTTTACTCCTCGATGTAGCGGCCATGTATCAGTCACTTAGACACAAAAACATAGGAAAATAGGTTGAAAGAAAACGGTAGTTACCCTTTAAGCAAACTACTAGAGTTTTTCTCTGTCATGTTGTTTAAGGACAACATTACAGCATGTTGGTCACTGGTCCACTGTTTACCACAGGAAAAATACAATCCACCAAATAAACTCTAAATTAAACCATTTCTCCCAGATGCCACGGCTAGCTTGTCATGCTTGCTAGTTTTTGAAAAATCATGGCAGTACACCATGCCTGTTAAAGTTAATACATACTGTTAACTATATTTAGGTCTGTTTAATGGAAATATGTAAACACAGAATTGATGTTGGGTGGTCTCTTCAAAAAGCTGTTGACACTGCTGTTAACATCGGCTAGCGTTATGCGGTTGTTGGTCACCTCTGCCAAATAGATACATGTTATCTCAGTAAACGACACTGTCAGAGCAATATCTGTATATGCAACATTAATTATAGCTATCGGTGTCTAATGGCTATTATTTTGTGTGTACAGTATGTAATTACAAATGGTTGAAAAGGGTTTAGTGTCAGGCTGATGCATTTAGGCTTATGCATTTCTAATGCTACATTCGTTTGCTCTAGTTTATTTTATCTTCTGTGCACTGTAATCATTTTCTTTGTTTAACCTAGTTGGGCGTGTCATACTTTGTGTTTTATAACTAAAGAGCCAACAGTCCAAATGGAATATCCAGTTGCTTGCATTCCCTCATAAGTAATTCATCGTTAAAGTTTATTTAGTCTAGCTCTAGCTTACTCTGTTGTATCTCTATCTGATGTAACTAGAAACTCATATTTTATTAAATACTGTTTTTTCTTCAGTTTTACATTTCCTCCAGTAAACATTTCTTAGGTCATGAACTCTTGAATGTGTACAGTTCAATGGACAGTGCGGTGCACCTGGTGAGGGCATGCAGCTCCCTGATTACGAAAAGCATTTATGTTTCATTTTCAAGGAATAACATGGCACGGTTTTACATTTCCTCCACTCATGCTACCTCATTTGCATGGAAATCTGATCCCTTTTCACCTCTCCTGCCCCCCATGCACACTGCACGGGCTTGCACTTACCACCTATGCACTAACCTAACAGAACGTCTTCATTCTGACACAAAATTAAAGGCATAGGTCTACTGTCTTGTCAACTAAATTCTTTATCATACCTAAAAGCTACCCTGTAGAATTTTCTGGTTCAATTCATTAAACCTTCGGCACAAAATGGTATCACACGCCTGTGTGTTGTGCGTGCATGCGCGTCCTGATGCGTGTGTAACACAGCTAAGCTCACCTGTGCTCGTTGAACAACAAAACAGCTACTAAAAGGTTTACCTAGCTCGTAACATTAATTATATTGTCTCCTCTGCCTATGTGTTTGCATTTAACATGAGAATTAGTCCTGAGCTGGCCTGGATGAGTGTATACTTTTCTACCTAAGAGGGGTTTGTGCTGTGTTAAACTGACTCACCCAGCCGCTGCTTCAGTTTGGCGTTCCAGCAGCCAGCCCGCTCCTTGGTTTTAAAAAGTGTATTTACTAAAAGTTTTGTTGCGGGAAAACAAGAAAACGTCTCCTCAATCATAAACAGTCATTCTCTCCAAACGTGGCTTTCCAGCATCAGCCTGCAGGGTGGTCGCTTCTGTCTATCTCCTTCCAGAATCAATCTCAACCTGAATCTCCTCCACCAAACCGTTCTCACTCCCAACTCGTCAAATACCGACGCTTGATCAGTGGCTCTCAGCATCAGATATCGACGCAAAAATCACCCTTTAGCGTCTGTATGGGACGCACCGGACAGAGCAGCAGCTCCACCACGGCACTGTAAGATGACGTAGTATGAAGAGAGACAACGGTAGGGAGTAGTATGAAAGACCTAAAATCCACTTAGGGAGGTTAGTTGGGGTGGTGGATGGGTCAAACAACACAGGAATTTAACTGTCCCGTTCTTGTGCCGTGTGTCAGTTAAATGTACGTCCCGACCCAGAGAGTCAAAAAGTGACTTAAAGAGTCCTGACCAAGAGCGTCTAAATATAGGAGACTTTTTGCGTCAATAACACACGCCAAAAGCACCTGACCAAGCATCACTTTTTGACGTGACAGGAGCGAGAATGTGTTGCCTCCACCAAGTCTCCAGCACTGGTCAAAATCAGTGTCTACAAACACACTACCCTCACGTGACGCGTGAGTCCTGACCCCAGCCATCAGCTTACCGTGCCCACTTCTCTAAAGACACTAGACTGATCAGAACACGGGATACAAACAAAACATGGACGTGCTTGTAAAGACATTGCTTCACAGCACCACTAGTGGTCAAAAACCTTAAAATATCAATGTCACTAAAACACTAGTCTGGATCAGCTAGATGTCAGGCTTTGACCCTCACCTTCCGCTCTCTGTGTCCTGCCGTTCTCAAACTCCATTCGACACGGGAAACAATAACCCACTTCGAGTTAGCAAGCTACACACTGAAAATGTCAAGTTTTATTTTATTTATTTTTTAGATTATTTAAGGCTTTTATTTTGACAGGACAGCTGAAGATATGAAGGGGGAGAGAGAAGGGGAACAACACGCAGCAAAGGGCTGCAGGTCGGAGTCGAACTCGCAGCCGCTGCATCGATGAGTACACATCTATATATGGACACCTGCGCTACCAGGTGAGCTACCCAGGTGAGCTACCCAGGCGCCCCAAACTGTCAGATTGAAGAAAATCTGGATCATTCAACAAGGCAGGCCTGCTTGGTTCTTTCGGGGAATGATTGTAAAGACTTACAAAGAATATCTTTACGGCATTTACTATCTAACCATGTATTCGGCTAACTTAAACAGCTTGTGTGTTATTGTGTGTACAAAACAAGTTCCTTCCCGAGACTACAGTATTCTGCAGAGCCACCGTCACTGCGTCAGGAGCTTAGCACCGCCCAAGACGATTGTGATTGGTTTAAAGAAATGCAAACAACCCAGATGGGTTTTTTTCCTCCTATCCCAGAACTTATTTGTGGTGTAGCCAGATTTTACTCCACAGCTCTGTAGTAGGTCTGCCAATGCAAGACTACAAATACGCTGATGTTAATCCTCACAAATCCACATAATAACAATAATAACTTAGTAGATCTAAATGCTAGTTTAATATAACCACATTCCTTGAAAGATTATCTCTCTCTCTCTCTCTCTCTCTCATCTCATCTCATCTCATCTCAGAGGAAAAGTAATCTGGGAAGCAGATATCTCTCACACTCCCCTGAATAATGAATGGGGCTTGGGAGTTCTCCCACACCGTAGTTCAAGCCCCAGATCAGTATGCCAAATACAACAACACACATCACTGCCGTTGCATTAAAACCGCTTAACTCCTTAAGTTTTGGACCTTTCCTTGTTATGGTCAAAGCTGAAGTCTGTTAGGGGATGACAAAGTGTCCCAGAGCCCACGGAGCTCATTTATACCTGCTGCCTTGCTTCATAATGAACTTGCCACAACTTTTTTCCCCTCTATTTCCTTAGACCTTTTTAGAAGATACAAGGTTTTCTTGCAGCACTAAGATATGCTGTAGCCCCCTTCTATCCCGGCACCACCATGTGAAGCACTTTGAAGGCTCTCACCCAGTGCATTTCTCTCCTCAGCCGACTTTTTCGGGCTCCAGCTGTCTAGTGGAATTATTGATCAGGCTCCTCAGGGGGGTAGTGTGGAGTTGAAGGGTGAGAGGAGGTGTGTGTGTGTGTGTGTGTGTGTGTGTGTGTGTGTGTGTGTGTGTGTGTGTGTGTGTGTGTGGGGGGGGGGGGGTTGTTAAGAAGAAGGAGAGAGGGAGTCTGAGAAGTAGTCTTGTGTTCTCACTGCAGGGGGATGCCCACCCGTCTTCTCTTGGAGGCTCAACCAGCCCTCATATCTAAACTGGACAAAAATGAAGTGGTCCTTCCAGAACAAGCCATGTCACTTTATGACTATTGGTTGGATTGCGTATATATATCATTGCAATTATATGAGAATTGTACTGTACTGTAATGTACTGTAAATTAAGGAGTTGCAGTAAAAGTTATTGAAAATGTAGGATCCAGTATGTTTGTCTCTCATGACTTGCCCAATGTTATGGTAGTGCAATACTCTATTCCTTAAGCTTCTCAGGTTAGAGAAAGAGCATGTCATGGTTTAGATTAGGGAGATACTACCAGTACAATGAAAAGTTGACTGTCGGTAGGAGAAATGTGGTGTCCAATATCACAGCCCCATGCACCCTGACCTCCAACCAAGACATGTTGCAGCAGCACACCTGTCACTTGTCAGGAACATGTTACCATAGGTTTTGTTTTCTTCTGATGAGGACAGTCACAAAGACAGCATGTGTTAGTCTTTTGATGTCACACCTTGCGTGTGACATCAAAAGATAAGGATCACATAATCTAGCTAGCTGTTTCTACAACTTCAGTAGTACAAGGCAGGATTAGCCGGGAGACTTCTTCTAAACGAGGGTACACTTCCAACTTTGCGTGGAATACCTGCAGAACAGGGACATGGAAGTAGTTCTTTTGTAGATTATGGTGAACTAGTGTGTGTTGTAGCAGTGTTTCGTGCCATTCAGAACGAGCTAGCATGCTAGCGCTAGCATGCTACGGTCAGCCACCTCGTTTAGGCTAGTGAAGTAAAAAGCCGTGCAGATTTTGAACAGCTCACCCGGAGACTGAAGGCAGGACACATTCAGAAACCGGATCTCACTCTAAACAGCATGGATGTTTTTTTTTCTTCCAAGTTTGTATGCGTGTGGAAGTACCAGAGACACAAAATAACACCCCAAATCCCAGAAAAAGTGATTTCTTTCATAATATGGGCACTTTAACATATGTCAGTTAGAACTGCATCGATTAATAGGTTTGAGTCATTTTTATGAAAAAAATATTCTCTGATGTCAGCTTCTTAAATGTGAATATGTTCTAGTATCGTCTCTCCTCTGTGACAGTAAACTGAATATCTTTGAGCTGGGGACAAAACAAGACATTTGAGGACGTCATCTTGGGCTTTCAACTTTTTTCACCATTTTCTGACATTGACAGATTTGTTAGTTGCACCCCAAATGTCAGTGCCCAAAACAGTGATGTGATTGTGTTTTTAGCTATCTGTCTTGGTCTGTACAGTACGGAAGAGGTTTAGGGCTTGGGCTGTAGTCAAGACTAGAGATGGTCCGATACCATTTTTTGCACGCAGATGCAGGGTGCGCCGTGCGAAGATAATCTAGTGTGTGATTGGTTATCAGGTGGCCAGTGTTTCACTTTCTTTCCAATATTATTATAAACATAATAAAGACACTTGAACTCGGTCGAGACCAAAAGCCATATTTGGCAAGACCAGTGGCAGAGACCAAGGCCAAGTCCAAGGCCAAATACAGTACCAGCGAGTCCGAGACAAGTCCGAGATCATAGAAAAACCGTCTCGAGTCCAAGACCGGACTTGAGTACTATAGCCCTGATTAGGGCCAATGTGAACAAAGACAGAATTCTGACTTTGAATTTTAACTATATATCAGTGGTTTCCCTAAAGGCCAAACTAGAAAATGAGAATCACATCAAGGGCCAGACATGTATAGTTTATTGCTTTCATGTCATTGTAAAAAGTCAACTATCTTTGACTGTATTATTGCATGTCTCGTATAGTCTTGTCACTTACAGTTTGGTCGACAAAAATGTCGAAGAAAATGCCAAAAAAAGGTAATGAAAAGGTCAAAAACATGGAAAAATACAACAGAAATACCAGAAAAAACCCCGTCAAAAACATTGTATAAAGTGACAAAAACTAGACGGGCCAAAATGTATTGTGAACTTTAATTGATATAGGGGCCGGATCAGAATTTGCAAGGGCTGGATTTGGCCCACGGGCCTTGAGTTTGACATGTGCTATATGATATAGAAAACTTTAACAGGGAGGTTTTTTTTCTTCAGAATTCTGTCTCTAAACCTAGAATTAAAATACATTTTTGACCCTAAACATGTAACCCTAATCCTCTTCCCTAGTACAGCACTTTGGTCAACGAGGGTGGTTTTTAAATGTGCTTTGGAAAAATAAGTGACTTGACTACAATCACAAGTCAAATGATGCAACGCTGCGCGACCTGTGTGGGTTATAAGTACTTTCTTGGTAGACACTGGTTTGTTGCCAAAGTCTTTCAAATATAAAAGCTAGTTTTAAGCCCTTGTAACAGCTAGCATCCACCCAGCTCTGGTGTTCTTGTGCATGACACTGGATCCATGACTTCTGACCTCCCTGTGTGGGGAAGGCAACCGAAAAAGATAATTCCACCCGAGGGGATCAATTAAGTAGCACCTTATTACCATTATTTATCTCTCAGGTGCTCATTATGCTGGCTTTGTGTGGGCAAACCATAACCAAGCTGCTACTCAGAGCAGGTCAAACAAGTAAAAATAAAACCTGAGAATTATTAAGTGGGTTTTCCCTCAGGCTGTTGCAGTGGCGCATTAACACACACGGCAAGCTCACATACACAGACGCACCTGTAAAATCCCATACAGCACTGTTTACTGTACACGCAGAGCTGCACACACACAATTCCCACACATGCACACACATACATACCTACGTCCTTACACGTAACACAATACACAATTAGTCAACACACACACACACACACACACACACACACACACACACACACACACACACACACACACACACACACACACACACAAAGGTCTGCCAAAGACACATTCTCTCACACACAAATACTATTAAGTAGCTCAACCTTTGCTCGGCCCATGCCATCTCACTTACAGCCCTCTTGTAATGCACTAATGTAAAGGAGAAATCCCTGTGTGTGTGTGTGTGTGTGTGTGTGTGTGTGTGTGTGTGTGTTGTGTGCAGCAGGGCAGGCCCAGGGCCAGCCAGACAGACAGGCTGAGCCAGTATATATTTACCCTGACTGAGGGGAGTGGAAGTGAGGGATTAGTTACAACAACAGGCTGGCTGCTCTCTGAGACTGAGACACTGCTGAAGGAAAAGGGACAGAATAGATCCAGGACAGGAATGAATGGGCGGAGAGGAACACAAGGTGGCTGTGTGTGTGTGTGTGTGTGTGTGTGTGTGTGTGTGTGTGTGTGTGTGTGTGTGCTTACCAAGTGATGTGTACCTGTGGACACTGTGATTTTGTGTCTGTTACTAAACAGCTACGGCAGTGTTCAGGACAAGTTTTTATGGGCCAAAGTCAAATACAAATCCAGCCTTAATCTCTGTACACAGACAGTTTGATTTGTCAAAGCCTTAAAAGCCCAGGCGGAATGAATGATGGCAGAGCAGCAACTATGTTATCAGTTACATCTGTCAAAATGTCTGCTGTGCCCTAACACACTTACAATTTTCTTCAAGAAACCTGGATCTTAACAGAAAAGCATTCCTATAATCCGGATAAAATAACATACGTAATGTAATAATTATAATAATATGTGATATTGTTTTGATCTCATGTAGTTTCTCGGTTTTGATGAAATTACAAAACCTTTTGTACATATTATTGTACTTTGTAAGCTAAGTGCGCAGTTAGCTAGCCAGAAAGTGTCTGTCGTTAGTGGAACAGGCATTGAGCGACACTGAAGATAGCCATTAACTCTGAAAATGAACGCTGTTTTAGTCGCTTTTTCAAAACATTTCCGACACCTTTTCCACCCACTACCACTAGTTTTACACTTATTTGTTTTAATTCATGGTCAATAATTTTATCTAATTCTTGAGTTCAAAAGCAGAAATTGTGAATTATTTTGACTGAACGGTTAAGATCAGAGCAAGAGGTTGGTCAAAATGTTGTCAGGATACTGTCCATTTCAACTTTTAATTTTTTTTTCAAATGCTATGAAATTGAAGAAAAAAAAACAGAATTTTATGTAAGTAATGATCCTGATCCGTCATTTTACTTGCGAAGAACGTTGTATGGAACCATCCATGTTACATTTGGGGCAATTTGGTAGGAAGAAACCCAAATTTCTGATATAGAAACTTTGAAAACGGGTCAAAGTTGACCCGAGGATGACAGGAGGGTTAAGAAAGCTGAGGAAAACAAGAGACAGTAAAGAACAGGGAAAGAAATACAAGACAAAGCAAAGCCCGGCCCCTGGATTGCCTGTCCTGTGCACAAATGGGGGTCCTGAGGGAAGGAACCAGAGCGGTGGAAAGGGCCAATTTGCCTCTGTAACTCTGTAAGCGAGAGATGGATAATGCGGGGGGCCAAAAGGGCCTCTGGGCCGAGCTGGTGTACTGTTCCCCTTTACAATATGAAAGCACAACACACATACTCGCATAAGACGTGCACTCCCAGGTGTGTGCACAGAGGCGTGAAGGCAAACGTACACATACAGTATCGTATGCACAGTCATACACAAGCACATAGCATATGTAGGCAGGTACGCACGCGGCTCACTCCTCACTGCAAATGGCTTGAGACAGTGTTTGTTAGTGTTTCTGATGAGGGGACTGAAACACAGAGAACCTCCCTGCTTCTTTGTTTTAGCGTTTGACTGGTGTTACTTTTCTCCTCGTTAGCAAAGAATGCGTGGGGGGGGGGGGCAGTTGTTGAAGAATGCCAGGCGACTTAGCTTTTTCCGTTTTCATTTTTAGGACCTTGAACCATGTTTGTTGATATTAGACGGGAGTTGTTGGGAGCTAGGGGTGCAGCTCCAGTTGATTATAAGCTGCTTGGCACATGACAATTTAGAATAAGTCCAAGTTTTTTGGGGAGTGGGCAGGCCGCCATTTTGCCGCTGGTCTTTCGGCAGCGTCATAGTTTCCACATCCTGGAACTGTCTACTGCACTTTTACCCAATTAATCACCTCAGTGTATCTTAAACACGGAGCCTGGGCCCAGAATCCTCTGTTTAATGGTTGATCCCCACAAAATTATAAAAAATAATGAGCCTGGGTGACAATGCATTTACTCATACAGCATGCTGTGTATATGAGAACAGCACTTAGGAAGCTCATAATGGACAATAACAGGCATTTTCCAGACACGACGGCTCAGTGTGAGCACGTTGGTTGAACAGACTTCCCACACATCAAACCATCAGCAGCCATGTTAACCTATTAAGACAATTCATTGCTTAGCCCTCGTGTTGCCTTCCCATCAACTCTTTTTTCTAACCCTTTTTTGATGTTAGTGAAACATTTTCACTTTTGACTCTTTTTTTTCAATGTTTTTGACACTATTTTTCACTAACATTACTAAGACCAACTTATTTCCACTAGTTTAACACTTATTTTTTGGGAATTCATGGTCAATAAATCTCAATTATAGGAAATGATACCTAATGTTGACATTATGTATTATTTTGACTAATATTAGAGGAACTTATGTCGATGGATAATCACAGACGTGTGTATGTCAAAGTTTAGTCAGGAGACTGTTTTGGAGACCATTTCCAGAAGTTCAAGACATAGCTGTCCAATTTGGAAACGTTACAATGTTTTTTTTTTTTACAAATATGCGCATTCCTTAGCAGGTCATATGTTTTTTTTTTTATCACTTTACAATTTTGGACACTTTCAGGTTAATTTAGTCTTGACTTTAAACCTGATTTGTGGGTTTGTTGGTTATTGATAAGGTGTTTTAATTAATAATGATTTGCATTATTTGCATGTTATTTGTATTTTCTCATACATAATGTATGGAAGAATACATAATCAGTTTAAAATGTATAACAAAACCTGGTTTAAGAAATCCTACATTTTAGACAGTTTGCATATTAAACATCTTTCAATGTATCATGTTTTGTTTTGTTGTTATGTGATTACCGATAGATTAGAGAATGTAGTCCTGATTAAATTAAATTATACATTATACTTTTATTCTTTTTCCACAGTATCCAGAAATTCTTTCCAATTCTTACCACAGCAACATAAATATCATTTCTATATCCTCTGGAAATAAAATGAATGTTGATGTTTGGAAACCTTAGACAAATAATTCATGTAGACGATAAACAATAGCAAGCCTACCACAGAGCCTAGGGGAACCCCACAAGCAACCATTCAAAGATTTTTAATTATAGTTATTTATTAAAACCTACTGGTAGCGATTAGAGAGCTGTGACAGCAAATAATCATGTCTAGCTTTGTAAATAGGAATTAGAAATTTCCATTGCTGGGAAATACAGTTTACTATTTTGCAGAGACTTATATCAGTGGTTTCACTTCACATTCTGTAATGTTTTTTTTTACTAGAGACATCTTGAATTACTCTTAGACGTAAGGAAACAGTTGGAAGCATATCAGAGCATTCAATCTATTTTGTGAGACTATACTTCCAAACGTCTTGAGGGGAAAGATGGTGTGGCTGCTTTAAAGGTCCCATATCATGCTCATTTTCAGGTTCACACTTGTATTTGGGTTTTTTACTGCAACATGTTAACATGCTTTAATGTTTAAAAAACACTTTATTTTTCTCATACTGGTGTATGAGATACACCCATATTCATACCTCTGTCTGAAACACTTAAGAAACACAGCACCTGTCTCTTTAAGGCCCCTGCCTAAAAAAGCCCAGTCTGCTCCGATTGGTCTGCATTTCCAGCTTTCCTGCATCTGTGTTCTCTGAGTCTCTGCACCGTCACTGGATCCCAGGAATGACAGTAACGGCACTGTAGCAGCACTTTCTACCTATATGTTTCTACCTATATGTAGTATACCTGTGACATCACAGCCGTACAGATGTCCTGACGGCTCGTTTAGAGGCAGTTTCTGTGCAAATTTCTCTGTGGATTGAGACTTTTGAAACTTTCACAGTATTTACATACCACCTCCACCTGCTTTATTATTTAAAAAAAAGACATGGAAATATTACTTTTTACAATATGGAACCATTAATGGCATCACTTTCTCATTTGTGGTGATGAACATTTTTTGCATTCGTAACTTTTAATACCCAGACTTACTATTCTGATAAGCTTGCAGCATGCATACAAATAAACAATGAATTATGATTCATAGACTAGTATTTATTTTTTTATTTAAAAACAAATCAAAATCAACTAGGATTAGCCACAAGTTTAGGGATCGTTTTTTGCAATGTTTTGATGTGCAGGTTTAAATGAACTAACTGAAAAGAGATGCAATGGATACTGATTTCCAGATATTTCCTAGTATCACATGAGGTACAGTAATTAAATAAATTGGAAGCTATGATGCATGAAATACATTCAATGCTAATGATGACATGAGAACTAAAAATACATATTTTGTCTAATTAAACATGCAGTTTGCAGGAATTTCAAGCGGTGAAACATCCCAAACGTGGTCAACACTCAAGAGGAATAAATAAGTGAAGCATCTCTGTGAAGAACTCTGATTTTTTCTGTGTTAAAGGACTTTCAAAATCTGTTTTTTAGGTCAGGCACAGAAAAAGAAAAAAAAACTTGAAGCTCATAATATCTTTCACAGAGGAATCCGGCCATGGTTATATAAGTTGTGTATGGTTGGGTTGTTTGTCTGAAGATGATCAACAATGTCAGACGCGCCACGTCAAAATAACTCGTCCACTTAAAGGTTGAATCTGCTTGCTATACCAGAACAGCTATGCTGTTTGATCTGCACCCCCTTTTAGTGATCCTGAACCTGTGGCCGAAGAATGAACTGACTCTGCCGTTTGATCATGTGCAGCCGCTGGCACGCTGGCTGCTTCTGAGTTTGTCAAAGTTGCTCCTCGTAGACGTTTGTGTCACTATATCGTGCACCAACAGGCTGTTAGCAATAGCAACGTCAGTGCTCGGTTTCCATTTCAGTTATGGGGTTGCAGCTGTGGCCTGTGTTAAAGGGCCAGTTCAGCCAAATTAGAAGATAAAACGACACATTTTGTCAGTTATCTCAGTTTTGGAGTCTGAGATATCTGTACTTTTCACTGAAACTAATTGATACTGGAGAAATAGTACAGGTATATGAAAACAGTTCTGCGTGTGTATGCTAATAATCATAAGAGAAGTTTGATACTGCACATATGCAGATTAAAACTTTACCCTCACTTTAAATATCTGATCATTATCTGAACCTTTTCTTACATCATCACATCCATATTGCTTTGCATTATGGGTAATCTACTAAGAATAGTTTGGTGAAGTCTGCACCCCAGGCGGACTCTCTGGATGTCCACAGAAAGTACACTGAAGGCCCTTTGTGGAGTCGATGCATGGTGGATTTGTCCCATTTGGAACATGCCCATCAGGTCTGCAGGCACAGGGAAGTGGACAT
Organism: Zingel zingel; assembly: GCA_023566125.1. Lineage (NCBI taxonomy): Eukaryota > Metazoa > Chordata > Actinopteri > Perciformes > Percidae > Zingel > Zingel zingel. The sequence goes on from CM042327.1 coordinate 24,424,752, forward strand.
TTGGATTCAGCCTTCCTATCATGGGTCTAAAACAGGGGTGTCAAACATACGGCCCGTGGGCCAGTACCGGCAAGCCTTAGGGCCCAATCAGGCCCACTGGATGACTTTGCAAAGTGTGAAAATTGCAGAGAAGTAATTAGTTCCAATTCCAAATTTACCACTTTAATCTCATAGAATATCCGAGTTCTTCCGTAAATTCTGTAAATCATTTTTGAAAGTCTTTTCAAAAATTAAAAAGTCTTAAGATGAATCCAACATATTAACAAATGTAAATCCCCACTGATAATAGGCTTACTGGCCTACAGGTTAGGTAGTCTCTAAGGTAGCCATCCACAGATACAGTTCATCCTAAGGATTCAATGTGCTACATGCATGTTTTAACATTAAAATATGATTCATAAAATCATGCCAACGATTATTAGGCTATTTTAATAGCTTAGTTTTCCATGCAAAAAAAGGTATTTATAAAGGCTTTAGGCTGTCCTACATATTATTGTAGGCCCAGTTTAATATGCAACTTCATTTTCTACAATATATGTAGTAGGGGGTCCCTGCTGCATCTCTCTTCAGTTAAGGGGCCCTTGGCTTAAAAAACGTTGAAGACCTATGACTTAGACAGTCTATGCATCAACCCCTGATCTAAAGGTGGTGATGGCACATGATCCGAAAGTCAACACTCACAGCAACAGGTAGCCCTCATTCCCCAGTCAGCGTTCTTTGAGTTAAATCCCATGCAAACTACTATTCCCATGTCCCCATTATGAACTGTGGTAAGTACATAGCACACCTGGATCCTGTCGTCCAAGTGGTGGACAGTGTATATCTGCAGTTACTCCATTCATCAGTCCGTCGGCACGCTAAGTCTTTCTAATCGTTCTCCAAGCAGTCCGAATGGTTCTGGTTATGTTGTATCACGGGATTTGATGTCTGACGAAGGATTCCCTCATCGCTGAGATTAGACGTGTGTTTGTGTGTGTTAACAAGACTTTGGTGAGTACCACATGATTAGAAAATGGTTTCCTCCTGCACTGACAGTAATCTCCTCCTGCCAACGCCAACCACTGGAGTGTTGCATGATTGTTTGGAACATTGCATACTATCAAAACATGATGTCATTTTTCCACATAGTACATACACAGATACATACACACATACATATGGTTTAGATACCGTGAAGCCTGCAAATCTGTTTCCTGTGCCTTCCCCTTCATCTTACAGACATCCATTTATGCTTTACATCTCAACATCTTTTCTCCAAGCTCATTATTTAATCCTGTCTTCACACATTCTCACACCATCTCCAAGCCAGTGGTAAGCATTTTCTCTGCTTTGTGTGGGCGCAGCAGTCATTCTTGGAACGCAGTAGCTACAATAACAGCGTAGCATAATTAAAATGCCTCAGGTAATTCAAGAGGGTACTGTGGGTTTACTAGCATGTCAGGTGATGTGTTGACGCTCTACATTTGTATAGCCATCACTCAGACTTGCGCCGGGCTGTTTGTGGACTCACACGCTCATGGGGGAATGAAGGCAGGCTTCATACCTCATGATCGCACAAGAGTTAATTCTAGTTGGCAGATGACTGAAGATGGGTGAGAGGCTGTAAGAGAGCTGCGGTTGACATGTGCAGTATCTACCACAGATGGGTAAAATCAAACTATTTATAACCGTACAGTAATCACTCCGGTTGTGTTTGTTAAACTAGCGACTTACAGTACCAGTTTTTTCTTCACTTCTTCAAATCTTGAACATGTATTCCAGAGAACCTGTCACGTTTTTCTACTCTTAAAAACGTTTAAAGATTTGTGCAAAGAATCTGAGCAAGAATGTGAACAGAAAGAAACACAAACTTACCCTTATAGTGTACTTTTGTATTTGTGTAAGTATTAGTCTGTATACACAATGTTCCACTTCCAGGATTGCTCCGGTGTAGCTGGAAATTTCACCGGAGGTCCCTCATTTCGGCCGGATGTCCGTCCCCTTCCTGTTTCTTTGTGTTGGCGTTCTAACCTCTGGTGGATTTGTGAGGACTATGGTTAACTGCTCCTCAGATCTCTGCAGGGTAAATCCAGACAGCTAGCTAGACTATCTGTCCAATCTGAGTTTTCTGTCGCATGAGTAAAACAACTTCTGAACGTACACATTTTCCACCAAAACAAATTCTTTCCCGAGGCTATTTTGCAGAGGCACTCAGCACCGCCCAAGATGATTGTGATTAATTTAAAGAAATGCAGCGCTGTGGAGGAAGGTGTGGCGATGCAAGACTGTGTAAGTATCAAACCAGCTGCTATACCGGATGTGAATACAAAGAATGGTTGATTGGTTGATTAGAGACAATTCAGTCCACGTGAAGTAAAATATCCCCCCCCCCCCCAGCTGCTTAAAATGAAAACGTAAAGCTGTGATGTCATCCATGTGTAAAATGTTGAGCTGTTTTTATGAAAAACAAATCTGTGATATTAAACAGCAAATTTCATGAGCATTCCTCAAAACAAATTATAGCCTGACGGATACTGGATAGAAACTATTATTTCCAGTAGGGCTGGGACGATATGCTTTTGTCCCGATTTGATTCTTTCACGATACATGGGTGCCAATTGGATTTGTATTGCAATTTTAATTTATTGCGATTCTAGAAATATGGCGATTCGATAGTATTGAGTATTTGGATTTTCCTTATTATTTTCAGAAAATTCTGGGGAAAAGAATCAATTCTAAAATAGTTGGAACGAAAATCACAAACATTTTTTACCCCGCCCCTAATTTCCAATGTAAGAATTTACTTTTAATGCAAAAGCAAAACAAATGCTTGAGTTGGTAGTCAAGCATAGTTTTGCTTTAAAACAAACAGACCGCATATTCAACTTCTAGCCTCCTCTCTTTTGCAGAAACCAGACTGCTCTGTCACACGCTGGAGACAGAAACCATGCCGTCTCGGCCGTCGGCCCTCCTGCTTTGGCTCGCCGTCACACCTCATTCATCGCTGACCCCTGAGGGGGGTCAAGGTGTGACCCCGGGACACGCTCCAAATTGTGATGTCAAAGGTCAGCCTTTCAGCCCTCGCTAAGAGGTCGGTGATGTTTTGTTGTCATCAAAGAGTCATCCGAAAGGTATGACAGGTAAAAACAACAATGTTAAACTTGCTGGAATCTCAAGTGATTAAATGTGTGTTTGTGTGTGTGTTAAGAGGACAGGAATTGGCATGGCTATTGCCATGGAAACTCAGAGGGAAGCAAGTTTGATTCTGTGGTGCGCCATGCCCTTAACTAATGACATGCCGCGGGCGTTATTCCCCAATATAGATGCAGCCAGGAATAATATCGCCAGCTTTTCTCAAATTAAGGCACTGGGAAAAAAGAATACTCCTAAGGCTATGCTGTATATGTGCATGTTCTCAAGCATATCACCGCTGGATTTTCATGTAGTCCACCCCTCACAACATACACAGCCTTCCAACACACATGCATATATGTACTTTTATCTCCAACACCATTCTGTCCAAATGTCGGCGTGTAAACTTCATTAATTTGGTAATGTTAATTCCCTACTTGGTATGGAGCACGGGGACTTCTTCCATTGCCAAACCTGTTCAGTGACATGCTCTATCTCTTCCCCGCATTCTCTTGAATGTGTTTTGTGGAAGGACACAGTGACTCACACAAAGCACAGTTAAAGGCTTATCGTGATTGATTGATAAGGAGACAGACGGAGCAGAAAGCTTGGCAATCATTCCCATTAATTAAAAATCTGAAATGCATGATTGCTCTCCCCTTCTGGCGGGAGCCTCACTCTTCTCTCCGGGATGGTACGAGCCAGAACAGCCTCCCTCCTCCACCATTCCACCATCCCACCCTACACCCTCCTCCCCTGCGCTCAACTCTTCCTGCGGAAGAGGTACTCAGATCCTAAGTATCAGTATAAAAGAAAAAAGTACTTCAATACATGTAAAAGTCTTGCATTGATAAGCCTATAGGTAAAAGTACATAAGTGTTATCAGCTAAACAGGGGCGAAGCGAGGGGATGGATTCAGGGCCTTCAGCCCCGAATCTTTTAGGGTTTTAAAATAACTTTATCTTTTGTGTGATTTCCTCTAAGTCTCTCTGACTAGACCGGCAAATCAATGCCGCAAAGTTCTGGTTACTGGGGAAATATCGCCATTCATTCTGTGAACTCTTCTCAAAAGGTTTCAAGATTAGTAATGCTATTTACGCCAAATCCCTATCCTATCTAAGTTATGTAACTTAAAAATAATCTGACAATGGCCTCTTTTTAGGTGGCATGAGTGAGAACGAGTCATCCTCAACATTAGTTGTGTTCTGCTTTCAGAATGATGAAGACAGTTCACAACATAAGATAGAAAACAGGAGGATTCTTTCTCTTGGCAAATGTCATGTTTTTCCCCAATGATGTACAGATTTTTAGGCATTCTATTATGAAATGGCTTGAAAATACTGCACATAGCTGCTGTAAATAGTGCATTGACAACCCCCCCCCTCCAGGTTTGGACTAATCCCCTAATGTTTACAATGTCTGGCCATGGCCCCTGCAGCTAAATGTACTTAAAGTATCAAAGTAAAAGTAATCATTCTCCTTGTGACTGACATTATACATGACATTAATACCGCATCAGTTTGTTGAACTACTATATACAACTTCATATACAATTAGATATTTACATGTACAATACAATTACAATTCATTTTGACAAGATAAGGTTACAAGATAACCTGAGAGGCCGTGAATGCTTTTCGTGAAATATTGGATAAATTGACCTTTTTGGGCCTTGACTAATTATTTAAATGAAACCATTGTAAAGCGCAGAAGTCAAATTTCTCTTTGGTGGAAATGCTTACAACTAATAAGTATCTGTAACAGGCAGTGCTTTCTTTTAAGGGACAACAAGCCAAAAGGGTCTTAATTATAATTTAAGCTTTAATAATATTTGTTTGGCTTTTTTTATCTTAAATTGATAGGACAGCTATAGACAGGATGGGGGTTGGGGGGGGGGGGGGGGGGGGGGGGGGGGTGACATGCAGAAAAGTGCCACAGGTCAGAATCTAACCCAGGCCACTGCTGTAAGGACTGAGCCTTGGTACATGGGGCGCATACTCTACCAGGTGAGCTACCAGGATGCCCCTTATTGTAAAATATTAATCTGAAAAGTAACCAGTAACTACAGCTGTCAGATAAATGTATGTATAATATTTCCCTCTTAAATTAAGTGGAAGTTTAAAGTAGCATAACATGCAAATATTCAAGTACAGTACAAGTACTTCAAATCATGAAGATGTGCATGAAGATGGAAAGACAGGACGCAGGCCTAGGGTTGGGTATCGTTTGGGCTACCGGTGTTAAAACAATACTTTAAAACGGTGCCAGAACTGATTTAATAAAAGATAATAAAAAAGAAGAACAAAACAGTTGCAACATTAAAGACTGGGTTGTTAATTAGTCAGGCCATATGGTCAAATTTAAATAATTTATTAATAATGTAATAACTTATAACAATAATAACTTATGTCACCAGTAACATGCTGTTAAATGGCAAAAACAAAAGGCTATTTTACAATAACTTTGAATGCACCATGCGGTTTCCCAGTTTCAAGTAAACACACCATTTAGTCGCGCCTCTGTTGTTTTTCCGACAATAGCAGTGACCAAGTGCTAGTTTGTGTCTTTAGCTGCAGACTGTTGTACGTCTAGGTGTTGGAATCCTCTCCAGTGAAATGCAGTTATACTTTACACTGTTTACATGTCAGTATTTTAACCGTGTTTAAGTCAGTTACTAGCTAATGGTAGGCTAACATTACCTGCTGCCGGGTGTAGTGTTACCAACGTGACATGCAGCGATGCTTCTGTTGACTCTAACATCTGTTTCAGATGATCAGAGAGCAGTGCAGAGATTTAAGTGGCGCGATGCTATTCGGTCCCGTAGATACTAGTCGTTTAGGCAACGCTGCCATATTAGCACTTGGTTTCGGTACCCAACCCTACGCAGGGATGAAAGAGGCCAAGCTTCATTGTATACATGTGGGCACGAGACTCGAGCTGACATGGGCATCCATCTTTAGTTAGCTTCTAGAACGTAACCGCACTGGATGGTCTCCCAGCCCTGCAGCTTCCAGACAGCAGACGCATGCTTAAAGTACAAAGGTGAGACACATCAGTGCTGCCCAAAGGCCTGCAGCAAATCAAATCTGTGGAGTGGCAGGAGTTGACATGCTGAGGATAATAAAGGCATTGAAGGCATTGCTGCTTTATTAGTCTGGATCGTGGCAGGGAAAATGAGAGAGAGAAGAAATAAAGCAAATCACATTCAAAGCCACAGAAATAAAAGAACATACTCCATGAGATACACCAGAACCTCTGCTTCTCTTATTTGTCATGCACATCACACTGCCATGGAATGTCTTCCTAATTTCTCTGGCACCTGGATAGTTGAGAAACCCTTTAAGAGGGAAATTGGACCCGTAGTGAAGTGGTCTTGGCAACATGTAGTCCGATTTTAGTTAGCTTGTGTTTTTCTTGCTAGATGTGGGCTATTATCTGTAACTTATCCTACCCTCATGAATTCACAGCTGAGGATGTTTAAATTCAGCATTTGGACATGCACACACACGTACACATTCATACTGACTAGACCTGAGGGAAACAGTAGCGGTAAATGATTCACTGTGTTTGTTTTGAACCTGTCTGAAATGCCAGAGGGGTGGAGTTAGCGGAGGCAGCAGCAGAGTTCACCTGATGTCATATATGTTGTCAGTCACAGTGAAGGACTCTATTGTGGCTTTGAAATGTTTTTGTTCAGCGATTGACGGAAGTTGTGGCAGGGAGAAGTCATCTTCTAGAATACAACAAGATGATCCAGATGTTGCTGATGCTAATTATAACAGCTGTGACATTTTTTGTTTGTTTGTTTCACATGGTGATATCTTATTTTTGGATTATAATTCTTCATTTGGTTGATTTATCAGACATAGGCGAACTTCCATTCACCCAGCTGCAGTCTGTCATTCCACTGCACAGTTCACCTCACACACACACTCTAATGTGGCAGCCAACTGACAGCCAATCAAATCAGCATTAGCTTGTTTGCAAAAAATGATGTTTCATAACAATCCCATTGGTCTAACCTGTTTCAGTTTCACAAGTTAACAGTTAATGTAAGTTAACTATATCTTCATGCATTTGCACATATAATATTAATACTAATTTAATAATAATTTATACTTTATCAATCCCGCAAGGGACATTACAATGTTTTCACTCTGTTTGTTGTTATTACATACAGGCCTGAATTACACACACATGCTCAGTACCTATACATGCACTAATGGAGAGATGTCAGTGTCGATGGACAGGCGCCTTGAGCAGTTGGGGGTTCGGTGCCTTGCTCAAGAGCACATTGGCAGTGCCCAGGAGGTGAACTGGCACCTCTCCAGCTACCAGTCCACCACCATACTTTGAACCAGCAACCCTCTGGTTCCCAACCCAAATCCCTACAGACTGAGCTACTGCCACCCAAACTGAGCTACTGCCACATGTTACACACTACGAATATGCTCTAAAGTATTATTGAAAAATTGCAAGTTATAAGCAGCCTGAGAAGAATGTGTCTTGTGTAATCTTTTTACACTGTGTAGCGCCGCTGAGGTCCAGTTTGGGACAATACACAATCTTAATTATACCAGTTTGCAAAAATTGCTGTATTCATCCTGTCACTATGCTAATAATTTTAAGCTTCAACCCACTCTATTTAGCATGTGAGATTATATTAGGGGTTGGTAGCAGGGTAGCCAGGGGAGCCACGGTGACGTTGTTGCACCTTGCTTCTGCCAATTACATGTGGCTACTATAATTCGTAAGCATTCCATGTTTTTTGTTGTTGTATGCACCACATTGACTGCTGCTGTAGAAGATCGCAGTGGGCAGCACACAGAGCTTTCAAGCCGCGTAGCAGATTTTGCTTCCCTGGGAAAACAAAAGGCTAAATGCGTTCCTAGGGTGTGTTTTAATCTAAATTCTTAACTTAACTAGTCATTTTGGTACCTAAACTTAACTGTCGTCGCCCCATGAATTAATCTAAAGCCACCAATGGTAGTGCAGGTTTTCTCAAACTGTTCTTCTCAGGGTGAAATTTTTTTTAAATACAAGGAAGCTATTAAAGGTGCTCTAAGCAATGTCATAAGTTTTTTAGGCTACAACATTTTTTGTCACATACAGAAAACATCTCCTCACTATCTGCTAGCTGCCTGTCCCCTGAACACACTGTAAAAACATCTCCTCACTATCTGCTAGCTTCCTGTCCCCTGAACACACTGTAAAAAACATCTCCTCACTATCTGCTAGCTGCCTGTCCCCTGAACACACTGTAAAAAAACATATCCTCACTATCTGCTAGCTGTCTGTCCCCTGAACACACTGTAAAAAAACATATCCTCAGTATCTGCTAGCTGTCTGTCCCCTGAACACACTGTAAAAAACATCTCCTCACTATCTGCTAGCTGCCTGTCCCCTGAACACACTGTAAAAAACATCTCCTCACTATCTGCTAGCTGTCTGTCCCCTGAACACACTGTAAAAAAACATCTCACTATCTGCTAGCTGTCTGTCCCCTGAACACACTGTAAAAAAACATCTCCTCACTATCTGCTAGCTGTCTGTCCCCTGAACACACTGTAAAAAACAACTCCCTATCTGCTAGCTGCCTGTCCCCTGAACACACTGTAAAAAATATCTCACTATCTGCTAGCTGTCTGTCCCCTGAACACACTGTAAAAAACATCTCACTATCTGCTAGCTGTCTGTCCCCTGAACACACTGTAAAAAAACATCTCCTCACTATCCGCTAGCTGCCTGTCCCCTGAACACACTGTAAAAAACATCTCCCTATCTGCTAGCTGCCTGTCCCCTGAACACACTGTAAAAAACATCTCCTCACTATCTGCTAGCTGCCTGTCCCCTGAACACACTGTAAAAAAACATCTCCTCACTATCTGCTAGCTGTCTGTCCCCTGAACACACTGTAAAAAAACATATCCTCAGTATCTGCTAGCTGTCTGTCCCCTGAACACACTGTAAAAAACATCTCCTCACTATCCGCTAGCTGCCTGTCCCCTGAACACACTGTAAAAAACATCTCCCTATCTGCTAGCTGCCTGTCCCCTGAACACACTGTAAAAAACATCTCCTCACTATCTGCTAGCTGCCTGTCCCCTGAACACACTGTAAAAAAACATCTCCTCACTATCTGCTAGCTGTCTGTCCCCTGAACACACTGTAAAAAAACATATCCTCAGTATCTGCTAGCTGTCTGTCCCCTGAACACACTGTAAAAAACATCTCCTCACTATCCGCTAGCTGCCTGTCCCCTGAACACACTGTAAAAAACATCTCCCTATCTGCTAGCTTCCTGTCCCCTGAACACACTGTAAAAAACATCTCCTCACTATCTGCTAGCTGCCTGTCCCCTGAACACACTGTAAAAAACATCTCCTCACTATCTGCTAGCTGTCTGTCCCCTGAACACACTGTAAAAAAACATATCCTCAGTATCTGCTAGCTGTCTGTCCCCTGAACACACTGTAAAAAACATCTCCTCACTATCTGCTAGCTGCCTGTCCCCTGAACACACTGTAAAAAACATCTCCTCACTATCTGCTAGCTGTCTGTCCCCTGAACACACTGTAAAAAACATCTCACTATCTGCTAGCTGTCTGTCCCCTGAACACACTGTAAAAAAACATCTCCTCACTATCTGCTAGCTGTCTGTCCCCTGAACACACTGTAAAAAACAACTCCCTATCTGCTAGCTGCCTGTCCCCTGAACACACTGTAAAAAATATCTCACTATCTGCTAGCTGTCTGTCCCCTGAACACACTGTAAAAAACATCTCACTATCTGCTAGCTGTCTGTCCCCTGAACACACTGTAAAAAAACATCTCCTCACTATCTGCTAGCTGCCTGTCCCCTGAACACACTGTAAAAAACATCTCCCTATCTGCTAGCTGCCTGTCCCCTGAACACACTGTAAAAAACATCTCACTATCTGCTAGCTGCCTGTCCCCTGAACACACTGTAAAAAACATCTCACTATCTGCTAGCTGCCTGTCCCCTGAACACACTGTAAAAAATATATCACTATCTGCAAGCTGCCTGTCCCCTGAACACACTGTAAAAAACATCTCGTCACTATCCGCTAGCTGCCTGTCCCCTGAACACACTGTAAAAAACGTGGTCTCTGTAGACAGCCCAGGCTCCACAAACGGCAACAAAAACAAACTGGTCAACCTGCACCACCAAACATAACAAACAGCCTTCCAGCCAATAACCGACAAGAAGGATTTGGGGGTGGGAGTTTGTGCTTCTTTATCACAAAGAAATGTTGGAGTTCAGGAAAACACAAAGGTGTTCTCGCACTTAAAGGTAATGTACATGTTTTAACGTTAGTCCCCGCATCACATTTCCTCTCTGACCCTGTGTTGAATAAGCTTAATTGCCTCACCAGATTGTGTGTATGCAAGTTAGATGAGAGATAATGAGGATAAAGTATGGGTTATGAAAATGCACTTGTTTCTTTAGGGGCATACTGTTTATTTACAGATTCATCTTGTAATGAAGAAAGAAAAAAAAGAAAAAAACAAGTACTTGGAAATGAGTGTTACTGTGTAGCCGGCTGCTGCTCCTTGATACGCTTGTTTGTATGGGAAAAGTGTGGATTACTTTTATGTTTTTACTAGCTGAATTCAGACAAAGACAGGAAAGGCTGCGCTCTCACAGTGAAGTCATGAGAAAGAAAAAGGAAAAAAAAATGCCCCTGAGGTTAGCGCCGGGAATCTTATGGCTTCAATCATGCACACCATAATTGGTTCAAAACTGAGGAGCAATCATTTTACACTTGCAGTCAAATGTGCCTTTGAACATTAAGGCGTGTGCTGACGCGAGTGCATTCCCTTCTGTCTGTTTGCTCTGTGTGTGTTATGCAAACTGTGTGGAAAGTCCCCTGGCTCAAAATAACACAATTCTTGAACATGGTGTCATTAAGCTCGCCTGATACCAGATAAGGTCTTAGCGCTGCCTTTCCACAGGTGAGTCTGTGTGGAAACACGTCAAAATAATCAAAAAATGCACCGTTGCCGCTGTGCTTTCACGACAAGGGAGGGATTTCTCGTGAAAAAAATGTTCATCTCCCAATTTTTTTTATATGTAATTTTATTTCCTCTTATTTGATTTCTTCTGTATATGTATGTGTATAAATATTTACATATGTGCGTACATGTGGCCTACATATTCACCTAATTGCATTATGTGTACAGACATATGTGAGTGTAGAAATCATTCCCACACCTTTCTGAATCCCCCTCCCCCCCCCACACACACACATAAAAAGCACAAGCATTTTCCTTTCCTTTTTTTCAGCTATTCATGGTCATAAGCGTGTTGTCACAATCAGCGTTGATGCTATCTGGTTGGCCGCCTTGTTGGCCGCCTGGTTGGCCGCCTGGTTGGCCGCCTGGTGTGCCTTCTCCGCCTGACAACTCCGCTCTTTCCACTCCAGCGTTGCTGAATGTTATCTACACAGCTGTGTGAGCCTACATCCCCGTCCCATCCTCCATGCGTGAAGCTAGTGTACCTGAACAATAGCATCTTGTTATCGGTCCTTCACTCCTTTTATTGAAAGGGCTTACCTCATTTTCAATTAATTACACCAAAACAGTGATTTTAGCCAAAAGATGGGCTCCCCCCGGAGGTTTTGGAGCCACTTAAACCGCTCTTTAATCTTGCTTATGAAAAGGGAACAATGAAGCTGTTGTGCTGCAGCGGAGGGGAGAAAAAAAACAGCATTTAAAATGACACAGAGACAATATGCGAGCAGTCTTGCATTGACTCATACATATATCTAAAATCTTGAATAAACGTACTATGAGTCTTTGTTGTGATAAAAGCAATAATGCTGTGTGTGACTGGATGAGTGGATGCTGTGTGTGTGTGTGTGTGTGTGTGGGTGTGTGTGTGTGTGTGTGTGTGTGTGTGTGTGTGTGTGTGTGTGATTTGTGAGTGTGTGGTTGTATTTAAACTACCTCTTTATCCTCAACAGGGGTGTAAGCATTGTCCTTAATCCATGTAACAGGAACTTTTCCTTTTCACCAATTTAGTTCCCCCACTTTGGCCTTCTTTACAACCGAGGCCAATAATAGGATCAAGACCAGCATGCCCTTCTGCAGGCTATAAAGTCCAGAATTCCCACATTTGACTCTGGGATTTGAAGTAGCAGGTTGCAAACGACAGCAGCTTCCACGCGAATAAAAAAACTAGAGAGCAAAGCTTGAATCTGAAGAGACATGAGCGGAACTATCTCTCAGTGTTAATTTAGTAAGTAGTTCCGTGTTAAAATGAAAATGCTAGTGTTCCTGAGAATTGACACCCATCAAAGTGAACTCAGTTTTGAACAGCTGCCAGCTCTCACAGCTTTCTGAGCAGATAAACACGACTCCAATCAACGCTTGTTAACTCCAGACTGAACACTCTGGAGTGTATTAACACCTCAAAAAGTAGCTATGTTTGACTCTGTAACTAGACTTTTGTTTTTATTTTTTTAAATTGAATTCAACTTCTCCACTTCCCAACCCTCCAGTGTGCCAGTCATTACAGATTCATGCTGTGCAGTCAAAGCATTGATCTAACCCACATGTTAAGTTCCAGTGGGGAGCCCGACGTTTCTGAAGATACTAAATATGTAGTCTCGCATTGCCAGACCTTCCTCCACAGCGCAGCATTCCTAGATGGTAGAAAAACCTGCTCTGGTTTATTGGCATTTCTTTAAACCAATCACAATCGTCTTGGGCGGTGCTAAGCGCCGGACGGAGCCACGGTGCCTCTGCAAAATAGTCTCAGGAAGGAACTTGAATTGGTGAAACGTGTACGTTCAAGGTTGTTTTAGTCGTGCAACAGAAAACTCAGATTGGACAGATAGTCTAGCTAGCTGTCTGGATTTACCCTGCAGAGATCTGATGATACTGTATGACAGTGAATGTGGCATGAGATGGTTTTGACAAACTTAAGCTACAAAAGGAGAAAACTGCGTGTTCAAAAAATTACATATTTTAAAGCAACACTAAAGAACTTTTCCCACTTCGGTCCCCCTACAGCTTGTAAGCAGAATTGTCCATTACCGTTGTTGAGACATTACGACAGCAGTAATGGACATTTCCGCTTCAAACCTGTAGGGGGACCGAAGCGGGAAAAGTTATTTAATGTTGCTTTAATTTCTTTATTATTTCAGATGGGGGACTTGGAAAAGACATATTTTAAAAGTAATAGTCAAAGCTGGGAAATATATCCTCACCTGTATTACCAAATATGACTCAAGTTCCAAAAGCGCTCCACATCTTTCAACTCCACACCGCTACTTTGTAAAGGAGGCCTTCTGGTCAAAATCTGCCATCCCAAGCTCATAACCCCGATGACATCACCATGACATCATCAGGTTTTTTTTTTGTCAGACATGACAAAGCCAGCAGAAGACAATATATAACTGTTTTCACAGGCTGCGTAGCTGTCTTCACAACAACACAGACACAGGTTGGCATTTATTACTTTGCCCTTGTGTCCTTAAAGCAACACTAAAGCACTTTTCCCACTTCGGTCCCCCTACAGGTTGGAAGCGGAGTTGTCCATTACCGCTGTCGTATGTCTCATTCGAACTACAGATCCTCTACCCGATCTCGCAAACTTGCATAGTGCAGTTATAGCCGATAGAGGGCCGCAAAGCAAATGTAGAAGTGCCGTTCACCCTGTTACGAGTCAAAGAACCACTGAAACGATTTTGGAAACATTATTTTAAGGTAGAAAATAATCTCTGGTGTTGCTTTAATACATCCACATCACGCCGTGAGAACTATATGTGAACGAACATAGTAAGCATGTCAAATTAATTACACATTACCGAAGAAAATAAAAACACAAATTGCGCTTAGCGCGAATATAATTAAAGCTTCACATGTAAGATAAAATACCTCTTTGGCTGCTTGTCCTGAAAAGAGGGTCTTAAATCCTTTGACAATCCTTTACTGTTCGCCTTCGACAACAGTGTAACGCCAACTTAATTAGCAGAGCGCCATAACATGTGCTCACGTTAGATTTCCCACGGCCCATTAACAAATTCCGCAGCAGTGGAAACCACAACAGAGAATTTTAGTTCCTAGAGGAACAAAAACACCATGGACTGATATCTTTAACATTCAGTTGAACTTTTACATTAAACCCATTTCCTATGTATTTACTGTATGAGATTAACTATACATTTACTATGAATTTTGCATTAATTATGCGTCATAAACAGCACATATTTAACAGCACTTACAGGCTGTATACAACTCCTCATGACAACTAAAGTCATCTTATTGTGTAAAATTGGTGGACTGTCCCTTTAATTTGATTTATGTGTTCATAATCATGTGTGCCTGAAAAATAAATATGTATAATAATAATAATAGTAATTGCACACATTTTTCTGGGTGTTGACTCATGGCCATTTACGAGACGTGATATTTGTGTGGGGACTACTCTACTTAAGGCTCTATGATGAAATTAGCCTTCAGTCGAAGTGGCCAGCCTATATTTGCATACATTTAGCCGAGCACTGACCAAAATATTCTGGTCTTATGTCATGGAAAATGTGTCATACACTTCATGCTTCTAGTATGTGGAATAATGTTAATTCCAGCGAGTTCTTAAAGCCTGACCTCCACTGGGATGTAAATTTTCTAATAACAATGAGATATTGCTATGACTAAATGTCTATTTCTGTCTATGTGAGCAATGTGATGATGGATATTTAAATGTAATCAACCTCTCCAAAGCACCCCAAAGGCCCTAACCAGTGGTGGAATGTAACAAAGTACATTTACTCAAGTACGTTACCTAAGTCCAAATGTTGAGGTATTTGTACTTTACTTGTGTCTTTTCTTTTCATGCCACTTTCTACTTCTACTCCGCTACATTTCAGAGAGAAATATTGTACTTTTTACTCCACTACATTCATCTGACAGCTTTAGTTACTAGTAACTTTACACATTAAGGTTCCTGCACACAAAACACATGTAGTTTATAAAATCTGATGTTTTATTCTGAAGTAAACTAGCCAACAATATAATGGCTACAAGTCCAGCTGAGATGATCAGACCATTAAACACACAAAAAATTGTAAAAAAAAAAATTTGAAAGGGGGCCAAATGTCAGAAAAGCGCCAAAGACTTCAAAAATGAAATAAAAAGGGGGCAAAAGGGTTAGGGTTAGGGTTGTCCCCCCGTAATTTAAAGCTATAGTGCGTAGTTTCTCTCTCCCCCATGAGCAATTGTAAGTAATGACAACAAAACTGTCGGCGCGTCCACATTAGAGCACAACAGAATTCGGCCTGAACCCGACAAGTACATTTTGATTGACAGCTTTTTAAAAGCCCGAACCCGTTTACAGCTGGACATTAGTCAAATGTGTGCACGCACACAGCTCCTTTGCCTTTTGACAAGAATAAGTTATTTATACATGTTTTAACATCATGTATTCATGACTAAACGTAGGCTATAGGCCACTTGGAAGTTGGAACAAAGAAATAAAATAAGTCCTCCAGAGGCCATCCTCCGTTTCACCTCCTCAGCATCCATTTTCACGCTAATCGAAACGCATCACCTGACGGCTCATTTACCGCGCAACCCGGAGTGCAAGCCTGAGCCTGGCCCGAGCCCGTGTAAAATTATAGAAATTAAGACTGAACCCGACCGAACCCGTTCAGGCAAAGATCTTCAAAGCTCTAGTCCACATGATACAAGCCTTACGTGATCACGCGCCACCCCTCCTCCACGCAGTTGCTAGTAGCCAAGGAGGACACGGAGGATTCAAAAAATGATGGACAATGATGGACTCTTCAGAAGAGGTCATTATCTTCACTCGAGTTTATGCGCGGGAAAGTCACCGGACGCCACAATCTTCTGAACATAGTCATACTGAGAAATCCAGAGAGAGTTGTATGGAGCTGATAGTCTTAATTAGCTTTGTAGCAACTTATTTGGCAATGGCTGGAACGTATCGGATGTTCATTAATAGAAAAATGTTACGCACTAAAGCTTTAAGCCTATGTTTAAGTAACATTTTCAATGCAGGACTTTTACTTGTAACAGTGTGGTATTAGTACTTTTACTTAAGTAAAGGCTCTGAATAATTCTTCCACCACTGGTCCTAACCCTGTCAGTGTGACAGTAAACACTCAGTCAGTGAGTCATAGCTTTCTCTGGGCAGATCCCCTATCACAGCAGTGTGTTCCCAAGCTCCAAGAAGCCCTTGGAACAAAATCCTGTAAACACACACTTTTTTTACAAGGTGATGTGTGTATGACTGTAGCTTTGCAGTCAGTGACGTTTCCAACTCCTTATGGGTAATTTGGGTAACATTGGTAAATAATGAAGGTGGCTCTGTGGACAGTGACATGTTTGCCCCTGGTTCCCCATCACACATACGCTGTCAGATACCCACACTCGCCAATTGCTCGTGGTTGGATTTCCTCTGCGCTCTGCACTTTGGTTGAACACAAATTAGTTTCCATCCCACTCTGTAGTTTGCTGGTGTTTAGTCTCGGAGGAAGACGGAGGGGAGAAAAAGTCCCCCAGTCCCTCCCTCTGTTTGGATTCTTAAACAACTTGAAGCATGTCAAAACCTCCAGGGGTGTGAAGACACTTGTTTCTTTGTGTAATGAAAAAAAGGGTGAGGAACATTTCAAAGAGTACTGCTTCATTAAATCATAATTTTAAAAGAAAGGACACTGTTAAAAATAAAAATGTAAAAAAATAATGAAAGCTTTTACCCTTCTTTTTTATCTCCTATAAAAGGACTTTTCCCCGTTTTACAAGCTCTTCTGCTTTATC
The DNA here is from genome assembly GCA_023566125.1 of Zingel zingel. Classification (NCBI taxonomy): domain Eukaryota; kingdom Metazoa; phylum Chordata; class Actinopteri; order Perciformes; family Percidae; genus Zingel; species Zingel zingel. Next base: position 24,441,669 of record CM042327.1, read on the forward strand.
TTTCCACTCACTACACACACACACACACACACACACACACACACACACACACACACACACACATACACACACACACACACCGATCAGTGAAGAATCAAATCGATTCTAGAGAAAACAATTGATTCTAAAAATCGTTCCAAAAACTACATACGTTTTTCGATTTTTTTCCCCACCCCTATAATGTAAGTATTCGTTTTCCCCCCCCCTCACTGTTGGCTGAGTTCACCCCTCTTCATCTATATTTTATCAGGTCACTCCACAGTCCTTCCGCTCTCAGTCCTCCCGAGTGTTTTAATGTCCCCGTCCATCAGAAGACATTTCACAGGTAACAGCTCTCCCATCACACCGACTGTCATTATGATTTGACAAGTTACTGACTTACTCTTCATTAACCTCAATTGAAGCCAATGATCATCCATGCCCTTACCCCACTATGTGCATTCGGTGAATTAATTAGTCCTGCTGCAGCCTGATGTGTATACATGTGGGGGGCCTATTCATAGAAAATACATCTCCATAGATTTGGAACATATTAACTCACCTAATCTCCACAGGTATCAAAGCTATTTCCCGTGTGTTTCTGGTTAAGTGTTTTTGTACTAATCTGCCTGTCGTCCTCTTCATTACCTGTCACCCTGACCTAGTAAAACTTTCCACGATAAAATATACATGTCATGTTTGACCAATTTTGGGATTTACAATAATCATCTTTTGGTAGGCTATAGCCTAAAAGGAATAATGATGCCAAAATGCATCATTGTTAAATTTGACATTTTTTATGTGTCAGGCCAGGCAGGTAATCACACACAGGAAGGCCACAGTGCAGCCGGATGCTTTACAAAAATAAAACAAATTTCAAAATAAAACACCCAGGTTTGTGGTGATCTTGACTTCTCAGTTGTGTCTACAACGGGACACGCGATCAGGTACACGAAGAGAGAGACGGACAGACAGACAGAGAGAGTGACTGGCACACACACACACACACACATGGAGAGAAACATTCAAACGTGAAATGCATTTTTGGCCTAACAGAAGACAGGAAAGGGGAGAGAGAGAGAATGAAATGCAGCAAAGGGCCGTAGGTTGCACTTCAACCTGGGGCCACTGCGGTAATGACTGATCATTAGTACATGGCTCGCATAACCAGGTGAGCTACCGGGGCGCCCCAGCAGTGCACAGACTACCGTCAGCCAATCTTTGCTCACTCACTTACAGCTCTTCACAGCGTAGTGAGAAACCATCTGTCTCTCTCCTTCAGATCCAACCTGAGGACAGGAACTGTGTGTGTGTGGGGCCCTGCTGTACCTCTCCAGGAGCCAGCCAGCTGACTGATAGATCACAGTGGTGTCGGCTTGAAGAGCCCTCCAAACAAACACGGCAGGTCAACAACAAGTTTTAACACACTGAAACCACACACACACACACACACACACACACACACACACACACACACACACACACACACACTTTTGTTTTACTTTGACTGGCTTCAAGTACAATTCAAATGATTAGACTTTTCAGATGCAACTTATGTATTTTCATAGTGAGCACAAATCTATATTTAATTATCTTTCCAAATGTGCGCAGGTGGGAGGCCTCTCTCCAGCTTCTAACCACACACAGTAATCACGCTGCACTGTGTTCTGTTTGAATATTGTAAGAGTTGAAAGGCCCAAATGATCAATATCTCTGTGATAATAATATATCAATATTTTAAATTAGTAAAACATAACAGAACATAACACAATAGGTGGTTAACAAGACGTACTGTGTAGACACAACACAAGAACACAGAAAGACAACCAGACAGAGGTTCCAGGCCTTCGGGCTGTGTTTTTGT
>CM042327.1:25188511-25321011 GCA_023566125.1 Zingel zingel
TAAACATGTCAATATTTGATCCCGGTTTCCTATAAATACAGCTAATTAGAATGTTTTCCATTTTGATTTGTACTGTGATGCATTCCATGATTGTATCTAAAACAAGAGACATTTTATTAACTATTTTACATTGATATCTTTTGTCAATATACAATGAAACCCCACCCTTTGATTGTTTCCTGTTGATGAAAAACAGTTTGTATCCCTCAATCTCAACCAAATCCTGATGTTCTACAGTGAGCCAAGTCTCTGTTATGGCAATTGCTGTGAATTTTTTTTCCACTTGTTTTAGGCACTGTTTAATTTTTGAAAGATTTGCGATTAGACTCCTACTGTTAAAATGTATTATTGATATTGTGCCATCCATTTTTATGTATTTTCTGAACTGCTCAACTGTTTAATATTCACACTGGCTGTGAGTTCCAATGTAAAAGTTATTATCTGGATCAATGTCATTTTCAATATCTTGTGGTTTATGTTCTGTGTATTTGAAAGTTTCCAAGTTCAGTTGTTCATATGTAGCAGATGAGTTTCTGTCCAAGTTTGTTATGATCATTGTGTTTGATAAGTTCAGTTCAGTTTGTATTCAGTTACCTTATGTAGGCCTATGTTGCTCTTGATTCATTCCTTCTTCAAATGTATCCAGCTCGGCGATGTCCCTGATGAGAAGCACTTTCGCTGCCTCAGGTGTCGACCCATGTAGTTTGATGAATATTTTACAGTTTCTTGACCATGTTGCGTATGTTGAGTATGCGTGCTTTCCTTGCGATTTCAGCATTTTTCTTGGCGAGGTGTTCGTTGATGTAAACTTCGGTCCCTTTTAATTTCCTTCCCTGTCTGAGGAGTGCCAACTTTTTCTTTCTGTTCATGAACCGGATTATTATCAATGGAGTGGCTGTTTTGTTTTTGCTTGGCAGGGTATGACAAGCCTCAATGTCCCCGCTGTCCACATAGATGCCTTAGCTGTCCAAAAAGCAAATCACCGGTTGTTCCAGCGACTCCTTCTCCTCCTCAGAGGCTTCACTCACTCTGGCAGCGGTGTACCCAGCGTCCGCAGCCACCCTGGCATAATTCCGATGTTTGGTTCTCAGACCGCTGATAACCACATCATTAATTCTGGAGTATTGCTCGAGGTCAGCAACTCGAGTCTCCAGAAAAGCGATCTTTCGGTCCTTCTCCAAACTCTGTCTCTTTAACGTTTGTATTTCACCCATTAGATCCATGATTTTCTTCTGTTGCTCTGCAACGTTTGAAATCTCCGCCGACAAAAAGTCCAGCGATTTCTTAATCTCCTCCACCTCATCGGGTAGGATTGTATTTTTCTTAGGCGGCATATTCCAGCTTCCTTCTGGTTCCTGCAACTCTTTCTGTGCAGCCAAAATGGCCAAAACTTGTGCTCAAAGATCACGCTTCTGAATGAGCTGTTGCTTAGACATTAGCCTGCGTCTCCTAAACCTCCTCCGTAGAGATCCGTAGATATTCATTTCAATTCAATTTTATTCATAGTATCAAATCATAACAGTTAGTTATCTCAAGACACTTTACAGATAGAGTAGGTCTTCCCCCAAGAGCAAGCATTTAGTGCAACAGTGGCAAGGAAAAACTTCCTTTTAGGCAGAAAACTCGAGTGGTGAGGAAAACTTCCTTTTAGGCAGAAACAGAACCGCGCCGAGCAGGACCGCAGCGGTAGCTGCAATCATGATTTAGGTGCCACACTAATCCAAGGAAAACTGCGAGGCGAGAAAACTTTGTTACTTTTCCTTTGTTAATTTGGTTTGGCCAATGCCTAACTGTGCTCACACTTGATGTTCTACTTAAGTTAGATCAGTGGTAGACATCCGGCGTCATATCGTTGAATGGAATTTCAATCATTTCATCTGTTTCTTGTTACTTATTAGCTGGCATGTATACAGACAGGGATATATCCGAGATACGCTCATATCAGCCAATATATCAGCCTGACCCATTTGTCAGTGTAGCTCTATTATGCACCCTGTAAAACATGTGCAACCCCAGTTTGATCCGTTGACCACTAAGCAGCTTTACTGATGTGTAATGGGGAACAGCAGTGCTTTTTCACATTCCCCACCCTGATTTACCATTTCAGTTGAGTTGACATATTGTGTTTCAGTTGTGCATATTCCCAATCAAATTTGTGATTAATCAAAATACTACAAACAACAGGCACACAGTATATAGGGGGCCTTGGACCTGCAAGGACCCCGGGGCAGTTGGACTGTTTTGCTCTGAGGGATCCCTCTTCTTAATTTAGCCCATACATTATTTTATAATTGGATTGAAGTGTAAAGGGAAGTCAGTGTTGAAGTGAAACGAGATTGTAAAGTTCACAGCTCCACCAGATAGGCTTGATTTCACCTTCAGTGTTCCCATTCCACAGATGCCATGGTTTCATGAGTTGTTAAAAATGATTTCACAACAGACATATCTAATCCTGGAAGTGTTGGGGCTTGGTCTGTTCTTAGTTTGATTGTTTCATTTTTTTCAGTAAGTTCTACCTTTATTATTTGTTTGCATTTTTCCATCAATTATAGCCAACAAATTCAGCTTCTCTGCCTGTTGAGAGTGTTTCCAGTTTTCACACACGCTCCATAACAAGACTTAGTGTTAAGTTCTTGGTGTAAAACTGAGATGTTTCATGTGCAGTCTGCCTGCCTGTAACTGGAAGATTACCATATGTCATTCTGGTATTGGCTGGCAGTTTGCAGAATTATATATTGAGGAGCTGTATCACTCTAAGTGATCATGTCAAGCTAACATTTATTAAAGCCTGCCTAGAGGCACTTCACTTTGGCTATAACATATTGTCAATGAGAGTTAATACCACCCCATATGATCTTATTAAAAGGCTTTTTAATCAGCAGAGCAATTAATGTGGAAAAGAAAATGGCACATGTATGCATTTCTCTGACCTAACCAAGATTTGAATGAAATACTAATCAAAAAATGATTCTGAATCAGATGTCTGAATATTTTTAGCTGCCGGTATTAAAATTGGAGTTGCTCTTACCTGGCTTACAGCTGCAGATGAACTGAAAAGCTGAAAATCTGGCAAACCTGTATTCAGGTCAGAAGAATAACGATTCATTTTGCACATTGAATTGCATCTCACAGTCTGCCATTGTTACCTTTATTGCTGTTGTCATCCTCCCTGTGCCTAGCAGACACTTGTCATGGCCCTGACTCTGAGTCCCCCTCTCTGACAAACACACCGGGCTGCTTTGTCACAGTGTCATTCAACAGGCGAGAGAGAGAGAGAGAAAGAAAGAAAGAAAGAAATCGCTCCTGTGCTTGCATGCACTCTTTCTACTAGCACTATTTGACTAGTCTTTGGTGTGTAGTCGCTCAATGTTCTGGGTTTGCAGCAGCCTGCTTTCCCAGATCAACGGAGGCTGAATACATTAAGTGGAGGTCCGTGTTCAGGCATGGTTGAAATGCAAATATGTCATGTCCCTGAAATCAAATAATTTCAGTACCTGCTGAACCCAAAAGAGACCAGTGCGCAGGTACCTCCCTGGAGCAATGAGAGGGAGCACTGCACACATCCACCATGCGTGTTCTACATGTACTCTATATGCAGAGTCACTCAAGTGGATATTCACACTTTTAAACTTTGTTTGTTTTTTTACCGACTCCCCCAATTAAACCTGATATCGTCGCCAAAGCATGGTCTATAAAAACACATTTGAAACATTCTATGACACATAGACAAACTTTTGATCACATTGGTTTATTATCCAGCAGATATTTCATTTCACAGCATTGCAATGCCTGGATCTCTGGAACTTTGTAGAACAAATTATTCGGTATTGCAATTGAAGCACATGTTGGAGGTCACGACAGTCATGGGTAAATGTCTCAGTAATGCCGGTAATAGTAAAAAAAAAAAAAAAAAAAGGTCCATAAAGGGGCACTGCGCTAATTTTAGCATCTTCCTTAGAGGACCTCAGACATTGTGGTTGTGTGGAGGCTGATGGATCTCAATAAAGTTCTGCTGAGGTTTATGACGTTAGCAGTTCAACTGGCTGGTAGAGGGACAATGAGCTATATCTCATGCTGCTCATTGTTTAAGCTCATCATTTTTAACTACCCTAGCCTATTATAGCCTGGACACTATTTTCCCATGTGTTGGTGTCTACGTGAGTAATGTGAAAAAAAATCTTTGAAATTGGTCCAGTATTGAGCGAGAACGCTGTAACCGGTAGCCGTGACCGGGCTGCAATGTAACCATAAAGGTCAAATGTGCATTGTGAATTTGGTTCACTAAAAGTTCTGTTTTCACCGCTGACAGGCTTAGATTATTGTTCTAAGTGTGTGACAACATTATGGAAAGGATCCCTACAGAGATAGACCTTTTTGTTAAGGAGTAAGATCATTTTTATTTAATCAGAAACAGCTCCGAAATCACCATCACCAAACCCACCAGACTCCATGTAAATAATCACTACTTTTAGCATGTATAGAGCCAGCATATTTCCACATGTAAATGGGTGAATTAAGGGTTTATTTCAACCAAACCAGAGTGGTGATTGTTGCAACAGTGAAAAGACGATTTAATTTTGTTTCTGTCGACTTTTTTGCAAAAACTGAACTTTTTGTGGACTTAAATTGAAGGTTACATGGTACAATGTCACTGGGGATTAATAAAGTAATATATCTATAAAAAAAAAGACATATTTGTGTCCCTCCTCAAAAAGTGCATTTGTATTGTGATTGTATAGTACTGTATTAATGGTATTGTATTGTGACTGTTTTTAAGGTACCTGGCTGTGAAGACTAATAAAGTCATCCATCCATCCATCCATCCATCGCTTAATACTGGAACAATTTCAAAAATTGTTGCTCCCATCAGTCACTTAGACAAAACAAACAGAAAAATAGTACTGAACTTACCCTTTAAATGCACTATGACACTTCCTTCATTTTAACAGTGCAGTTGTGTGTCTTTTGCAGTATGAGCTGGAATGTTAGTATATATGTCACCTGACTTTCGCTGGATTAAAAAGTGAAAGTTAAACAACCTCAGGCAGTCTGAGGCTACAATAACTTGGCGAAGCGATCAAAATGAGGCAAAAAAACACCACACACACACACACACACGCGCACACACACGCGCACACACACACACACACACAGGTAATCAGCCACCACTGATGACTTGCCTGCTACTCCTCCCCCCAGGATCCTGACATCATGAATATTAATGTACTGGCATTCATTTATTTGTCACAGACTTGGGCTCAGAGGTGGAATCAGGGCACGCCTGCGTTTTGATTCTGATTTTATTTCAATATTTATATATGCATTTCTTCATGGCTCTTCTCTATGTCTATGTGGCTGTCACTGATGCAGAGGGTCAGTGAGAGACAAGGGTCTGGATGTGTGTGTGGAAGAGGGAAGGAGTAATCTCTCAAGATGTCAGTGAGGTAATTTCATTTTTCTCTGAGCCATCGGAGGTTTGTCATTTGGCAATCACACCATGTCAGGCTGTCTTCACCTCCTGAGGATTGTGCTATTTTACCACGCCTAACAAATATTCACAGGGAATTCAAGAGCACAGGAATAGTAATGGAGTGCCGTAAGATGATAGGATTGCACCTACTATAAATTGTGTGTGTGTGTGTGTGTGTGTGTGTGTGTGTGTGTGTGTGTGTGTGTGTGTGTTCCTAATGTAAATGAAAAAGCTTAAAGTGCTCATATTATGCTCATTTTCAGGTTCATAATTGTATTTAGAGGTTATATCAGAATAGGTTTACATGGTTTAATTTTCAAAAAACACCATCTTTTTGTTGTGCTGCATATTGCTGCAGCTCCTCTTTTCACCCTGTGTGTTGAGATCTCTGTTTTAGCTACAGAGTGAGACCTCTCACTTCTGTTCCATCTTTGTTGGGAGTCGCACATGCTCAGTACCTACACTGAAACAAATTTGGAGTGACACATTTTCACAAGTTTTTCCACACAGAAAGTGCTTGTAATCTTTACTCAGGCTATTTCTAATTAATATGTACTTACTAGAACCACTTATTTTTTTATGAAAAATACACACGGAAACTGCACTGGCAATACTCACCTATAGATTGTAACTTTCACTCAGATTACCATTGCATCTAATTACAAAACCCAAGTAAACGTTGCTGTTTCTTTGTCTTTCTTACTCATCTTTTTTGTTATATTCTATGTAATTATTAAGTAATATTTATTATGAATGTATTAGTTAATATTAATTGAATTAAGTAAATATTTTTACTATTCTATTAAATAATAATTCAATATTTTCCAAAAACTGTTACGTGAGCAGGAGATAGTGGACCCAAACGCAGACAGAGGCAGGCAAGCGATGGTGTGGGCTCGTAGATTTTATTAAAACAAAAACACGGCAGAACAGAGGCTGAAAAAACCACAGAGCGGGATGCAGAGGGCTACAAAGGGTACGCAGGCTGACGGCACGGGAACATACGAGGGCAGGAACAGGCAAAACAATCTGACACGCAACAATGGGAGCACGGGGGTTAAATACATGAGGTAATGAACTAATGAGGGACAGGTGACACAACAGGTGAAACACATCAGGGCGGGGCAGGACAATCAACAAAGGCGGGAAAACAAAGTAAAACTAGACAAGACAAGGTCGGACACAGACTATCAAAATAAAACAGGAAACAGGAACAAACCAACAGGAAACATGAAATGACCTAAACGCAGACACTTGACCAACACGAGGGAGAACAGAATACAGGGATAACCAAAACATACACAATACAGACTAATCAACAAAAGCAGGAAATACACAGAAAATACTGATACAGGCAACAGAAATAGAACAAAACAGGCAACAAAATTGTCCAAACCATAACAAAAACAAATATTTGCAGCTTAAGGGATGTTTGAAAGACACTTTTATTTGACACTTGAAATGGCATAGATATATTTAAAATATCTACATAACATTATAACCACAAACACATGGCCATAGAACTTCTTGCTAGCAAATTTCAAAATAGTGCATTTTTACATATACATAGAGTACATACATTATAAAGCTCAAAAGTAAAGCAGTGTAGAATTAAAAAAATTAAATGCGGAATGACAAAGCACCAACTGACTTTAGGACTGATATTCCAGCATACAAACGAATACAGTGTTACAGTTGACTTTTCCCTTCCAATTCTGTAATTCCATCAATTGGGCTCCATTACAAACTTCAAAATATTGAAGCTTTCACTTCCTCGTGGATTGTATAGGCAGAAGTTCACTGAGGAGGAAAGAAAAATCAGATAGCTGGCCTTAGCAGTGAAAAAAAACATGCTATTCAAAAACTCAGCGTGCACTGTCCCCTTTCTTCTAATCAACTTTCAGAACAGTAAAGAATACATACATCAACTCTGTCCATTAACAGTTGCAATCACTACATTTGTGGACATTCTCAGGATGATCATGACAAAAGAGCTTATATAAAACTGACCAACACTTGAAATCACTGTCAGAATCACTGACAAAATGTAAAGAGATTGTTTGTGCTGGACAAAAGCACAAATAACACTGGAACACTCACGCTAAAAGTTTCTTGTGGAGAAACTGGACCTTTGCTGACATTTTAAAGATGTCAAGCTCAAGAAACAGCTTCTGAAATAGTAACGTATATTTCAGTTTCAGTGGGTAACTTAAGTTGACAGCATAGATGACACCCATGAGCAGGAGGAAAGCATTTGTCACACTTCCGCAGTCCTCCAGAACTTCTGTCCTCTCAATGATGACTGACACGTACACGGGATCTTGGTTTTCCTGTTCCACATTGAGATGGATGACGGTGATCTTCATCATGTGATTACTGCAGTCCTCTTTCACTGCTTCTTGGCTGACGTCCTGTGAAAACAAATAAGCCACAATTAAAAATAACTAAGAATAGATTCCAAGTAAAAGAAAAGGTTAAGAGAAAAAAATGTGAAAATAAAAACAAAGAGGTATACTCAATTTAGTGTACTCAAATCAAACTATATTTATATGGCACTTTTCATACGAAAAGTTACACAACGTGCTTTACAGAGGCTGACCTTGAGACAAAGAGTCACTATTGGGGGCCATACAGACTGAGAGGGGTCAACGCCCACGACCACAGTGAGTGCCGCCACAGTGACCACCCTGGCCCGGGCAGACAGGAGGATCAACTCAGAGGTGCAGAGCCCTCCAGCCACCCAGGCTGGAGCTGTCCATGGGACGGCACCCATGTTGGTAGACCAAAACTACTACCAGTGTGGAAGGTCCCCATAACACTGGAGCTGAAAATTGAGGGATTAAATCAGTAAAATAGGTTATAAAAGGTATAAATTAAATTAAATTTTGCTCATGAAATAAAGTTAATGAGTGATCGTTAAATAGTCAGAAAAACAGAGACAAAAGGCAAGTTAAAGTTTAAGATAGATAAGATAAAGCATAGGTGTGATTGGCAAAGGACAAAAAAATCAGGAAAATATACACGGCGCACCCATGACGCTGCGACAGAAAATACACTATTTTCAGTGCGGTGAAACTGACTTAAGTAGGTGAGCCAACAGGAACGTACAAAGTTTGATTTGCTTAAAACTTAACTTCATGGTTCCATATTCACGTTCTTCCCCGTCTCAGTCAACAAAGTCCGCCAACCTAGTTGAAATGTTGACCATGGATGTATAGTACGAAATGTCAAATGTGGGGAGGGGCTTTGACGTCATGCTCCGAATGCAGAGAAGGTTGCCAGATTCACTGATGTCACTGAATTATATTTTACTTGAAAATATCAACTAATTAAGCCAATGAACTGGTTTAGCGAATATTACTTGGATCGAAGGATTCAATTTACATACAAAACTGAGGACACATAATTACAAACAATCACCAAGTAATGCACTACATGAAAAACTGCTATTTTAAAGTAAAAGCACTGAATTCGTAGAATTTATAAGACAGTTGAAATAATAATTACAGGGCCAAAAAATCTTTTTTTTCAGTGTAGGTTCCACTACTAGCCAGTCAGAAGCAGAGTATGAGGGCGTGCCCTGACAGTACCTAGGTAAGGACTACTAGCCAGTCAGAAGCAGAGTATGAGGGCGTGCCCTGACAGTACCTAGGTAAGGACTACTACTCAGTCAGAAGCAGAGTATGAGGGCGTGCCCTGACAGTAGCTAGGTAAGGACTACTACTCAGTCAGAAGCAGAGTATGAGGGAGTGCCATGCTAGCAGCTAGGCGAGCATTATAACGTGTTACAAAGTGACCACGTTTGTCTCTGAAGTAAAGGCTGGACTACAATAGAGCTGTTTGGAGCAGTTGGTGAACAGTTGGAGATGGTAAGTCCCTTTGGGGTGGACTTTGGGCTTTTTCACGTTCTAAACCTATAATGTGCACAAAAAAGATATATAACACAGTAAAAACTCTAAGGTAAGATATGTATGTAGGGGTTTTATAGTAGCTGAGTTACATGCCAGGGGTAGTAAAGGTAGGTTTATGGTCACTGCGGTGTTTCTGGAGCAAGGTGCGAAAGCCAGAAAAGGACTTCATTGTCTTTCGTGTCCAGGGAGAAGGCTCCGCAAATTGTCGTAGCTATATATGGTTGCATAGGCGGCCCCCAATAATTAAGTTATTCCAGTGCCCCTCCCCCCAAAATATATAATATTAAGAAAACCTTTACATAAATAAAGACATTTGCACCATAACTTGATGCAGGAAAGGCACAAATTGTTGCGGAAAAATTCACCTGAATGCAGAAAATGTGTTTGAAATGTGGAAAATTTAAATTTTAAAAGTGTTGAACCCAGAGTTACGCCCTTGGGTCGTGCACATCTGAATTTTTGTAACCTGTTGTGCGCTGCATGCGACAGTCAAATGGCCTTAAAGGGTAACTTTTTTTATTTGTGTGTGTAAGTGACGGTCAGTTCTGCGAAAAGTATTGTTGATTTAACATGGAGTCTGGGGGGTTTAGCTATGGCAATCTCAGAGCTGTTTCGGGTTAATCAAAAATAATTTTACTCTTTAACAAAAAGGTATATCTCTGTAGTGAGCCTTTTTATAGTGTAATGTTGTCAGACACTTTGAATAACAATCTGAGCAAAAACAGCACAAAGTTGACGGTGCACATTCTACTTCGGCGGGCTGCGCGTCGGACGGTTCACACCTCGCCACCACCCATTAATACCTAGAATCGCTTTGCCAGACCCTCATCCAAAAGTGCGCTGAAGGAGGGTTTGGCTACTCCACATAGCATTCGGGAATGCTCTGATTTAATGGCATTTTTTTAAACCAATCAGAATCGTCATGGGTGGTGCAAAACTCCGCACAGAGCCGCTGCAAAATACTCATATGAGAGAAAACTCAGATTGGACAGATAGTCTAGCTAGCTGTCTGGATTTACCCTTCAGAGATCTGAGGAGCAGTCAACAATAGTCCTCATAAATCTACCGTATTAAAATTCCAACACAAAGAAAGCGGAAGGAAACGGAAAATACATGCATGCGGCAGAATTTCCTGCAGCACAGGAGCAATCCCGAAAGTGGAACGCGAAGGAAATAGACTAATTAATACCTGACAATGGACACCTCTTCTGGCATTAACCCTTACTTAATGGACACCTTGCAGCCAATCATCGGCATTTGCCAAAACCATGGTGTAATGTGTTTTTCACAGTATAAACTACATATTCTATTTGTTTGTGATTTATCAGTCAGTTATAGTCTACGTATTTGTGAGACAGTCTCTTTCGCTTAGACAGAAAATATACTGTCATTGAATGATGAGATGAGTGTACGGGTACACATTTTCCTGGATTACAGGATGAAATCTGTAATTTCTATTGTCTCAGGAGGCATTTCCAATCAGTTTGGATTACATTAAAGGGGACAGTACATCACAACATCATGACAGGGGAGTCACTGACCCTCCGAGCTACCACTCCCTTTAAAGGCTACATGTAGAGTATCTGGCTTGGATAATATTCCTTCCTACAAATTATTTTCATATTTTACACACCCCTACTGCGCGTTGGCAATGCATGGTCGGTCTGCATGCTTAAAATTCCCAGGGTGAAACAATCCACATTTCATATTCATCCCATGTGTGATGTTTGAATGGTAGTTATGAGTTATCTGTGACTAAACAGAACATCCAATGAGAAAGAACAGGGATCATCCTTTATCCATAATATTACTGTATTAAATCTTTGGATTACATCTGGCATTCATCCTGTAGTTTATCATGTAGCGGTTATGTCACTGTGATTTATGGTTTCCCCATGTCCACTAAAACACATTTGAAAATAATTGAATCTTGTGTTCTTTCTCTTTTTCTGTGTGTTTTTATGCTTTGGGTTGTCATTGCTGCAAATGTAAGGCTTCTCACAATTCTTGTAATTATTCTTATTCTGCTACAAAAAAAGATTAAGTATCCTAATGACTTTGATAATCCATTTGCAATGTTTTTAGTGCCACCAGCAGGTTAAAGCTATAGTGCATAGTTTCTGTCGCCCCCATGAGGAATTCTATGTAATGACAACAAAACTGCCAGCGCGTCCACATGATACAAGCCTTTCGTGATCGCGCACCACCCACACCCCTCCTCCACGCAGTTGCTAGTAGCCAAGGAGGACACGGAGGATTAAAAAAACATGATGGACTCTTCAGAAGAAGTCATTATTTTCACTCGCGTTTCTGTGGGCGAAAGTCATCGGACACCACAATCTTCTGAACATAGTCATACTGAGAAATACAGAGAGTTGTGTCGAGCTGATAGTCTTAATTAGCTTTGTAGCAACTCATTTGGCAATGGCTTGAATGTAACGGACATTCATTAATATCAAAAATTAACTCGCTAAAGCTTTAACAATTTGAATGCAGATTGAAATTTCTATTGGGTAGATTGCCATGAAATTTGGCACAGAGATTCACCTTCTAAACATGATAACATGTAATTAATAACCTACAGTCAGTTACAGTCAGTCTTCTACTGACTGTTATTGTTTACTTCATGGGTCTGAAATATAAGAATAATTGCCATCAAAATAAAACAAAATAGATGACTGACTTTCCAAATACAATAATAATGAATTCATATTTACTTCGGTTTAAAGGGAGATTTGATTTTAAGAAAATTCATATATTCCCTTTAACTTTAGTGCCAAATTACATTTTCATTCCAGGAATTATTGTAGGAAATTACAGACCGTTGAAAGTGTATCCCGCTGACCTGTCATCTAGCCATCCAGACAAGTTAAACTTTAATTCTGTCCAATACTTTGGTTTATGACCAAATACCTGCAACACTAATGACATTCCAATCAGCATCAGCTGTACTCTGTTTAGTGCTAAATAGCAAATGTTAGCACGCCACATGCTGAACTAAGACGATAAACATTATACATGTGAAACATCAGCATGTTAGCATGCTAATGCTCAATCCTTGTTCCTCCGACCAGCCTCACAGAACAGCTCACATGTCTGTAGATTCTCAAGCTGTGTTTAAAACCTTCCCTCATTCACTCACTCACTATTCCCTATATAGTGTTTATTAAATAGTAGTGTTGCTTTGACAGACCTTCCTCCACAGCGCTGCGGAGGAAGGTCTGGCTAGTCCACACAGCATTCTGGGATGGGAGAAAAACGTGCTCTGGTTTATTGTCATTTCTTTAAACCAATCACAGTCATCCGGCGGAATTTCAGGTGGCACTGGAGCAATCCCAGAAGTGGCTGATCTTTAAAGACCCAATGTGTAGGAATTTCTCCCATCTAGCGTTGAGATCATATATCGCAATCAACTCTCTCGCACCACACAGTTCAAAGTACGTATTACAGCTACAGTAGCTTTCACGCTTCAAAATATCGGTCTCTTGCTCTTTTCAATATCCTCTTTCTTTTTCTGGGCAAAGAAGAAGACTCCTGTTCCTGAAATTTGGATTTTGAATACGTGTGGTCCTCCATGTTTCCTTTTTCCTATGCTTCAAACTTGCTGGGGCCGGGAAGCTACGATACCCATTAGCAGCACCTGTGAGTTTAACAGCAAAAACGCGAAAGGCGAAGCAATATATCCTTTATGTCCCTTACCGGCTAACATATTTCAAGATGGCGCATTGAAGCGTCTACCCCAGTTCATGAAAGGGCAAATGTAAAATTTCAAGCAAAAAGGAATACTTGGAATTGATGGTGGTGGTAAATATTTATGAAAAAGTACAAGTTTGTGAACAGGCAACACAGATTTTGATAATGAACAACTAAACACGTTGCACACTGTACCTTGCCCATGGACCATTCATCCAATGATCCAAAGGCACATTCTGTTTACTAATCTGATATAATTTTAAAAGGCTAACTGAGAAAACACTGGAGAACCCTTTTGCAATGTATATATGTATATATTTCTCCTCCAGGAAAACACGACCGCCTTGCAAGGATGGGATCCATCCATCCAGCTTCGTCCGCTTATCTGGTGTCGGGTCGCGGGGGGAGCAGCTCCAGCAGGGGACCCCAAACTTCCCTTTCCCGAGCCACATTAACCAGCTCTGACTGGGGGATCCTGAGGCGTTCCCAGGCCAGGTTGGAGATATAATCCCTCCACCTAGTCCTGGGTCTTCCAAGCGGCCTCCTCCCAGCTGGACGTGCCTGGAACACCTCCCTAGTGAGGCGCCCAGGGGGCATCCTTACCAGATGCCCGAACCACCTCAACTGGCTCCTTTCGACGCGAAGGAGCAGCGGCTCTACTCCGAGCTCCTCACGGATGACAGAGCTTCTCACCCTATCTCTAAGGGAGATGCCAGCTACCCTCCTGAGGAAACCCATTTCGGCCACTTGTACCCTGGATCTTGTTCTTTCGTTCATGACCCATGACCAGCCTTCATGACCATAGGTGAGGGTAGGAATGAAAACTGACTGGTACATCGAGAGCTTTGCCTTCTGGCTCAGCTCTCTTTTCGTCACAACGGTGTGATAAATTGAATGTAATACCTCACCCGCTGCGCCGATTCTCCGACCAATCTCCCTCTCCATTGTCCCCTCACTCGCGAACAAGACCCCAAGGTATTTAAACTCCTTCACTTGGGGTAAGGACTCATTCACTACCTGGAGTAGGCACTCCATCGGTTTCCTGCTGAGAACCATTGCCTCAGATTTAGAGGTGCTGATCCTCATCCCAGCCACTTCACACTCGGCTGCGAACCGATTCAGTGAGTGCTGAAGGTCGCTGGCCGATGATGCCATCAGGACCACATCATCTGCAAAGAGCAGCGATGAGATCCCCAGCCCACCGAACTGCAACCCCCCTCCACCCCGACTACACCTCAATATCCTGTCCATGAATACTACAAACAGGATTGGTGACAAAGTGCAGCCCTGGCGGAGGCCAACCCTTACCTGAAATGAGTCCGACAGACACAGCTCTCGCTTTGGTCGTACAGAGATTGGATGGCCCTGAGAAGGGACCCCCTCACCCCATACTCCCGCAGCACCTCCCACAGTATCTCCCGTGGGACCTGGTCATACGCCTTCTCCAGATCCACAAAGCACATGTAGACTGGGTGGGCATACTCCCAGGCTCCCTCCAGGATCCTTGCAAGAGTGAAGATCTGATACGTTGTTCCACGACCAGGACGGAATCCGCATTGTTCGTCTTCAACCCAAAGTTTGACTATCGGCCGAACCCTCCTTTTCAGCACCTTGGAGTAGACTTTACCAGGGAGGCTGAGAAGTGTGATATCCCTGTAATTGGCACACACCCTCTGGTTCCCCTTTTTGAACAGGATGGGATACGGGAGTAAAATGTAGAGTACATCATGTTAGGGCTGCATGATATGAGGAAAATATGCGATAACGTTGTTGAATATCGCGATAACGACTTTAACAATATTAAATTGTCCTCAGTTCTGCTGCTTTTATTATTCTGTATAAAAAGCACCAATAAAAAAAGAATGACATTAACAACTTTGTTAACAATTATTAACAATATTGTGCAGCCCACATCATATGTACACTCAAATAGCTGTGCATTGTGGGTATTTTATAGTGGACTATATAGTGAATGAAACTGAGAAACTGACGCTGAGAATTCGAACACCACTACAAAATGGCAAACGCATTATATAGTGCACTATTTCCGTGCTAAGGAACGGTTTCAAACACAGCTGCAGTCTTGTTAACCAAGCAGAGGCTTCGCTAATGATGTGCACTTGCTGTTGCAGGTGACCACACTGACATCTTGTTGCTGTTATTAATAAATAGAGCATTAATCAACATTAATTAATAAAAATTAGCACTGGGACGTTAAGTACATTATCAAAAATGGGCCCATAACGGTTGCACCCAAGCATCTTTTTCTCTGTTACATTTTGAGGAAAATACGACATCACCATCCAATCAGGTAACGGCTGCCTCTCTTTGATGTGCGCATAGTGTCGACAGAGTCTGCTCTGACAAATAAATCACTTTCACTTCATTTGACCTCTGTTGTATTATACTGAGGTGCAGAGCACAGTACAAAGCAGGGCCCCCCCACACACACAGACACACATGTATACACACACATACATGTTACTCACGTAGCTCACACTACTGAGAGTGAAGCACACACCAATAAAAACATACATTCACACACTCACTTGTGCAGCCTTACAAACACACACACACACACACACACACACACACACACACACACACACACACACACACACACTGCTGCGATTGCTGTATGCTGCTTATTGGCAAAAGAGCTCAGGAGATCAAATGTACATCCAGCACACTGAGACTTGCTCGGCATCACTGTTTTAGCTCCCTCCACCCTCTCTAATCCAAGAAAAAAAAACTAGGGGGAAAAATTATGAATCAAGCCTGAGTAAGATCTTGCTCTGTGAGAAAAATAAAAGCTGTCATATAGGGAAAAAAAAAACCAAGGGTCCAGATGGGAAAGAATCAAAAAGCAGATTTAGGCAATGTTCCTCCACACTGGAACAGAAAACAAATACAAGAGGGATACAAATCAGATGAAAGACTCTGGCATATGGTAACCAAGGGGGCCTTCTCTCAATTTGGCAGAAAAGCACAAACACACATATGAGGTGAACCATATTCAATTGAGTAAAGTAAAGGTCAGGGTCTGCAGCATGCAGGCAGCAGTACGCCCACCTTCAACCTGCTCTCCAGCTTGTTATGCATCAATTTTTATCCGTCAAACATTCCCCCGTGACAGTTGACCTTATCTCGGCACCCTGAAATATAGGCGTCAGAGCGCTTGATCGAAAGTAAATTCATTTCATGAGCTGTACTGTAATATGTTGAGTTAATTCACAGCTAAATGTCAAGCAAAATGCTGGTCGGAGGTTTTGCTTCACTGGTGTTCTAAACAATGTGTTTCACCTGATGGCGCTGCATACATGTCACTGCTTTTAATAACTCTCACTTGTCTCACACCACTTGTTAGGCTGATTTGTTGCTTGCAAAATGTCATTCATTTCTCCACCTCATTTATAGAACTTTCCTAACGTCTTTATGCCACGCATTGAGATGTACATGGCTAATTTAAATGTTACCAGTACACAAACGCCTGCCAATATTGCAGTGTAACTGTGGAGCACAGCCTTTGACAAGTTTTCAAAATGCAATTATAGCAGGGGACCCCTTAGCTGAAAGAGAGACGGATCAGGGAGCCCCCTACTACATACTGTATGAAATTGAGTTGCATTTTAACCCTCCTGTTGTCCTCGGGCAAATTTGACCCACTTTCAAAAAGTTTCGATATAAAAAATGTGGGTTTCTATTGACCAAATTGTCAAAAAACAATATTGTGGATGAACGCTCTTCACAAGTAAAATAAATAATCAGTTCACTACTTTCATTGAAATTGGGTGTTTTATTCAATTTTATAGCATTTAACCCTTGTGTTGACCTCGGGTCACATTGGCCCGTTTTCAATTTTTGTTTCATATCAGAAAATATTGGACGTAGAAATAAGCGCTGAAAATGTGTTGAAGAAAAATTTAAAAATTTAAAATGTTGGAAAAAGCAAAAACAAATTGTGAAAAAAGGCGTCAGAAATGTCAGAAAAAAAAGTGTTTTGTTCAAGGTTGAAACGAATACAACACAAGGGTTAAAAAAACATTTTATGGAAGAACATTGAAAAGTGACAAATGTCAGAAAAAGCTTCAAAAACAACAACAAAACTACAAATATGACACAAAAAAATGAAAAAAAAACATTAGGAAAAAAGTGACCAAAACGTTGGGAAAATGGGACAAAAAAATATTGAAAAAGTGACAAAAACGTTGGGAAAAGCGACAAAGTGTTACAAAAGACAAGCAAAATGTTGAAAAAAAAAGTTTTAATTTAACATTTTGACCCAGAAAAACACAAGTTGCAGGTCGACGGGAAGACAACACAAAGGTTAACTGAGCCTACAATAACGTATAGGTCGGCCTAAAGCCTTTACACATACCTGTTTAAGCTGCATACTACTAATACTAAGCTATTAAAATAATAATTATTGACATATTCATATATTTATATTCATCATGTTTTAGTGTTAAATATTCATGTAGCACAGTGAATCTATGGATGGCTACCTTAGTGGCTACCTTATCTACGGGCCAATAAGCATGTCATCAATGTTGTGTAAAAACAAAACACAAATAGGCGGATTTATGTTTGCTAATAATAAGTTGGATGCATGCTTTATGTATATTTTCAGACATTAACTTTTGAAAAAAAAATTCATTTTCATTTAATTCCATTTATTTTTATTTCGAACAAAACTAAAAATACATATACACATACAGCATGTACCTATATATATATATATATATATATATATATATATATATATATATATATATATATATATATATATATACATACATACATACATACATACATACATACATACATACATATAATAAATGAATAACAGTTGACAGTGGAGTTGTACAGTAACTGCTCATCATTAAAGGTGGCGTTATCAGCGGGTAACCTCCATATAAGTCCCGATCTTCCTTAACAATTAAGCCTGGCTAGGGAAGCGCGGTTCTTCCAAAGTCACTATGTTTGTATGCTCAAAAGTCACATTTGATTGCACAAGATTTCCTGTTTTCAGATTTGGGACTCCAAATCATTGATCCCAATACACTATAGGAACAAACCCGTTAAATCCGTCATTACATGTCGTTATGTGTGGGTTCTTTCAGATTTTCAACATCTGTTAAGATATTCTTTCAGTGTGGGCCAGACATTAGTGAGAGATTTTCTTTGAAATAAACATTTTGGTATCAGCCTAAACAAGCATCCAGTGTCTATCAGGCTCTAATATAAAGTCTGAAAATCATCCTGAAGAAGTGAAAGAGGAAGACGATGAGGAAATCCAAGACCAGGATGCATCTCTACCATTCCTCAGAATCAGACATGTTAAATGCACAAAGAGAACACACACATACAACCACTCCTGGTGTTATAGTTGGAGCCTATCAGACACCCAGCCCCGACCAGAAGAAGAAAGTGGAATCTTGGCATTTGTTCATTCCAAACAAAGCTGGGCAACCATGTGTAATTGATGCTCGGCAAACAGTGCATGTGAGTGGGGTCAGGGGCCCCGGGAGAGCAGGGATAGTTTCCAGATGAGAGACGTTGGCTTTTTATCATCTTCTGTTGTCAGCGGATTTGCCGTATCTTTGATGGTGTGCTGTCCAATATCTGGAGAAAGTTAACAAGCTGCTCCACTTGACTTAAGATCTAAGTCGAGACAGATGCATCCAGACGTGTTCGAGGGTAGGTGACTCGTCATTCGCAGGCAGTAGCCGGAGTTTATTGTAAAGCCCACTGAAACTTTGAAGGGTCTGATTTACACGTCAAAAAGAATCAAACGCAGGGGTTTATCAGAGTAAACACAGAATGAATAAATCCCTTGGTCTGCCTCTGGGCACTCATTTCAACTTATAGTTCAAGCCATTCATTATTCAGACACATTTCTTTGTGTGCATTTAATTATACAATAACTAAAGGTTAACTTCATGAGGATGCATGTGCTCACTGGCATTTAGCACGACCAAATGCTTATTTTATCTATCTTTATTAAAGCAGATAATAGAGTAACGACTTTTCTTTCAAGCTCCGGAAGAGTTGACCCCCATCACCTCAACCACTGGAGTGACACCCAATGAGTTAGCTTGGATCTTAGTTTTTCAGGGAGGAGCCATGAGGGCTCAGTCTTAATTACTGCTGAAATGCGAGGAGGGGAGGAAGTGGTTCTCTGTGTGAGATATCTTTATTCATAGGGGCTTAGCTGTGACTGGCATGGCCTCAAGACATCCCAACCTCTCGTCAACTCGTCCAGATCGCAGCAGAAGGGAGGAGACTTGTGGACAGGCTGACTTGTGTTGAATAGACACAATTTGTGAATACAGATTTGTGTGCTGCATGTGTCTTTTTTTAAAGCACAGGTAGTTTAATTTTTTTTATTCCCTTATATCCACTTTCTTCATTGGGAAACGAGGGGGCTGGTGTGGGGCGGGATCGTACTGTACATTAAGCATGTCTGCCATGTCCCGCGCCAGTCCCATTTGCTTTTTCTTAGCTCTGTTTGTTTTTGTTGTCTCTCTCTCCCTCTGGGTCGGGGCAGAAAATCCGCAGTGTATTCAGCTGTGGACTGTGGTTGTATGGATGACAAATAATGATCCACTGAAGTGTACACAGAGGTTTTTGCTGAGCGATCGTCTCAATGGAAACGATGAGAGGAAAAAAGAAACACACAGGATGTCTAATAAGCTAAACTCCTGGGGCCAATTGGGGGCAGTCATCCAAATGAATGAGCGATAGATAGACATGCGGCCCTGTGCGGATGCTGTAATGGCATCCTAATCAACGGTCTGGAAAAAAAAGAGATCACCTTCAAAGACGAGCATGAGCAACATGGATACTTTGTATCGATATCAGATAGGTTTGGCAGGAGCATTGGCAGGGTTCTGTTTCCATATACTTCTTTATGAGATGTGTATTCACATGGGTGGCTCAGCATGAGGCCAGGCTATCAGTGTGTGTGTGTGTTTGTGTGTGTGTGTGTGTGTGTGTGTGTGTGTGTGTGTGTGTGTGTGTGTGTGTGTTTGAGGCATTAGGTTGAGAGCCAGGCCAAGGCAGGATATCAGGTGGCCTTTTAATTACTCCTCTTGTGGGGGAGCTAGGACAAATGGGCAAAAATGGCAGATGGGTCTCTTTGACTTCACTTATCAAGGTCTAGTGATCCAGAGCACCTTGAGAGCCCTTCTGGCTAACAATAGAAACCCACCCTGGTAGAATAGCAAGTGGTACTATAGGGATAAAGGGAGCGTGAATATGAAAATATGGCCTCGAGTCTACACCTTCACGCAGAGGTGCCCCCTTGACCTGCTCGAAAACACACATATCTCCCCGCTGTGACGCCTACACCTCCCTGGGCTTTGGAAACCCAAAGCAGCTGGCCGTCCATCTGGGGCTCATCAGTTACCCTGGAGAGCAAAAGCAGGACCTGCCGTGGCAGACCGGGCATCCGTTCTGCATTATCACCACCGCCGCCGCCGACCCCTCCCCTGCTTTTTTTCCACTGCTGCCCTGCCATGCTAGCAACCCGCTATCCCAAAGCCACAGCAAAGAGTCCTGTTACGCTCCATCGTTCAAACGAACGACCGTCGCCGTAGCTATTCTCATTGAAACTCTCAGATGCTGTGAGAATGTGAGCGGTAATAAATGTGGTTGTCGTCATGAGGCATGGAATCGCAGACAAAACATGGGGCCCAGAGTCTGTATGAGCTATTAATGATAGTGATCATGTGTAACTTCCCCTGCTGGAGACACACACAATGAGAAAGGGAGACAGAACAGGGAGAACAGTGACATTTCACCAAATGCAGCGCACATTTTAACAACATTTCAAGAAAAACAGCAAAAGAAAATGCGAATTAAAGCACATTTCCATCCATTACTGTTTTGTGAATTTGTTTTTTTTTTTTAAATGTGGCTTTTGCTGGTACACATACACCTTTATTAGTGGAAAACTACATCCATACTGTATGTTGAGTTGGAGAATTGGTGCGGGGAGGGGTTGCAGGCTGCTACACTACACTAACGTTTTTACCTTTAATCTCTGTTCATATTTATTTAAACATGTTCTCTTAAAGTGCCCGTGGATGCATTATTCAGTTGTGGTTCAAGTATTAAAGAAATGATGAATGTGAAAGCACTGCGGTAGTATTCGGACATGACTGCATCATGCTGCTACTTCGGCTAAAAGTGTAGCGGAGTGGCAAAAAGACAACACGATTGATTTTACTAGTCCAATAAATTAATAAATAATAATTAAAATAATTAATAATTAATAAAGTACATTAAAGAAACACTTCCTGTTTCTGTAAATTTGGTGTTTGATTATTTTGTAGCAACTGAATTGTGGTGTATTTGTATGTTACCATAGAACAACGTTAACCAGAGGCTAAGAAAGCGTTGATACCTGGCACATTCCAAATGGGCTAACCCCGACTATAGCTTCAGGCTCCTGGGTTTGTGAGGTTATCTCCTGAAAACTACTAAATCTGGGGCTAACAGTTGCCAGTATGAAATGGGGGCTAATGTAATTCACGTTACAGCATCATTCTAAAGCCCAGTTTAAACCAAAGTTGAAACTCTGAAATCTGACATTTCACAACAATGCGCCGAGACGAGGCAGTGTTTTATCATGTTTTCCTCCGGACTTAAACTTTGAGTGTTTACTACTTTACTTACTATTTAAGATAGTTTTTTGGGCATTTTGGCCTTTAATTGATAGGACAGTTATAGGTAGGAAAGGGAGAGAGAGAGAGAGAGAGAGAGAGGGGAGACATGAAGCAAAGAGCAACAGGTCGGAATATAACGCGGTAAGGACTGAGCCTTGGTACACCGGGCACACGCTCTACCAGGTGAGCTAACCATGAATATTTATTGTTATAGAGAGTTTTTAGGATATGACAAAAGTTCAACGCAGACCTGTTGAGTCATATTTGAGGGCTTCACTGAAATGGAAAACTATCCCTTTTTGCTGCAACTTCTCACTTGCAGCTTCCAACGGTATTGATTTATTGATATTGCTATTTAATATTCGAATATCTAAAATGTTTGATTACGCTTTTATTACACTGAACTGCAAAATTAAACTACTAATACTGTACAATGTATTGCTTAATTCAGAAACAGGGCTTTACATCCCCATTCAAACTTCATTCAAACTCGGCCCTGGATTCAGCATTATTATGAGCAGGAACTGACAAGAAAAATGTATGCAAGGCTGTGAATGCTGCATACAGTGTGTTAAGGTGTGTGGTTTATGTGTACAGTACATCAGTCCATCATTATTCACAGTACTCGACGCAGCAACGGGTCCAGGTTCGTCGATCAATGTGGCGTTTGTGTTTCCCCTCAACCTAATCAACAAGGGAAAATAAACTGGTAGGGAGGACGGATCTGTCATTTCCCGGTGGACAAGGAGTCAAAAAGAAATGAGAAAAAAAGGCAGAATACAAGAAACAAACCCCAACTGGAATTGGGTAAATGTCTATAATTTGTAAAAGAACCAGAAAAAAGAATTCAGTGCTTAAATTTAAGCTTAAATCTTTAAGCTCCAAACGAACTGATTAAACAAGAAGGTGTACTGTTGTACCCTGGCAGTTGGTATCCTGGAATCACTGAACGTGGCCTTTCATTGAGTAAACAACTTTTAATCAAAACACAAAGGCCTGAAAATTGTATGGAGGTTTTTAAGCCGGGCTTGGCCGGGTTTGCCTCATTGCAGACCAGGAATGTATTTTCCCTCCTTATTTTCTTGGTTCTACATGACTTCCTTTTGATATACACCCCATCTGGATGTCGAGGGAAATACTCAAACACAAACTCCACTCCTACACATGCCTAGAGTTAGAAACCACATGTTCCAACACTACTGTACCTGGAGAAAATGTAAGCTGTGCTAATTGCTATTGATTGAGAGGTTAAAGACTTCTATATCCTTTTACTTTAATTTCGGGATGCCAAAATGGACAAAGGTCTTTATCGATGAAGACTAGTGAGACGAAACTCTAAGAGGAAGTTTAATTTTCACGGTCATAAATCACCCAGGCTGTGGAGGATATGAATAATAGTCTGCAAGTGCCTCATTCATAAATTTTGTTTTGAGCCACGTGGGGCTTCCTGGACCTGATCGGGGCTTGGGTGTGCGTGGGCCTCGAGATTATTCTGATTGCGTGAAACTGCAGATGTGGATACAACGGGAATCACTTTTGTCGCTAATGTGGGAGTGTAAAGTCGGAGTGTTGAGAGGAATCAGGGAGCAAAGAGACAGAGAACCCCAAGGTCATGAAGATTAAGGTTTGTGTGTGTGTGTGTGTGTGTGTGTGTGCGTGCGTGCCAGCAAATTGTCTGCGTTTCTTTGATGTAGACATATCTGTGTGGGTATGTTTTTTCAAGCAAGTACGTGCTTTGTCAGTGTGCAGTTTCTTGCAGTCTCTAACCAGGGGGCTAAACATGGGGGTCAGCTGTGTTTTCCAGGAAGGTACAGCCGCGGTTGGGACACCAGCAATGGCCTGTCTGTTGTTAGAGATAAGGTCCTGTTGAAATCACAGGCTGGCAACGAGACAAGACAAGACATCCGAGGAGACCGGGCCATGCTGAGAAAGACCCTGGACTTTAATGTATTTCATGTCTGTCCTAAAGCACACACACACACACACATGGGCTGACACAAATACACAGCGTTAGGTTTGTGAAGCCGGCCACTGACCTAGAGCTATCAAATCAGACCCAGCTA
This sequence comes from Zingel zingel, assembly GCA_023566125.1. Classification (NCBI taxonomy): domain Eukaryota; kingdom Metazoa; phylum Chordata; class Actinopteri; order Perciformes; family Percidae; genus Zingel; species Zingel zingel. The sequence continues at coordinate 25,212,321 of CM042327.1, forward strand.
TGATGTCTGGAAACGTTACAGGGGATATGGTCTGGAGGATCAGAGGTATCAGTTAATAAACTGGGGATTTTATTTTTTTTACTTTCCAAAAGAGTGGCGTTCTAGGGTGAGTGATGCAGTGGCTTATTGGCTGGAGAAACTATTGTGTTGCTGGAAGGTCATAATCAAAGGGAGTTGAGCAAGACACTGACCTCTACCTGCTAAGTTACAGATGGTACGTGTCCACTACTAAGCGTCGTTTCCCCGCTTCCCATTCATTGTCTATGTGAACAGCCGCTCAATGCATTCTGGTAGTGTAGCAGCAACGTTCGAGTAGCGGGGTGTCGAGTTGGCCGCTCCTCATTTGCATGAAGTTGAATCCAGGCTATTTTATGCAAATGAGGTGCGGGCAGCTCAACCTCGAAAATCTTTTAAACTGTCTATCTAAAATGAAGACAGATTCAGCAACTGCATAGCCTATTTCTTGCATTTTCAGAAACACATTTCGTTGAACTATTGAGGTTTTCCAAACGAGCCGCCATTATGGTCCATTTGGACATTGAGGAGCAGACGTGAAGTGTTCGTGGGTTTCCGACACTTTCTGTAATACAATTTTTTTAAAGCAAAAATCCTATCAGATGCGGGACCCTTGGGACGTCTTATCAAATGAGGGTCCATGGTCTAATCTGTCTCAGTTTAGGGGTCCTTGAGATGAAAATGTTTGGCAACCACTGCCTTAAAACATACACTATATTGCCAAAAATATCCCGTCCACATATTTTTTGGTTCTATTGGTGTGTATTATTTCCTTTTTTAACATGACAATGACCCAAATCCAGCTCCATAAAGAAATCCCAAACACCTTTGAGATGGACTGTTGCACCTGTGAGCCAGGCCGTATCGCCCGTGAATGAGAACAAATCCCTGCTGCTAGTTTCCAACATGTGGGGGAAAGCCTTCCCAGAAGAGTGGGCGCTGGTATAGCAGTATAGATAAATACCCATGGTTTTGGAATCACATGTTCAACAATCAAATATAAATCCAATGTTTGCTTATCCACATACTTTTGGTATGTGCACATATATTTTGTATGTGGTATTTTGCATGCAGGAACACCAGTCATTTTCCTAAATTTATCTTTTAAACCCACCGGGGACACCAGTGCTAACAGTAGCTATTTCAAAATCCCCCCCAGTTTTGAAATACGTTAGCATGGCTCTGATTGAACCATTTGTCTTGTTTGTTATTGATTGCACAAAACAAATGTGTAGGCCACAACACAAGTGCCAAGTCAAATCACTGAAGCCTCACTGTTGCTAGCCTGATGATCACACTGAACTGCCATTTTGTTTCACTTCATTTATTCAGTCTGACATTAGGTTTATATTAGCTGATGTATTGTTTTGAGGGGGCGGTTACTTTGATTTGTTTAGCTCTGACCAAGCGAGTGATATATCCGTTCCCACCATTTTTTGTAGAAATGGATGTTGCATTTGCAGTTAAATGTTTCATGTTTTCCATGACTATTCAATAAATATGTGTACTGATTTACGACTTATTGTTTATGTATGTCAACTCACAACAGCCTGTATAGCTGCAGCATTTGGTATTTTCCTAATGGTATCGATGTAGCGAGGGGGGTAACTGGGCAGTACGCTCTGATTGGGCAGTTTTTTGTCCAACGAGGGACCAACCCATCAATGAGCACCACTCCACACACAGTTCAATACTGACACAGAGAAGTCCAGTTAAACTGTCCGGTTACTGGAAATTAAAAGGACACCTGACAGCCAATCAGAATCAGTATTTAATAAGAGTCATGGAAATCTATGGTATAAAATCAGTTTGGGGATCCTCTGACTTTTAGCAACACAATTTCAAGTCCGATACTTTGGTTTATGACCAAATACCTGCAAAACTAAAGATGATTCCCATCAGCTTGTCATGGTGGTGTGTGTTCTTGTTTTTTGTTCATTTTCCCCCCTATTCTCTTTCTGTTTCTCTCCCTGGCAGTGTTTGTGCAGATGAGGGCGTGGCTGGCTGAGCTAGGTCTCTCTAACAAGGCACACCTGGAATTTATCTCGTTTATCACTCCACACATAAAAAGCCTGGTCAAGACTACACTCCGGTACCAGATAATACTGTTTCAGTGGCTCTTTCCCTCTTGAACTTGAAAGTTCTAGCTTAGTAGTTTTGGTTCCTGCACTTTTGACTCCTGGACTAACCTTAGTTTTGTTTTCTCTGTGTGCTCAGTCTCCAGTGTTAAATAAATAATAACACCCTTGAAACCTTCACCGGCTTTGTCTCCAAACACAAAATCACAACCTTAACATAGCCTCTGCTTACATTTTTGTACTTTGTGTTCGTTACTAATTAGCAAATGTTTGCATGCTAACTCGTACTCGTAACATTAACACCTATGAGCATTGTAAGCATGTTAGCATGCTGACAGTAGCTTTTTAGCTCAAAGCACAGCCTCACAGTGCCACTGGCATTGGCCATAGACTCCAAGCCTTGTTGGTATACATGCTGCATTTAAAACTGTTCCTTCAACTTGACTATATTGTACTTCAGTTAGGGTATTACCTTTTTTTAACCTTTATTTATTCAGGGAAGGTTCACAGAGTGGAATCCTCTCTTTTGCAGGAACACCCTGATCACATTCACACAGTTACACATTCAAACCTGGAAGCCGCCCAGTTCAACCACATCTGATCTGCTGGCCACTGAGCAGCTACACTGGAGCGGTTGGGGTTAAAGGTGCTGTAGGTAGGATTGCGAAAATGCAGGACAACCCCCCCCCCTTCCTGCTGAAGCCCAAAACGGTCTCCTAAGCCCCTCCCCCCACAAGGGAGAATGAATGTGTGTGCATGAGCAGTGATTGACATGCAGTTAGACACACCCTCCCCGGCCCTGATTGGTGCATCTGAACAGGGAGTGTTGGATTTTTGCAAATCACACTACAGGCTGTAGGTGGAGCCAGAGGAGCCGGATGTTGTTGTTTTTTTAAATGACCTGCTTCATGTAGTTCTACTGGAACAAAAGGTCAGTTTCAGCAAATATGACAGAAAGTTGGTTTTATAAGTCTTACCTACTGCACCTTTAAGGGCCTTGCTCAAGGGCACCTCAGTGGTGGTAGTGAGGGAGGGACAAGCGCTGCTCCTTCACTTTCCCCACCCAGATTTTATCCTGTCAGTCTAGGGATTGAACCGACAACCTCCTGGTCACAAGCTAACCTTTAGGCCACCACTGCCCTTCACATGCACAACAATGTTCCACTATAATTCCAAATATGCCAATATTCCGAATTTGATACAGGTCATGTAAACAGCATATTCTGGTTGGATATTAAGAATAAGGCATTAAGACATGTGATATTCCAGTATTATTCTGGTTTTAGAGGCATTCTTTGGACATGTATACAGCGCATTTGGAATATGTGTCTCATTCAGGGTTTTTACCGCAGTGTACGACCTCTTGCCCGTTTACGGCTTATGGTCAGCTCTGTGCGTTGCTGTGGTTTCTGTACACAAACCAATCAGCCAACAGTGTGCCAGGCTGCAGAGCCGATAAGAAATAGAAACACAGCTACTTTTAAACATTATCAAAGACTTGGATATCAACAGGTTTTTGAATATGCTCACACATCGCTACGACGACCTTTTCAAGAAGCTGGTTGAAGGAATGAAAGAGGGACGCTGTGTTCACTCGCTCTAACAAGTCCAACGCCGCTGGTTAACTTTGAAAAAAATCATATTTTGCACAGATACATGTAAACAGTAATATTAGTGGAATATTCTCTATCATTAGCCACATAAACAGCTTAGTCAGAATATCCTCTTTTTCGGAATAAGGACAATAACCGTAATATTATGTGCATGTAAACATAGTCAATGATTGATTAAAATAGTGAAAACGATATATAAAAATAAGCATCTGATAAACACAATGTGCAAACCATGTCTATGATGAGGTAATAGAGATAACCTCTGTAGGTCAACAACAATACTCACCGCTCCTCTGTTGCTTTGAATGGTACTACCTCCATGAAATCACCAAAAGAGAAGCTGCGATACTGTAGTGAACTCACTCAGCTTCTCTCGGTCCTCTCCTTCATTTTGCCACAGATGCAAAGTGTGTCTCTTGTTATAGCTCAGCAGCAACACAAATAAACTTGCTGGCTCCCAGACCCGATTCATCTTTCACACAAGAGTGCTTGTTTTGTGGTTTCTCCAGCTTTGGCCACACACAATTTGCGCTCTACACCGCTGTGGGTAAAAAAACTCAGACAAGACAGTGTAAGAACAACAGCCTTCTCCTCTCTTTCAGTTTTCCTGTCTCACTCTCTCTTTCTTTTTGTCTATGCTATTTGAATAAGAACTGTGCAGGCTGGCACAGCTGTTTACTTGTTTACTCTGAATAAAATGGCCTGTATGGATTTGAAAGAGGACAGATATGATTGTTGAGGCGTATAAAAGTACTGTTTATTTACATGGAGTCTGGTGGGTTTGGTGATGGTGATTTCTGGGCTGTTTCATGTTAAACAAAAAGGATCGTACTCCTTAACAAAAAGGTCTATCTCTGTAGGGATCCTTTCCATAATGTTGTCAGACACTTAGAATAATAATCTGTTAGTGGCAAAAACAGCACTTTTAGGGGACGGAAACTGAAGGTGCTCAATTGCTCGTTAACGTTACATTGCAGCTTGTTTCGCCGCTGCCAACTGCTTGAAACTTGTCCAATTTCAAAAATGTTTGTTCCCATCAGTCACTTAGACACTAAAACATGGGGAAATAGGGTCCAGGTTGAAAAATACCAAAGTTATCCTTTAAAATAGCATATTTACAATTTAAGGATTACCACCTAGACCCGGGCATTGTTGAAGAGAAACACGGTGTGTGTCGAAAAAGGACGTGTTGGACGAATTAAGATTAAAAAAAAAGATGGCTGTCTATTTTCCTAACAAGGCGATGATGGCACCCTGCTAATGGAATTGGAAGCTTTAGACAACACATTTTCACTCAGTGAAAATACTTTGGCTCACAGCAGCAGGCATTCGCCATCTCCAGAAACTGTCTCTCTCACATTTTGGTGAGGAATAAATAGTGAGTATAATGTAATTCAAACATGGCACCATTAATTGTTAAGCTGTGTGTGTTTTTTGGAGGCTTTTCTATTCGTTAACAACTATCCTGACATGATATGTGAGTGATTCTGTGTGAGTATGTTGTGGCATTAACATGCATTGGAAAATAAGACAATTAGTACTGGCACAGATGACATGCTTACAGGGACGGGCCACCTACATAAGATGAAGAATAGGGAAAGACATGAGGTAATGCTGGAGTATTATATGTGGGATATAAAAAAATGATTTCGGTGCACAGCGCTGACTCGGTGTAATCACTTAATCATCCATCATGTTATGAGTGAAGAGAGGGAAAAAGAGTCACAGAATAAATAGATTTCAACAAGGGAACAGAGGGAGGGGAAGAAAGGGGTTTGGCAGGAGATGCATGCGGTTTGGAGAGAGAAAACCTCACCACACTCTCACTGTATCCCCCTCTGTGGCTCTTTATCTCTCTTCTCCATATCTCCTCCCATCTCTTTTTGTTCCCTACCTCGCTCTTCTCTGACTCATTCTTTCTTTTCTCTCCATTCACCTGCTTCAGGACCGGGGCGTTGATTTATGACTGCATGCAGTGTGCTTCCTTTTCCGAAATTTGCTGGATGTGTATGTCATAATGCGCAATTATAAGAGCGTGACCTCAGCTGTCTGTGACCTGAACGTCCCAAACAAAGCATTCAGCTGTTTTTTTTTTAATGACATTCAGGGTGGGTGTTCTCACTGCTGCAAGGAACTGTAATATGAGTGTCTATCTATCCATTTCTCTTGGAAATCACTCATTTATGCATTCCTTAAATGTCTCTTCTTGTAGCAGATGGTGCTAGATGCTGTTTTGTTGGCCATAAGCACAGTTCAAATGCACTTCAGTGTGTACATTAGTAGTCTCGCATTGCATTGCAAGCTTTATCTCCACAGCGCTGTGGATTAAGGTCTGGCTACACCACACATACTAGTGCTTCCCACTTGTGCTCGGAAGTCAGCTTTTCCGAGGTCAAAGTCGGAAATACGCTCCCCCCCATCTCGGATTTCAACACATTCTCACACCCATCTCGTAAAATAGGGACGTTTGGTCAGGTGCCTTTGTCGTTCTTATTGACTGATTATGTAAAGGCGCTTGGTGGGACTATTGCCGTCCCTTTAGCGCTATAAGTAAACGTGCTTAGTCGGGACTATTGCCGTCCCTTTTGATGTAGTTTGGTAAGGAAAAGGTCGTGGGTGGGCGTACGGTTCTGTGACACGCGGGAGAAAAGAAAAGAGCAACTATAACAAGCGGGACGCGAACCCTGCTCTCCTGGGTGAAAGTCCTGTGTTCTTTAAACCAGTGATAATCGTCTTGTGTGGCGCTAAGCTCCGGACACAGCGACGGTGGCTCTGCAAAATAGTCTCTGGAAGGAACTTGTTTTGGTGGAACATTTGCACCCCGCAAAAGAAAACGCCACATACCATATTAAATGGAGTTAACTGTTGACACAATACAGTAACGTGAGCTATTTAAATTAGCCTCATTAGCTCTTACCAGTGTAGCTCCATGTGTACTTCGTCCACAGCAATCCCAGTCTAACGTCCCAGTTAGAGAGGAAATGCCATAAACATATTATTCATAAATCTTTACAATCATTCCCTGAAAAAAGAACAAGCAGGCCTGCCTTGTTGCACCATTCAAATGTTCTTCTAAACTTGACATTTTCAGCATGTAGCTCGCTAGCTCGAAGGTTATTGTTGTTTCCCGAAGCAAAAAGAGTTCGAGAACGACAACACACAGAGAGCGGAAGGTTCCAGATGTCGGGTATTCATCCTGTAAATGTACTTCTGTTGATCCAGACTAGTACATCAGTGATTGAACACATCACCATTAAAATGCATTTCAGTATGAACACCAGTACAAATGGCTTAGTAGTGCAGACATGACACATGTGAATGGAAATAGGTTTTGAGTAAGCGAGATATTAATTATGGATGGTTTTCGACGAAAATATAGAACAGAGAATGCAAATCTCTCAGAAAAAAATAAAATCTTTGAACTCTATGTGAAGTGAATGCTATGCATATTTTGCAAGAAACTTGACACCAGTTCATATTAAGGTGAATGGTGGGTGGAGGGAGCACCTCACTGAGCACTTCCTGTCTCCACACACAGCACGCCACCGAGTCACTGGAGGAGCAGTGGAGCAGATTAGAAGATGGAGAATATGAGAAAACAAGGCAGAAGACAGAGAAAATAGCATTATGCTAATATGAAATAGAAAATCCTGGTCATGTTTGCTTAATTTGGTGGAGAAAACAAAGCGTCAGCTCAAATGAGGGAGCACACAGGAACATGCGGAACTATGATAATGTATCCTATTACATGCAGGTGGAATTATGTTATTAAAAAGTCTGTGTGCAGACGTTGAGTAGATGGCCAGAGGTTATTTGTGCAATCCAACTCTCCAATTATTTATTCAATGGAAAAATATCTGATAGTTAAATGCTTAATTCAGTTGCATTTTCACATCAAAATATACTCTATTATAACCACTAAATATGTTCATACTATCATAGTTTTCCTGAATGAATAAATGCTTGAGTCTGGTACTTTATTTCAGTAGAATAGTGGAGAAAGAATTACAAAGGATGGAAAGCTTGACCACCTGACCCGGTAAAGAAAGTCCAGTCCTTGCTTAGAATGAAGTCTAGCCTTAGCTGAGTTGTTACCTGCAAAGGCGGAATTAGACTTCATATGTGGTTTGAGGAAAGCAGAACGCAGAATCTTTTGGCTGCTTCCAGCCTACCTGACCCTAACATTGAATGTGTTCTGACTAATTTTGTGGGCCATCTGTGTTGTGGCAGGACTTGGGGCACATACAGCACAAGACTGTTGGCTAGTTGGTTTGTGTACAGCAACCATAGCAATTGAGACGCATATTCTGAATGCGCTGTAAACATGTCCAAAGAATGCCTCTAAAACCCGAATTATAGCGGAATATCTCAATATCCCACATGTCTTAATCGGAAAATGCTATATTCAGAAAAAGGCCTTATTCTGAACATCCAACTGGAATACGCTGTTTACATGACCCGTATCAAATTCAGAATATTGTCATATTCTGAATAATATTGGAATAGTGGTGTGCATGTAAATGTACTGGGTGTTACACTAAAGTGGTGGAATACAGGATGCGCCGGAGTTTTTTTCTCTGTTTACATAAAGAGTTATTTGGCCAAGAGCCAAATATCTATTTTTCATTACACCTAAAACAGTTTTAGTGAATGAGTCAAGCTTTCACAATTTCCTGGTTTGACGATGCATCACTGAGCCAGCATTTAAATTCTGTGATTAACATTTTTTTCATTTATTTTTAACAAGACGCACAAAACATACAATTTGCATACACCCCCACCCACCCCACTGTCATCACCACCCCCCCCCCAGAGAAAAATCTGAAAAAGATGAAACAGTAACAGCAATATTCAAGACCATATGACCAAATATTAACAAAATAGACCATAAACCACATAAACATATCGTCGCTGTCAGGCAAAAACCATGTATCTCCATATTTTGTCATTTTCTTTTTTTTTCATAAATCAATGCTATTGTTCACCCTGTATGTCTATCTTTGGGTTTTACAAATATTGTGTACAAATATAACAGTGACGAGGCGATTTCATCTGACTTTTTCGAAGGTAAATAGCTCAAGATATATTCAAATTAACTTTTTTTCCATTCCCTGAAAAGCAACGGTTTTGGACATACAAGGTCTTCACCCGACAGCGACAATATGTATAAACACCATAAAGCCATCATACATGTCTCTCCCCAGCACAAAGCTGCACCCTCCTTTTTTATTGTTCTTACTATCACAAAAAAGTAAGAACTGTAACTGAAGCTTCAAAAAGGAAGGTTTTAATGATCAGTTTTTCTCCTCCATTTCCTTTTTCATTCCTCAGCCCCATGCATGAGAGGCTTGCACTAACATTGATCACAGCATTCTGTGACTGATTAGGGCTCCACATGGAGTCAAATGAATTGCAACCTCTCGAATAACACACAGAGACAGATAAAACAGTGGAGTGACAGTGGCACATTAGGACAGTCCTCTGCCGTTCATATTTCGCCCCGGCGTGAGCGCCTGGAGGAGGGGCGCAGGTTGCCAGCGCGGCGGCGGCCATCCTGGCTGGCATGCGGAGGCCAGCGGGATCACTGTGGATCAGTCTCCATGAGCTGATCAAAGGCTTTTGACTCCTGCCACGCGAGGTGCTGATTGCTTCCATTCACTCACTGACACCACTCGGCTTGGCTGAAGACACCCTAATTAAATGGAGAGTATTGGGAGAGAGAAATAAAGCTGCTTTCTGGGTTTTTCCCCCTCTAACCAGCATATCTGTTTTTGTTCCCGCTTTCTTTTTTTCTCTGTCAAGAGATGCTTCTCACATCCCCTATTTATCGCTCCTCGGCTGAACCGGAAGCTTTTCTGGTCCCAAGGAGGGAGGATGGTGGTGGGATCTCTGAGGAGCTAAGAGCGGGGATGGAGAAGGGATCACTGAGGAGCTATGAGTGGGGATGAAGGAGGGATCTCCGAGGAGCAATGAGTGGGGATGGAGGAGGAATCTCCGAGGAGCTATGAGCGGGGATGGAGGAGGGATCTCCAAGGAGAAATGAGCGGGGATGGAGGAGGGATCTCCGAGGAGCTATGAGCGGGGATGGAGGAGGGATCTCCGAGGAGCTATGAGCGGAGATGGAGGAGGGATCTCCGAGGAGCTATGAGCGAGGAAACACGAGAGCAGGCTTCCCGGAAACCGTACCACTGAAATCCTCTGAAAGGACGTCTCATCCCTCTAAAACACATTTTCCTCTATCCTCGCATGATTTCCTTTTGTCTCTCCCGTGCATTTCTCAGTGGGATGGACTAAGAAGTGAGGAAGGGAAGGAGCCGGAGGTGCTATTTAAAGGAACACGCCGACTTATTGGGACTTTAGCTTATTCACCGTAACCCCCAGAGTAAGACAAGTTAATACATACCCTTCTCGTGTCTGTGCGTGCTGTAACGCTGTCTGACGGTTCCACCAGTAGCTTAGCCTAGCACAGAACCTGCAGGTAACTGGTTCCAACTAGCCTACTGCTCCGAATAAGTGACAAAATAACGCCAACATGTTCCTATTTACATGTGATTTGTATAGTCACAGTGTGTATCTGATGGATCTGGTGTCTAAAGCACATCAATAGCCGGAAGCCGGAAGTAAAACACCGGAAGTAAAACGCAGTGTGAGAGTGTGGAGGGGAGAAAAGACTGACGGAGGAAAATAGTGTTATTTCGAGATAAATGTTGTACTATTTGCTTAGTTTTTTTGTTTCTTTTAGCCCCCTGGTAGCCCTTAGTCTCTAGAAAGAGCCAGCATCTACGCACCTGTGCGTGGAGGACCGCACTTGTTCTACGAGTAGTAGCTAGCTAAACATTAGCTTCAGGCTAACACCAGCCCCATGGCTACCTCCACATCTTCGTTGCTTGAAAATGCAAACAAAGAAATCGATGACCTTAGGGAAGAAGTTCGCCGGCTCTCCGAGGACTTGAAAACCAAAGATGCCCTGTTGATTTCCTACCTGGACGTTGCTCAAAACCAGTCGCTTCGCATCACAACTCTCTCGGCGGCACTCCAGGATACTGTAATTTGGGACACATCCGCCTGTCCACACCCATCTTCTAGTTCGACACCGACAACCAGGGCATCCTGGACTAAAGTGGTCTGTGGCCGAAAGAGAGCCTCGGGTAGGGCTCCATCGCCTCCTGTCCTCAGCCTCTCCAGTCGCATTGATGCCCTGTCAAAGCCGAATGTTCGCCCGGTAACGGCCGACGTGGCTCGCCCCGCTTCAAAGCCGACAGATCTGCAGGCGTCAACGAGGAGCACCGCTGCCTCGCGACGACAATTTCTGAGGGATGCGGTAGTCAGACGGTCCGGTGGCCTCCCTTGCCTGAACCGGCCAAATGACAACGTTCCTCAAAAACAATCTCCCCCACCGAATGAAGGTAAGCAATATCCCACTTCTTTTCCTTGTCCATCTGAATCCAATACTGGCTGTTTTGTTCCTTCCACCGGCCATTCACGCCCCCCCACTCTCGTCCGCTCTTCACCCCAACCACAATAATTATCGGCGACTCCACCACCCGGAATATACGTTTTTTTAATGCGGTCACACACTGCTTTCCTGGAGCCAAAGTTGCAGACATCCTGGCTAAAGCTGTGGACCTGATACCCTCACGCCCGACCTCTATTAAACGCGTCGTGGTCCATTGCGGACATAACGACATGTCCTTTCAGCAGAGTGAGCGCACTAAGAAAGACTTTGGCACCCTCATTGAAGCTTTAATAAGCACTGGGAAGTCAGTTTTTATTTCGGGCCCACTTCCATCTCGAGGTCGCGGAGTAGGCCTTTTTAGCAGGCTACTCATCCTCAACACCTGGCTCCAGCATGCATGCAGCATGCACAAGATAGGTTTTATTGACAATTTTAATCTGTTTTGGAAAAGTGACTCTATGTTCAGCAGGGATGGGATTCGTCCCAATAGACGCGGCAGCCAGGTGCTATGTGAGAACTTGCGTCACGCCGTGCAGACCCAGACCTGGGTGCAGACCCAGACCTGGGTGCAGACCCAGACCTGGGTGCAGACTCAGACCTTAGATTGACTGTTTACACCCAGTAAAGACACGCACAGGCGCACCTCCCAATCACACTCTCCCGTAAGCTCTCAGTCCTTTACAAATAACTCTGCTAACCCACAGACCAGCAATATCATTCCAGTAAGAGTCAGTAATAACATTACTCAAAGGTACAGCGCTACACGCTCCTCTGTGCACCAACGAGGTGCTATACTTAACAACCTAATTGGAATTAAAACAACCACTGCAACAATAGAACAGAATAGGAGAATCAAATGTGGACTATTAAATATCAGATCTCTGTCTTCTAAAGCATTACTGGTAAACAATTTGATATCAGATAATCAAATTGATTTATTCTGTCTTACTGAAACATGGCTGGGCCATGAAGAATATGTTAGTCTAAATGAAGCCACTCCTCCCAGTCATATTAATACTCAAATTCCTAGAGGCTCAGGCTGTGGAGGAGGAGTTGCAGCAGCCATATTTGACTCAAATCTGTTAGTTAATCCTAAACCGAAACTAAATTATAACTCGTTTGAAAGTCTTGTTCTTAATCTTCAACATCCAACATGGAAATCATTAAAGCCAATCATATTTGTTGTTGTTTACCGAGCACCAGGCCCATATTCTGAATTTCTATCTGAATTCTCAGAGTTTTTGTCATGTATTGTCCTAAAATCAGATGAAATAATTATTGTAGGTGATTTTAATATCCATGTGGACGTTGACAGTAATAGTCTTAGTATTGCCTTCAACTCACTACTAGATTCAATTGGTTTCAGTCAGAGTGTGCATAAGGCCACGCACTGTTTTAACCACACCCTCGACCTTGTGCTGTCATATGGCATCAAAATTGAAGATTTAATAGTATTTCCACAGAATTCTTTATTATCAGACCATTTTTTAATAACCTTCAAATTCTTACTACCAGACTATATGAAATGAAATAAAATCTTTTACGCTAGATGCCTATCTGACAGTGCTATAGCAAAATTTAAAGAAGATATTCCAACAGCAATTAACTCAATGTCGTGCTTTAATATAACGGAGGACCTTTGTGCTAATTTTAGTCCTTCCGTAATTGATAATTTTGTAGACAGTGCTACGACCTGCCTACGGACGACTTTAGACTCTGTTGCTCCCCTCAAAAAGAAGACGATGAAGCAAAGGAAACTAGCGCCTTGGTATAACTCCCAAACTCGCAAATTAAAACAAATCTCACGGAAACTTGAAACTAAATGGCGTTCCTCCAAACTAGAAGAATCTCGTTTAGATTGGCAAGACGGTTTAAAAACCTATAGGAGGGCCCTCAGAAATGCCAGATCAGACTATTACTCATCATTAATAGAAGAAAATAAGAACAACCCGAGGTTTCTTTTCAGCACTGTAGCCAGGCTGACAGGTAGTCACAGCTCTACTGAGCCATCTATTCCCCTAGCTCTTAGTAGTGACGACTTCATGAGCTTCTTTAATGATAAAATCATAACAATTAGGGATGGAATTCATCACCTTTTGCCCACAACTTCTAATGGTTCACCTTTTGATACAGGAGTGCTAGAAAGAATGACAAGACCTGACATATACTTTGACTCCTTTTTTCCTATAGACCTTCAGCAATTAATGCTGAAGGTCTCTTCAGCAAAGCCTTCTACCTGTCTCTTAGACCCCATCCCAACGAGGCTACTTAAAGAAGCGTTACCCATGGTGAACACTTCATTACTAGATATTATCAATATGTCTTTATTAACAGGTTATGTACCGCAGTCATTTAAAATAGCTGTGATAAAACCTCTTCTGAAAAAACCCACCCTCGATCCTGAGGTCTTAGCCAACTATAGACCTATATCTAACCTTCCCTTTCTCTCCAAGATCCTTGAGAAGGTAGTCGCTAATCAGTTATGTGACTTTCTACATAGGAATAGTCTATTTGAGGACTTTCAGTCAGGATTTAGAAAGCATCATAGCACAGAGACGGCACTGGTGAAAATTACAAACTACTTTCTAACTGCTGCTGACAAAGGACTTGTCTCCATACTTGTGTTATTAGATCTTAGTGCTGCATTTGACACTATTGACCATACAATCCTTCTACAGAGACTGGAACACTTAGTTGGCATTAAAGGAATCGCACTTAGCTGGTTTAAGTCCTATTTCTCTGATCAATCTCACTTTGTTAATATCAACGATAAATCCTCCAGGTACGCTAAAGTTAGCCATGGGGTTCCTCAAGGCTCAGTGCTTGGACCAATTCTATTCTCCTTGTATATGCTTCCTCTGGGCAATATTATTAGGAAACACTCAATTAACTTTCACTGTTATGCGGATGACACCCAATTATACTTATCAATCAAGCCAGACGAAACCAGTCAGTTAGTTAAACTGCAAGTGTGCATTAAAGATATAAAATCAAAAAGTTGAACTCGAACAAAACTGAGGTTATTGTGCTGGGCGCTAAACATCTCCGAACTTCATTATCCGAAGACATAATTACTCTGGACGGCATTGTCATGGCCTCCAGCAATACTGTCAGAAATCTAGGAGTTATTTTTGATCAGGATTTATCGTTTAATGCCCACTTAAAACAAACCTCAAGAACAGCTTTTTTCCACCTTTGTAATATTGCCAAAATTAGGAACATCCTGTCTCAAAACGATGCTGAAAAACTAGTCCAGCTGATCCAGAATGCTGCAGCGCGTGTTCTGACAAGAACTAAGAAAAGAAATCATATTTCTCCTGTATTAGCTTCTCTGCATTGGCTTCCTGTAAAATCCAGGATTGAATTTAAAATCCTTCTCCTGACCTACAAAGCTCTAAATGGTCAAGCACCTTCATATCTTGGAGAGCTCTTAGTACCTTATTGTCCCACTAGAGCACTACGCTCCCAGAATGCAGAGTTACTTGTGGTTCCCAGAGTCTCTAAAAGTAGAATGGGAGTCAGAGCCTTTAGCTATCAGGCTCCTCTCCTGTGGAACCAGCTCCCAGTCTGGGTTTGGGAGGCAGACACCGTCACCACTTTCAAGAGTAAACTTAAAACTCTCCTCTTCGATAAAGCTTATAGTTAGGAAGTTAGGAGTTGCAGCATTCGCCTGGACCGGCGGGGGAAGGTGTGTAGCCATAGTCATGACGCACCTCCTCCATATCTCTGCTTCTCTTCATAGAAAGCTTACTATATTTAGGGTATGAGGAGTTGCAGCGTGCGCCTAGACCGGCGGGGGTGGGTGTGTAGCCTCAGTCATGGCGCACCCCCATCCTATCACTGCTTCTCCCCATAGAAAGCTTACGCATACTTAGGCAGTAAGGTGTCACAGCGTTAGCCTAGACCGGCAGGGGAAGGTGTGTAGTCACAATCGTCGAACACAGCCTCCCTATGCGGTTATAGTTCTTGACTACCGGGGCACCTCCTTTGACACACTGAGCTCCTCTCTCTTTCCATCTGTGTGTATTCATGTTCCAGAAATGCTTGTTATTAACCTAGTTCCGGGGAGCTTCCCCGGAGTCCGTATGTTCTTTGTCCCCCCAGCACCATCATCTTGGATCATGATGGCACCTACATCATGGTGGCAGCTGTCGCCGTGGTCCTGCCCTTCGACCTGCTGTGCCCCATTACACCCTGCAATGCCCGGCGTCGACTTGCTATGTCCGGCCAACGCCCTGTTACGCCATGATGTGCTCTACGACACCATGAACTATTACAATTACTCTAGTCATTATCTTAATTGTGACTTTTTTATTGCCATTGTTCATCAAACCCCCAACCGGCATCGTCAGACACCGCCTACCAAGAGCCTGGGTCTGTCCGAGGTTTCTTCCTAAAAGGGAGTTTTTCCTTGCCACTGTCGCACTTACACATTCATGCATGCTCTTGGGGAATCACTGGAATTGTTGGGTCCTTGAAAATTACAGAGTGTGGTCTAGACCTACACTCTATCTGTACAGTGTCCTGAGATAATTCTTGTTATGATTTGACACCATCCATCCATCTTCGTCCGCTTATCCGGTATCGGGTCGCGGGGGTAGCAGCTCCAGCAGGGGACCCCAAACTTCCCTTTCCCAAGCCACATTAACCAGCTCCGACTGGGGGATCCCGAGGTCTCCTCCCAGCTGGACGTGCCTGGAACACCTCCCTAGGGAGGCGCCCAGGGGGCATCCTTACCAGATGCCCGAACCACCTCAACTGGCTCCTTTCAATGCAAAGGAGCAGCGGCTCTACTCTGAGCTCCTCACGGATGACTGAGCTTCTCACCCTATCTCTAAGGGAGACGCCAGACACCCTCCTGAGGAAACCCATTTCGGCCGCTTGTACCCTGGATGATTTGACACTATAAATAAAATTGAATTGAAAAAAAAATTGAATTGAATTGTGTACAAAAAAACAAAATAGGTAGACTAAGCTACCGGTGGAACCGTCAGACGGCATTACAACACGCACGGACACGAGAAGGGTATGTATTGACTTGTCTTACTCTGGGGGTTGCGGCGAATAAGCTAAAGTCCCAATAAGTCGGCGTGTGCCTTTAAGGGAAGTGAGAAGTATCTAAGGAGTGACCTTGCGTTGGCTGTCACACCACTGCTGTTGTTCAAGGAGGAAATTGAGGGAGGATGGATATAGCTTAAAATGTTCTCTTTGACCTGTGTTCACAGGCAAAAGCCGTATCACAATGTCAGTGGTAGTGCTGTACATCTTGGCATTAGGTTTTCTGGTTAGCGGAGAAGTGGATTCACATCACTAAGCAGGGCTAATGGTCTGAGTGAGAGCAGAAACGGTCTTGAGGCAGCAAGGCAACACTCCTATTCCCCAGAGAGCCAGAGTTTATCAAATTTTTATTTAAAATTCCAATGAGCAGTTATAAAGGGGGGGGGGGGGTGGGGAGGGATCCCCAGTTGTTGCCCTAGACCGAGCCCTTTCAGGTAACCAGACTCTTTGTTAGTCGCTAAGCAGGAGGGATCAATATCATATCAGGGCCCAGTGGAACACCTGACAGTTCAATTTCGCAGCAAGCCTCGAAATCAATACCTTCGGAATAGTTTTGGACTTTCCCAAAGGCTACCCACTGGAGTTAATCTATGGTGTCATTAGCCCAGGTCACAGCGTGCACGGTCATTACACTGTGTAACAATAAATGTTCATAAAAGACGACACGCTTCGTCCTCTTGTGCTTGGCTGCAGCCTCTAATTGAAGTAAATTCATTCACGAGCGAGAGCAGGCGCCTGATCGACTGGTTGCTCTTTGTAATTCACGTCTCAGAGAATATGGGAAAAAGCTGGCGTGTCAGGCCTGTCTAAAAGGTACAAAGCACAGGAAATTGAACAAGGTTTTATCAAGCAGAAAATGTGTTAAATTGTTTAGCTAGTGCCAGAGTGCCTATAGGAAGGATTGTTTACCCTTGAAACATAGTAGTACTTAGGCACTTTTTACAAGTCCTTTAGACAGTCACCACCGAAAACAAAGTGTTTTTAAGACTTTAAGAACCATGGACATGCGTCTTGATCACTACTTACAGTATTTGCTCACCATTTCATAGCCAACCATAATATATAGACACCCTGAGCCAAAACATTGGTCATCAATTACTAATGTAGCAAGAGGCAAATTGCAGCAAAAATGCAATCATTCCAAAGGGAGAAATCGTTAAAGCCATTTTGATTTTAGTGGCTTGACCAAATCTGTTATACAAGACTTTAGCCAGCCACATAAATCAGCATGGGTTCCTCTTTATTGTTACAGATTCTAGATGGAAGGGAAAGAAAGGGGAAGAGGGGAAAAAAAAGAGCTGTCCCCCTATTTATCGAAGCTTAGCTTGAATGGCCTGTCAAAATATACCACGGAAACCCAGTGGAAAAATGACACAAGCAGCCCTGGCTCTGAGTGGCACGGTGGTTTTGGCCTTAACACACTCCAAACTGGAATCTATTTTCCCCTCCCTGGATGTGTCAGGGAGGGGGGGCAACGGCCAGGGGCAGGACAGGAAATGGCCAAGCAGGAGAGTAATGGCTAATAATTTCTGGATATGCTAGGTTTTGCTAGATTCCAGAGGCCATAGCTTGTTACTATGCCTGGAATAAATGTTTGGACTGGATCAGGTTAATAGGACAGTAATAGTATCTAGTTTTAGTTGTATCTGCCTGCCTCTTCAGATTCTCCCTACCTTCTTGTTTATACACAGTTAATGTACAAACATGACTTCAGTTGGTGAGACTGAAACAAAATCATCATTATTTTCCTTTTGGTACAGTGCACTGGCCACTGAGAGGAATTACTTTGTGGCAGGCAGAACATATTTGGAAATCATGGTATGTCAGAGATATCTGAAACTGGCTATTTTCGAGAGAAAAATGTAGAGCTTCAGCTGACAAGTGGCATCATTTTTGGGATTCTGGCCCCAATGTAGATATTTATATTATATCCCAGCTATATAATTTACAGTAAGGCTTGAAACAGTGGTCCAAAATCGTCAATTTTCCACCCAACACTCCAACTTAAGTGTTCATTTGGAGGCTTTATTGCAATGGGACTAAAACCATTCCAGGAGTTACGAGGTTAGTGCCTGGGATTTAAGCAGGAAGACAACGTTAAGCTTGCATATTTATTTAAAGCATGTCAAACACTAGGATTGTGTTGTACCAGCTTTTCATAAATCAGTTACTAAGTTTATCTTTATATTTTTTTGTACTACTTTGGAAATGCCTTAACAAAAGACGTGTAATTTGGTTAAGGGAAAAAGCTCTGTAGCTACATCCAATCAAAGCAATCAACTATGAACAGGAGGAGCTGAAAATAAGCTGCAACATAACTGTTAAGTAACAGTTTAAGGAGGCCCAACAATATTTAACTTTACCATCAATTCTGCTTAGATGTAGGTATACTTTGTTTTATTTTCATACATGGAGAAATACGTATATTTGCATGCATACCTAGAAATACATGGAATGTGTGTTTCAGTTAGCAGTATCGCAGCAGTTCATAATGAGTGGGAAATATCCCAACATGACGTTATTAGCAAACATTATGTAATGTTGATTTGTTATTTTTATTTTAAATGCTCTGTAAAATATTAGCTTTAAATATTAGTTAACACTTACTTTATAAGGTATAAACAGATAGCGCAGCATGCTTCTGACCACTTTAATTGAAATAACAAGTAACAGCTGTGTTCATTGAGCTCATTGCCTAGAAACACACTACTAAATACTCTATGTTAACAATCATTCGGAGAAAAAGAAATAAACATTTTGAAAATGGAAATATATCACTTCCCTCACACACAGTTTACCTTCTTAAAGAGCCCATATTGTAAGAAAGTGAGATTTCCATATCTGTACAGTATGATTATAAAGCAGGTCGAGGTGCTATATAAATACTGTAAAATTATAAAAAAAAAAACTCAATCCACAGAGAAATGCACACAGCCCCTATTCAGAAACTGTGCCTCTAAACGAGCCGTCAGGACTTCCTGTGCAGTTGTGATGTCACAACTATATTATATAAAGGTAGAAAGTGCCGCTACGGTCCAGTTACAGTCATTCCCCGGCTGCATTGACCATGCAGAGATGCTGAGAGTGCAGATGAGGAAGACCCAGAAACGCTAACCAATCAGAGCGGACTGGGCTTTTTCAGGAGGGGGGTCTTAAACAGACAGGCGCTGAAATGGAGAGTTTCAGACAGAGGGTGAATATAGTTCTATTCAGACAGACAGTATGAGGAAAATATAGTGTTTTTTGAACATTAAAACATGTAAACATGGACTAGTAATAACCCAAAACACAGGTATGAACCTGAAAATGAGCATGATATTGAGCCTTTAATGCTCTTAATTATCTTGTAAGTAAGCAGGTGAACCTGAGTCCTCATTGTCTTAGTGAGAGTCACAAATGTCTTGAACATTATCTAGCTCATGTGTTTTTCAAGGGAAATACCTGGATATATGACAGCATGGAGGCTATCAAATCCCTCAGGCCTTGCTATAGTTTAGGTATTGATTACAGTCTTCTGTCAGCTTAATGAAGTTTTGGACATGTCTTATAATTGCTTTATTAAATAAATCTGGAATCCAGTGAGCCTCCTGCTCGTATCGCATCCATCTAAAGAGAATACACGCCAGCCTAAATGAAGCATATAAATCTTATAAACACATTAAAAACTTGATTCAAAAGAATCTCTAGTAACCACTTTGAAGTACATTTCCTGGCTACCTAAGAATATATGCAGGCCAGACAGCACACACACACACACACACACACACACACACACACACACACATACATCCATACAGCAGCTTGGCCCCACCGCAGAGCTATACAGGAAGCCTCGTCCATAATGACCGTCGGTGAGGAAACATGAGTCAGAGGGAAGGGATGAACACCATATAAACAAACCTCTGGAGCTAAACCTTGGAAATAACAAGCAGCTGAGGACGATGAAACGTGAGAGGTGGGACCTGTGGCTTCTTTTCACTGGACTGCACTCCATGAAAAATAGCCTTTTACGAAGAATTAATGCCCTCAAATAAGGACGATGTTTAGTCTGAGTGAGATAATTTTAGCAATATATTTCACTTACAATACACACAAATAGAATCCCTGAATTTCACTACGACTACTGGCATCTGGTTGAATTTATTTTTAGGTGGGGTTATGGCAAATATTAAGCAGACTGCTGATGCAAAAATATAACCTGTAACCCTCTCTAAGTTAACAGACATGGTGTTGTGTGTGTTAGTTATTATTTGTATTGTTAATATGTGTCATTTATTTTATATTCTCAGGAGTTCTGGAGATGCTGAACTACAAGGGAATGTGAATAAAATGAACCATGAGACATCTAGAACAGGGGTGTCAAACTCATCTTCACTAAGGGCCACACTGGAAAAAGAGAATCACATCAAGGGCCAAACATATAACATTTATTGGCATGCTTTAAAAGGTCAAATATCTTTGACTGTATTACTGCATGTCGCTTGTTTTTTACATTTTCGTGGCTTTCTCAGACATTTCTATCACGACATTTTGGATGCTTTTTGTGGCATTTTTGTCCACATAAAGCCCTACAAAAGTCAACAAAAAAGTTCCTTCACCATTATAGGATTTAGAAAATCAAGCATGATAAAAATATTTTTTAACAACAACCTGTTTTACAGCCTGAATATAAAAACTCTTTCCTTCTCTGTGAATTTCTGAGTCTCAAAGTCGGTAAATCTGCCATATTCTGCTTTGAATGTCAGGTAATTGCAGTTTAAAATACACTTTCCCTTGTTTTTGGTTTGCCGCACAACTAGGTGATATACAGGCCGAATCTAAATCTGTAAGGGGACGGATTTGGCCCACGGGTATTGAGTTTGACACGTGAGCTAGAATGTTTCATTTGAAACAATGATGCAGTCATATTAAATAAATAATAATAAAACCACTGTCCTTTAAAAGTTTCATAAAACTTGCCCAACACTGGCTAACTTTGACATTTCGATTTTTTTTTTTTCTCCGCTGCATGTGCCTGGAAAGATTTTGGGTGTAGGGTTAGTAGTGAGGGGAGGCTTCCTTTCCTGGATCAGGGTAGTTAATGTTTACATCAGACGTCCCTCGGCTGCTGTTAGGCTGCTTCGTCCAGGATAGTGATCCGCCACAGGGGGATGGAGATGCAGGAAGTGACCAAAGAGCATGGCTATCGAATGTTTCACTGTGAAGGCTGAGAGCAGTTGCTGCAGCTCCTCGCTGCAGCTGGAGTCACCTTCCAGACTTTTGTTTTACCCAAATGAATCATTTTCATGAAAGCTATTTTTCAATGGAGCACACAAATTGATAATTTTTTAAGTCTTCTGCCAAACCAAATAAATGCTTAACTCAGTGAGGCCTCATGAAAGAATTTATTTTTATTTGCCCGTTTCAAAAGAATGATTTCCCTAGGCCGAGAAATAGTGAATATTCATTCAGAAATGGTTTAAATGATATAGCTCTGTTTCCTTCCTTGGAGAGTATAGTTCCATTAGAGTCTGAGTGGATAATCCAGCATTGAAAGTACACTAAAGAGGTTGTATTATATTATTGATAGTTACACATTTTTATGAGCCCTGTGTTTTGGTTGAAAATACTGCATTTTTATCAACCATGTTATTATTCATTTTTGCTGCCGTATGCTTTTGTCTGACAAACTGTCAGCTTGCTACAATCTCTCAAAGGGACAACATCCTGTCTATATGTCAACCCGTCTTCACACAAAAAAAATGTTTACGTGCCACTAATTTACAACAGCAAATATGTTTTGACAGAAACATTACGCCGCCTGGATTATATTTTCCATAATAAGGACAACAGTGTACAAGTCAGAAAACCTTAATACTGTATGGCTATTCAAACTACATAACATATTTAATGTATTTTCAATATAATGTATTCTTGTTGCAACTAAACTATGATGAAAATGTGTATGCTTAGGAAACACAAGGTACTTGGTTAGGGTTTGGGGAAGATAATGGTTTCGGTTCAATTCTGAAAAAGTAAACTTCTGTGTTCAGTGTTCACTTCTTGTATATTTAACCAAAACCAGAATCGTCCCATAACCTTAACCAAAAGCATACTATTCAGCAAAACATGTTGTCCATGTTGTTATCGTTCCCAGGGCAGTTTAGCTCCAGACACAGCACTCATTAAAACCCATGCTAACAAACCAGGTGGTGGACTGAAAAATTACATTTAAATATTAAACAGCAACACATCTTTCCAGGAACAGTAGCATTGTCAGTGTGGATAGTCCACCTTACAGTGACCTGATTTCATGGGAACTACTTTCTACCAAAGAAAAAGTCTATATCAGCAAACTGTTTACAGCGTATTCTGTGGATTATCAGAGTAACAGGCACGTATCTCTGCAGAGGCATATTGAGATATAATATGTAAAATATAAAATGTCTAATGACTAGACCTATATTATCAATCTGTTCTTACTCCTAAATTGTAAAATACTGACGCTTGGTCAGTGTCTCTCAGCGTCATATACGATACAAAAATCCCCTTTTAGCATCTGTATGTCACTGAAACATACATTTTAAAACCCCACGACCATCTTTCCCTAAACCTAACTGTCCTGTTCTTGTGCCGCATGTCAGTTCCTACCCATAGCGTCAAAAAGTAATGCCAAGAGTCCCGACCAAGCGCGTCTAAATATGACGCTAAAGGACATTTTTAGCGTCAATAACAAACCTGACCAAGCCTAACTTTTTGACGAGATGGGAATGAGAATGTGTTGATGTTATACATTTGGGTGAGTTGTGTGCTTACATTATCACAAATCCAAATCCAAAAATGTTCAAACCCAGAAGTCAAGGACATGGTCCGTGTCATGTGGTCGCAGTCGCCTGTCATATCCCAGTGTCAGCGTTATGGTTGTTTGCCAGAAGTGGTCATTAATTCACTTTTTATCCACTTTTAAGCCACATAAATATGATACATTTTTTAGAAATTTGTAGTTTTTTACTATATATTTTAACCGGATGAAGGATTTTAGTCATCGGACATGTGAGTCTTAAAGGGTAACTTATTTATATTTTTGTGTTTAAGTGACTGATAGGAACAATAATCTCTACAACTTCCAACCATCACAACTCTAGTTTTGTTGAAATAAACACAGAGTTTACTACGGAGCCCCGTAGTAAAACTAATTAATAGTTAAAATTAATTATAACTATCTCGTGGCCTCAAGATAGTAACTCGTGGCCTCGAGATACTATCTCGTGGCCTCAAGATAAGTGTATATGAAAGGAGAATGCACAATGAAGCAGCTTTTTACAAGTATATACATGTAAAAAGTATAAATATAGGCTATAAAATATGAAGAAGAATTATAAAGGACTATGGATACGCAGTAGAGCTTTCTTCATCTCGCTCCCGCCCGCTCCCGGCGAATTTCTGACCATTACCGCCCGCACCCGCAACATGTGTGTTACACTCCCGCCCGCTCCCGCGATGTGTACATCCACTCCCGCCTGGACCCGCAAAACTCAATAGAGATGCATTGATGTTGTGTCTTCTCCCGTCCCGCTTAAGAAAACACGTAAATTTATAGGTTAATAGGGAGAAGATGCAGGCAAAGAAGGCAAGTGCTTGCTGCTGTTAGACGGGGAGGAAGGAGCAGAGGATGAGGGAGAGAGGGGGAGGAAAGAGCCGAGGATCACGGAGCGGGCGGATGGTGGACGGAGCCTTGGCTCGGAGCTCCCCCGTCCTGGGAGACTCAGACACGCTGGTGTCTGCTCATAGATGGGCTATACAGTATATACTCGGTCAGTATATATGTATATCTATGGTTTCTGCTGGCGTTGGGGGATTCCAGGCTACATCCCGATCCCGCAGTGTTTTTTTTAGCCGCCAGCAAAGTTAAAACCGCCTGCTCCCGTGAGATTTGCGTTGGGACCCGGCGGGACTCAATGCCAATGCTGCCCTCTAATATGCAGCCTACAAGATTTACATTACTGTATTAACAGAATTGTGATGAACAGTACTAGTAAATAAATAGAAGCAGAACTGCACACTGAATATTAAAACAGAGAATATTGCACAGAATGTGAAGTATTGTCCATGTGTCAGACACTTTACTATCTTGAGGCCACGAGATACTATCTTGAGGCCACAAGATAGTATCTCGAGGCCACGAGATAGTATCTTGAGGCCACGAGATAGTTATGATTAATTTTTTTGACAAAGTGGGACCAGGGGGGCTCCGTAGTTTTTCACATTAACGTGAAAATATTTTGGCTCTGTACACAAAGTTTTCTATATCAGAAATGGGTTTCTTTCAACAAAACTGTCCAAAAATACCATGGATGGTCAACGAATGTTGACTAAAATGACATAAAAGTGACAAAAGCGCCAAAAACATTGAAAAAAGCGACTAAAGACATTGAAAGCCTAGAAAACATAAAATAAAGCTTTGACAAAAGCATCAAACAAGTTGTTTGTCAGACACTTAGAATAATAATCTGAGCCTGTCAGTGGCAAATAAAGCACTTTTAGTGGACTAAATTGATGATGAACATTTGCCCGATTGCATCCTGGTCTGTAGCTGCTGGTTACAGCGTTCATGCCTAATACTGGACCAATTTCAAAGATTGTTGTTCATATCAGTCACTTACACACAAAAACATAAAAAAATAGGGTCCAGCTTGAAAAAATGTACCTGATTGTACGCTGATATTTCTCAACTAAATAAAATTCTGCTCCCCTTTATTGAAATCCACCTGGTTAAGTTCTCCACTGATTTAGCATTGCGCTCCTATAACATTATCAGACTCTCAATGGACAGTATTTTCCAAATCGGAGGAGGCAAGCTTCATAGTTTGAAAGACTACAAGTGCGATCTCACACTCAGAAAATACTGTAGGCAGAATTACTGGCACAGGATGACTTAATGAACACTGACATTCTACAAGTAGAACATAATACAACTATTTCATCAAACAGCCATGCAGCTCCTGCTCTATTCTGCTGTTTTCATGTATTCTTTCAGTATGCAGTATGCAAAAACAATCAATAATTATTCGACAAAAGGTCAAACCCATCCCATCTCTCACATTAGCTGGTCAGTCATGCTACCTACTGTAGCAACTCAACATTAAAATGCATCTTTTCTTTCTTTTCTTTGAAAATAATAGAGGTTGAATTTGTTCTTCACCCACGTTTGGCACCTTGACACTTGCGTTGGTTGAGAAAAAATCCTTACTTCCATTACATCAACAGTGGGAAACACTTAATGCCAGTAAATCAGTGTAAACTCAGCTCACTCCAGCCCTGCTCTCACAGTTTACAGGAATGTTCAAGTTGGCAATTATTTTGCGCTTCTGCAGTAAAAAAAAAACAGGGAGGCTGAGTTTACAGTTTTAGCTGTCGTAGAAATCCCTTTACATGCATTTACCCTGAATCTCTCTTGCAATAATACTGCTGAAATTCCATAATTACATGTTACATCGTAGGATCAAATTCACACTTTGTAAGCCATCTAGCTTCAGTCACCAAACGTATCCCTTTGCGTCTCAATGTTTCCACTCGGTTGGCTGTAGGGGATGGCTAAAAGTAAAGATTGGGACTTCCACATTGGTTCCATGTGCACTGCATGTCACAGCTGGTTTAGCTCAGTGGACGTTTCATGCTTAGAACAGCTCCCTGTGTCCTGTCACTTCACTCAACATTCAGCAAGCCATGGGGTCAGGCTGAGACTGTCCTCTTTAATGAACCAGCAGATAATGGCCTATGGGGGCCCTGGACAGACATGACACAAATTGCCATGTCCTCTGACTGGGATTAGTGGTAATTACTGTTCGCCTTGGCAGATCAATGGGATAGCAGTGCAACACATAGAGGCCACCCTGTGTCACACACTAGCCTAATACCAACACTCATAAGGGGCAATACTTGGCTGACTTAAAAAGAAGGGTACTGTGTACATTTAGGCAGTCACTGTATTGTCCTAAAACCAATCCATCTGGACGTTTAGTTCTCTTCAACACAGCTGCTATAGAGGCAGCAGAAATCTCAATGGTTGAGTCAAACACAAAGTCTGTATATAAAGATGGATGACTCACTTCCCACTTCCACCCACTGTACAATAGTGAAGCCAAAATATTCCGGACACGGGCACTGCCATCTTGTAATTTTGGAGCCAGAGTCTACGCAGTAGTAGTCTATATCGACTACGATTCATTTTCGGGATTGTTCCGGTGACACTGTAAGATCTGTCGGATGTCCCTCATTTTCAGCCAGATGTTCGTCACCTTCTGCTTTCTTTGTGATAGCATTCTAACCCTCGAGACAGCTAGCTAGACTACCTGTCTGAGTATTCTGTTGCACAACTATAACAACTTTTGAACAATCACTTTTTTCTCCCATCCCGGAATGCTGTGTGGGAGAGCCAGACCCTCCTCTGCAGTGTTGTGGAGATAGGTCTGGCAATGCAAGAGTAGCGCAGTAGTGATTAGGCGATGGAGCCGTGGTATCAAAGTCCCGCCCATACAAACGCCCGACCAATCGCAAGTCAATCCTGGCTGTCAATCATGACGTCTCACCCCGTTTTTATAGCATCAAATAACTAATAACCACACTTATCAGAAGAATCAACACTTTAACAAACATCAGCCTGATAAGAACTGCGTAAAATTATAGTAGAATACTAACAATTGATGTAACCCTATCGCTTATCATATATGGTCAGGTTTTATAGTATACCTTTGAAAACCTTCCGGCCAGGCTAGCAGAGTCAGCAGCAGACTGGTGAGTTGATTTCCCTATCCTGATGAGCGATTCATAGGACTATTACATCACCATCCATCTTCAGCCACATTAAGCACAACTAATATCTGTAAAATAGACAATTCAGTATGCATTTTACGGCACTGACAGAAAGGCAACTGGAGTTTCTGTGCCTTCTAGAACAAAGAAGTTGTTGGCAGCCCTCTCAGACTAGAGAAGTGGTCGGTGGCTCTGCAAAATAGTCTCTGGAAGGAACTTGTTTTGGTGTAACGTTTGCCCCCCCTTCAAAAAAAAATGCCACGTACAATATTAAATGAAATTAACTGTTCACCCAATACAGTAATGTGAGCTATTTAAATTAGCTGATACATGGTTATTATGGCTCATTAGCTCTTACCAGTGTATCTCCATGTGTACTTCGTCCACAGTAATCCCACCAATCAGTCCCAAAACCTCCCAGTTAGAGAGGAAATGCCGTAAACATATTCTTTCTAAGTCTTCACAATCATTCCCTGAAATAACCAAGCAGGCCTGCCTTGTTGCACCATCCATTTTTCAAAACTTGACATTTTCAGCATGTAGCTTGCTCGTTGGATTTTGTTGTTGTTTCCGATAGCGAAGGACTTTGAGAATGGCAACACACAGAGAGAGGAAGGGGCCTGACATCCAGGATGTCAAGCTTTATCCTGGAAATGTAATTATGTTGATCCAGACTAGATGCAGTACAATGTTGCCACAATTGACCATGACCAAAGCTATTAAAATAAGACCCACGTTGTAATAAAGTGGAATTATCCGTAAAGGTGTGCACCAAACATCTGGGCGCCTTAATCCTCTTATGATTAAAGTATAAAGATGTATGGAAATCTATAATGGCTTTTCTGCTCGCAGTATCAAAGAGTAGCTTGTCCCTGTTGAGTAATGTGAAATCCGTGCCCTGCAACCTCAATAAGCACTGTCATACAAGTCAAATGACTATTGTGCCTCACAACCTTCACGTTGTCTTTAATCTCCCTTTGCCGTTTGTTTGAACCCACTCCCTCATCAGAAACTCCACCGATGTCACCCAGTGTTGCTGCTGTCGGGGAGCAGCGGTGGGCGGGACCAACCCCTGATTAATGGCTATGGCTTTGCTCTCATGGGTTTTTAATTAAAGCAGCCAGATAGATACATAGACATACAAGCATACACATGCATGTAAACTCTACACACAGACACACACAAAGCGCCTGTGGCTCCACACAAGGGTGAGGAGAATGGGATTTAATTGAGAGAGTGTAATTTAAGGGGGAAATACAAATGGAGTGCTCCTTTATGGTGTGACAACATTTGCCTTTGACCCCGTTCTTGTGTCAGTCATCTCCTCCCACTGTGTGAGAATGCACTTGGTTAGTTAATTACAACAGCATCAATCTACTGCATGGGGAGGTGTGAGTTCAGCAGGTACTTTAATGTAGAGGTCAGAGACTTCACTTTTTAGAAATTGTAAAAGACTTGTTAACACTACTCAAAATATACATATATGTATGGTATACGTAACACATGTATATATCAAATGGTGAGAAAACGATACCAACACAAACAGATAAATACTGGTCACTAATAAAGGCCGGGTATACCTGTACTAGGGGTGCAACGGATCACAAAACTCACAGTACGGATCGGATCACGGTTTTGAGTCACGGATCGGATCCATTTTTCGGATCAGCACAAAAAACGGGGGAATTTAAATGACGTATTAAAAATGTAATAAAAATAACTTTGAACAATAATAACTTATTTCACCAGTAAATAACTGTTAAACGACAAAAACAGATGAGAAAAGGGTATTTTACAATAACTTTGAATGCACCACTAGGTTTACCAGTCTCAAGTAAACCAACATTTAGTCATGTCTGTGTTTTTTTGTCAACAACAGCAGTGACCAAGAGCTTGTTTGTGTCTGACTGTTGTACGTCCCAGTGTTGGAATCCTCTACAGTGAAATACAGTCACACTTTTACATCGTTTAGCTGTCAGCATTTTAACCGTGTTAATGGTAGGCTAACAATACCTGCTGCCAAATATAACGTTAGTTTTAACTAGCGTCACAAGCAGCGATGCTTCTGTTGCAGCTAACGTCTGGTAGCACCAGAGAGCAGAGCAGGCATTTAAGTGGCACCAAAATGAGGCAGTGAAATCGGCGTTGCTATTCTGTCTGGTAGATAGTCCGTTTAGGCATTGGTGCCATAACTGGATTTTACCATGCGCCTTTCACGTGAACAGAAAACTGCGTTGCCTGTATCTTTTCACGGCAATACTCCATAGAGATTTAACAGCCTACTTTAGTAACAGCGACAGTAAAAATGTTCACACTATTATTATGGTTAAACTTTGCAATTGATCTGCA
Organism: Zingel zingel; assembly: GCA_023566125.1. Taxonomy (NCBI): domain Eukaryota; kingdom Metazoa; phylum Chordata; class Actinopteri; order Perciformes; family Percidae; genus Zingel; species Zingel zingel. The sequence continues at coordinate 25,241,681 of CM042327.1, forward strand.
GTTCACGTGCATTCTGAACCATGAGTGTTGATCCGTACGGACCACGGATCAACTATGGTCCATTACACCACTAACCTGTACTATCAACCTGTTCTCATTCCCAACTCGTCAAATACTGATGCTTGGTCAGTGGCTCTCAGCGTCAGATGCAAATCACCACCATGCAAAAATCACCCTTTAGCATCTGAATGGAATGCACCGGGCATAGCAGCAGCTCGACCGCAGCGCTGTAAGATTACAAAGTATTAAGAGAGACAATGGTAGCGTGTAGTATGTGTGAAAAAAGTGAAAATTAAAATTTGTGTAAGCAGGTTGGTTGGGGTGGTGGACGAGTCAAACACAGGACTTTCACCCAGGAGACCAGGGTCCATGTCCCGTTCTTGTGTCAGTTATATATACAACCCGACCCAGAGCGTCAAAAAGTGACTCCAAAAGTCTACTAAAGGAGACTTTTTGAATCAGAAACAAATGCCAAAGGCACCTGACCAAGCGTCTGTTTATGACGTGCTGGGAGTGAGAATGTGTTGTTGCTACAATGATTCAAATGGTAAATTCAGCACCACAACAGAAGTAAAGTTGTCATCCACTAATTAATATTAACTAGTGCTGTGCCCGTTTGGAGCATGTGCCTATTCGGAACAGAACTGTTGTTTTTCTTCACAACTTTTTTGTGTGAATTCTCACAGGCAACATGTGATAGAAAAGGCTTGGTTCCCAGTGTTGCTGCTTGCAGCGTTGTCGGGTGGCATGCCCGTTTGAAGCGTTCTCAAGAACAGCTCATCCGATGGTAAATGTTAAATCAACTGCATTTATATAGTGCCTTTCTACCTTACCAGACAAAGCCCTTTCAATTTTCCTTTCATTCATTCAATAACATACATGACATATGCTCCTGCCATTTGTTATATATATATATATACACAGTATATGTATCATTCTTTGAGCCAAGAAGTGACACTATTTGTTCAATTGTCATCCCAATACCTGTCAGTCATTTTGATGAGCTATCTATTTTGACACTTTGTCTACCCAGAGGAAAATTATTTTTAATGAGAAAAAGTTGCATAGAGTGGCGTCTCTTGCTCGTGTGAAAAGGAAAAAAATATTGTAATTGTTATGGAGAAGTAGGTGGACAATGCTGGCAGCTGCACTGGACTCAGTAACCTGATGAATGCAGATGGATGCTGCTTGTCTGCCATACGGAGGCCCAGATTAAACAAGCCGCCTCTTGCAGACAGTCAGGCACAGACGGGAAGGCCATGCAGAGGCGTTTTGATCTCATTTCATTCAATTGGGCAATGGGCAATGGGCAATAGGCAGCGGATACACATCTTTGTGCTTTTAAGAGCTCAACATGTAACTGAGGAACAGGAGAGAGGGAGACAAAAACACACACACACACACACACCCACACACACACACACACACACACACACACACAGCGAGATATGGTGTCACCCTTTACGGGGCCATTCTCCTCCAGTGATTTGGATTAAAGGCTTTATTGGTAATGCTCGGTGGAGGTTTCATTGTGTTTGGTATAATTGGCATAGAGCATGTTTCCACTGGGATGCTTGATTATTTTAAACAGTATAATGAGTTTCATGTAGCGCCAAGGGACAAGAAGCCAAGTTTTGTATCTCTCATCACTGTGACAGGTTTTCTGGATATGATTTATGGAAGTGCACTATGTCTCTATTCTTTGATAACAGCTATGTCTTAGAGAGGAGGAAGTCACTTTTTTATATTGTTTATTTTAGCAATGGTTAGGAATGGGTATATACAGTAAATGCTTTCTTTCTGAGAGTGAGATGAGCCATGTCCATCTCATGTATCCTCGTGTTAAAGGACAATTACGGCGCAAAATGAACATAGTAGTTAATAACAGATGTGTACCCACTCGATCGTTCACTGGGACATGTTTTCATGTATATCGAATGTGTTTGTAGCTTGAAAGAAGCTAGCACGAACCGCTGATTAGCTTACAACGCTAGTATTCGGGGCACACGGAAAGTAAAAACAAATCGCTATTTTGTACCACTAAAAAGGCTAAAAATATCACCACACTTCAACGGTAGCATAATAAGGGTCCCTAAATGTTAACCGAACATTGAGAACTTTGTAAGTGTACAGACAGTTTATTGAAATGATAGATAATAAAGACACTCGCGTTCATGTTTACATGCAGCCTCCGTCTTGAAAACCAGTCATGACTTACAGCTGGCGATGCAAACTAAATTCAAAAGCAATTTGCTCAATATATCTGAAATAATTGCACCGATGTAAAACATAACTTGTGTAGTGTACTAACTCGGTTGATAACTGTCCATCTGGTACCTCCAGTCTGGGTCGCCGTCTCCAATTTATTTTCGGGACCTGGAAAAAAAGTTTCAAGTACAGTACAATGTCCGCAGGTTCACCACCAGTTTCCTGAAGTACGAGGCTATATTGCGGCATTGACTACCGGTAGCTCTCTCTCTCTCTCGTAGCCCTTTCACGGAGCTCCCGCAGCTCTTCGTTCAATAAACTGTCAGTACACTTACAATGTTCTCAATGCTTCAGTTAACATTTAGGGACCCTCATTATGCTACTGTTGAAGTTTGGTGAAATGTTGAGCCTTTTTAGTGGTATGAATAGCGATTTGTTTTTACTTTCCCTGTGCCCCAAATACTAGCGTTGTAAGCTAATCAGTGGTACGCGCTAGCTTCTTTCAAGCTACAAAGACATTCGATTAGCATGAAAACATGTCCCAGAAAGAGATTGAGTGGGTACACATCTGTTATTAACCCCTAGGTTTTTTTTGCATCGGAATTGTCCTTTAAGTAACTTAAGTCAAAATGTGGTCAGCCTAGCTTAGCATGAAGACTGAAGGCAGAGGGAAACAGCTAGCCTAGCTCCTTCTAGAGTTAGTAAAGAGATGCCAACCAGCACGTTAAAAGTTCACAAATCAACACAATGTATTGTGTAATATTAACTGCATAGCCCTACATAAAAAAAAATATTTTCACTATTATCACTCAAACCAAATCAGAACATGTATTAAGAGATAAACTGATTAAAAAACTGACACTATGCTACATCCAAAGTCATTCTAAGCTAACTAACTAACATGCTGGCATACATTGTGCTTTTAAGTGTAATTTATATTTAGGCTTTACAACATACAACATATACACTGTTAACCGTAAAATCTAAACTACTCCCGCGTTTTCCAACCCCTAAAACTGAGACTTTTGAAAAATTGCTGTCCTTGTTTTAGTTTGAAAAATCCAGAGTTGCTTTTTAGTCTGGATGTGCAGAAATGGAGACTTTTGACAACGATGACGCAAACACCCTGTGCCTCATCAGTCACAACGTGGCCTTCCCTGATTCGTCAAGCAACTATCACATGACCCTTTGAAGAAAACGAACAACATCGCCCTTGACTACGGGTGGTTCCTTCAACATTGATTACAGGTGTTTCTTACCCTGTTGGTTGATGCTAGCAGCTTTTGTGCAGTTACATTTTGCAAACATTTTACAATGCTAATACTGCCTACATTTGCAGGTGGTAAGCTATTATTCTGGCAATTTGTGTCTCCCGTGTCCACCGGCGTTAAGCCTTACACTGTGTTTACACTGGCATGCGCATGCCCAGTGAATGGTATGATATGCGTTTTCAGGTGTGTAAGAGAGGAGACACACCAGCCCGATAATCGGCCGTCGGACCGTTTGGCGAGGTCGGTGACTCGAGTCTGTTCAGTGTGTCCCGTGCCGTCGGCCGTCCGAGGAGCCGTCGGCCTTCATTTGTGCCGACCCAACATGTTCAGTCGGAGACAGGGCAGTCGGGACTCGCCTGGAAATGCGGAGCGGATGAGCCTCTCAAAATCTGACGAAAATCTTTTAAACTGACCTTTGTTTCAGAAACTGCACGGCCTATTTCTCGCTTAAAAAGTTTTTCAGAAACACGTTTCGGTGAACTATTTTAGTACAATATGAGATCGTATTCTGAACAAGCCATGACAGTCTGGCTGTGAATTTCCGGAGAAAAAACAACCACGTGCTGCCGGTTTTCCTTTTCTGGGAAATAATCAGACTGTTAATGGAAACAATACAGAGCAGCGCCGCCTGCTGCGATGGAGACGTATTACGTGCAGAGCGTACGCTAAAGTCGGCGTCGCCTCAGTGTGTTCTGAGGCATTTTTTGGACCTCGGGGACCCGACTGATCAGTCCAACTGGCTTTTCTGCCGACGGTCGGCTCGTCTGGTTGGTGTGTCAGGGCCTTTAGTATGAACGGATTATTTTATATAATGATTATCTTTGAAACGGTGCTAAAACTCTTACGAGGATGGAGATTGTTTCCATTTTAATACGTCGTTAGTAGTCTAATAGTTGTACTTCAGGAGAGTTTGATGCAATATTATGGTAGTAATGTGTATCATGATATTTTTGCCCACAATAATGTAAGTGTACAAGTTACAAGAGACCTTTGTTTGGCTGGTGTGGTGGCTTAATGAAGCTGTTGACAGGCGACTTGGCCCTTGTTTCTCTGGGTTTGAACATTGTTGGACACATTTGGGATAATGTAAGTACACAACTAAACAAAAATATATAAGATAGGTATAGTCATCCTATTGAGGACGTGGAAGGAATTGGCTGAAACCTGTTGTGGGGATGGGTAAATGGTGGCTCTAATACCCCTGAGTCGCTAGCAGGTGTCTGGGCACTGGGTAGCTCGGTGGCTCAGTAAAGTAAGAAAGGGGATTGGATTGTGGGGCAGCACAGCTTGTACCAATATCCTGAGTTAATGGGAAATGTCTCCTTCCTGCCTTGTCGTGTTTCCCAGGGCTGTAGCAGACGCCGACCGTCGCTGTGGTTCAGCACAGGGGTCTTTGCGGCCATGGCGGTGCGATGTAAACAAACAACCCCATCCCAACCTTATGCCAACTCACTGGTGCCCCTAAATATCTCCGCAAACATGTATTGTTTTCCTGAGGTGTGGCATCAGTGGAGGAAGGAGCAGAATTTGGCAGGGACACTTTTTTTGAGATCTCAGAGGGGGGCTGCTGGCCAAACAGTCTGATTGTATAAGCGTGACTGGGCAAACATGGCCGTCCTCCTCCTGTGGTAAAGCCAACAACCACCAGCCATCACTATGATACCCAAAATCAACAGCGTGTAGGGAAATAAATACTGGCATGAGTTATGGACGAGCCTAGTCCAGCATGAATTATGGTGCAATCCCAGAAAGGTAATCACACTTTCATCTGTCTCTCTGTCTTTTGACATCTGTTGGGATGTCTCTCTCTCTGAAAGGAATGTTGTGATACAGCACAATGGCACGATGACACAAACCCTGTGCAGTTCTTAATGACTGCAGATAAAGCCATAGATGAGGCGGATGGGGTTTGGCCGTGCGGTAATGTCTCTCTTGAACAAACAGATTATCCTCGTAATGATGCTTCATTACTGATCTTTTTTTGTTTCTGACTTAAACGCTGATTCTAATATTTGTACTTCTTTTGCCCACAATGATGTAAGTGTAAAAGTTACAGGAGACCTTTGGTTGGCCGATGTGGTGGCTTAATGAAGCTGTTGACAGGCGACTTGGCCCTTGTTTCTCTGGGTTTGAACATTGTTGGAAACATTTGGGATAATGTAAGTACGTAACTAAACAAAATATATAAGATAGGTAAAATCGTTTAAGACATTTAAATACAGAAATAATATATATTTTTGTGTTTAAATGTCATATTTAGTTAAGAAGATTTATTTTTAAAAGATAACAAAACAGACATTCAACCACTAACCTGGAAAAGTCTAGGGCAAGCATGACAAACAAATTGTGGTTTTGTTTCTGATAAAGAAATAAAAACATTTCTGTCCGTATTTAAGTTTCAGAATGCAAACTCTGCCTTTATTTATTGTTCTTTTTTGCAGGTTGTATGTATTTATTTGCACATTTTACGTTTGCCAGCATCCTCCCGCTGTGACCTTTTAAGGTGAAGGTAGGACAAAGCACGCCCGCAGCTCCATATTATCGGATGAGGCAGCTGACAAATGTGGCAGTGTTCACGTGTGGCATCTATTAATCTCCCAAACGATGCAAGGCGTAATGGGAAGAGGACTTAAGAGAGGACACAGCCGCTTTCTGCTCTTCCTCCAGGACACGGGCAGAGAGTAATATCCCATTGCAATCAGATTACTCCTTTCTCCCTCTGACTATTTCCTGACACCAGCCACGACACTCCCCCTCCGATTTATTTCACTGGCCACTGTTAATTCCCACTCGTGGTTATCCGTCTTGTTTTTCTCCTTTAGCAGAATTTAATCTCGTCCATCTTTACAAACCATTTTTTCTCTCCCTGTAGTCAGATTACACTGAGAAATTGTCCATGAAAGATTGAACATACAGATCTTTATACACTGTGTACACATTGTATAGCAAGGTCATCTACCACGGGTGCTCAGACGTTGTGATAAACTGTAAAGAAAAAAAAAAACTAGATCCAAAATGAGTTGGGTGCATTCCTGTTGCAGAGGTGGAAGAGTACTAGCACACTAGTGGAACAATATCGAGACATGAGCCTTTATGTTAAAGAGCCCCTATTATAATATTTAGAATTTTCCCCATATTTTAGTGTGTTACATAGTTTTGCGTATGTAATAGATATATACAGTATAAAAAACACATTTCACTCCAAATGTAGCTTTCTCTCCCACAGACAGCACTTTTTCTTCAACTTTCTCAACCAGGTTTTCATATGTGCTGCCCAGTTGGTGCTGCCTGAGCAAGAACAGCCCACCCAGTGGCTTGTTCTGAATGTGGTTGACCAATCACAATAGAGGACCAGACTCTGAGACACAGCAGACTGGGGTTTTCAGGAATGCGAGCCAAGTGCTCAGACAGAGTGTTTCAGGCAGAGGCGCTGCAGCAATGGGCAGTATGATAAACAAACAATATGTTTTTTTTAACATCAAAGCATGTAAACTTTTTCTAGGAGACCCCAAGAGTACAAATATGACACCAAAAAGGAGTATAATAGGGGCTCTTTAACTATGCCGAGGTACAATAATGCTAACCATAACCCATGAGGATGTGCTACTTCATTTGATTGCATTGTACTGTTCACTACTAGGCCTGGCATTGTGTCAGCCGTCGTTCCACTACCACCTGCTGGCGGCTGACCCTCGGACCCTCGGAGTGTCAGCTTAGTGCTGAGTGTCACCTGCATCTGCTGATTTATCTCATTTCTCTTGCCCCCCCAAAAAACATTTCACAGTAAAGGCCTACCATTGCCTTCCCATTAAATCGCAGCCTCATACACCTCACACATAGGAGAAAGATCTTGGACTGGTGGATCAGATCACTACCCAAACTCAAAATAAATGAATACCTCATGCTCTATCCCTGAGAGGAAAATACATTTGGAAACCCCTTTATACATTTGGTCAGTAATCTAAAGGATTATTTTGAAATACATGAGTTAATTAAAGACACTTTAGGTGAGGGTTACAGTGCACTTATTTGGTTATGTATGATTCAGACATGCAATGTATTGGGCTGGCCCCAGCCGGGCCCTCGTCGAAAAAAAAGACACTTGTCATTTTTCTGGGTGGAAGTCTAATATCTCCTCCAGTAATATAACCAATTAACTCCACCAGTGATATAACCTTATATCTCCACCACTCATAACGAGCTCTGACGCGTCCTCGGGCCCGTGTTGCTACATCAGCTACAGTGGGAGCACCTGTGATCTCATGAAGCTACTGAGCAGGAAGGAGAAAGCTCAGCTGACACCTTGGGAGATGGGGCTGGGGGGGTGGGGGTTACTGGCCATCCATAATATGGCTTACGAAGGGAAATGCAATAACGCTGCTGCAGCAATATAGACCAACAGAAAGCCTCAGAGTCAGCGACTCCTGACTCCCAGGTCTGATGAGGACTTGGATATCAGTTCTCTGGGCCACCTGCACCTGAACGCCTCTCACCGTCTCATTACAGTTGGAGCTGATGCAACCACACAGAAACACAATCTTCCCATTCGATTGTCTCAGGGCCACAATGGAAAGCTGGAGATGAACACATCGGCACTTAGTTTAGTTTTAGTTTAGTTAATTTGTTTCACAGAACATAAAAAACAAATGACATTGAAGAAATACAAAAATATATGCAAGAGTAACTAGAGAGGTATCGGTATCGGAAAGTACTGGAGTTTATTAATGTTTTTTTTTTTTTCGTTATGACTGACTGTCAAACTGGATAATGAAAGAAAGTTCTATGACGTTCATTGTTTATGTTTGTTCATGTTTCACAAAGAGTTTAACCTGAGCCAGACCGAACAACAAAGATAGAAATCATATCACAGCCATACAGGGATAGTAGTATACAGCTGTTAAAACATAATCAAATATATAACACACTGGTATCGGATCAGTATTCTGTATCGGCCGATACACAAGTTCAGGTATCGGAATCCGTATCGGGAAGCAAAAAAAAGGAATCGGACCATCTCTATTAGTAATCTATAACGGCTTATATAAAAACCATAGTCTTTCATTGCCAAACCTTCCTCCACTGCGCTGCGGAGGAGGGTCTGGCTAGTCCACACAGCATTCCGGGATGGGAGAAAAATGTGCTCGTGCTGCAAAATGGTAAAAAACACCCACAACCAAGTACATACACAAATGTAGACATACAACATCAACAATATTGATGCACGATGCCATCCTAAGCAACCATTCTAGGTTTGATCTTTTCCTCATACCCAGGGACATGTGACTGTGAGGTGCAGTCCACTTTTGAAACTTTTGTCGTTGGAGTTTAAACTCACAGAGCCCATTTTCGGTAAATGTCAGGACAGACATACACTGCAGCAAATGGAGGAAGGCTGAGAAATTGCACGCGAATGTGGCTGTGACATTTGCTGGCAAGGCGGGACAGATTGAGAGAATTTCTTAAGCGTCCACCTTGACCTGGATATCCTGAGGGCCTGCTCATGTTGGAGTGATGACAGCATGTCTCTTTAATTGAAAGTTGAGTAAACTTTGACCTCATGACTCACAGCTTATTCTTCTCATATAGAAAATGGCTCTCTTCCTGTGTTTTTTTAACCAAAAGGTCAGTCCGGTTGTATTTTTCGCTAAGGGTCCTATTTTCTTTGATGTTGTTTTGCAGCTAGTTTTGCAATTTTCTGTGTCCTTTGGCGGAAGCACGAATGGGCTGAACCTCTTTCAGGCACCTTGAAATCCCAAAACACAATTATACAGCTCCACAGGTACTGTATGCATGTACAGAAAAAAATGCATATGCAAAACAACAGGTTATAAGTTACATTATGGCTGTGATTACACAACATCAAGTAAGCCTGTTACAAACTCTGCTATATTACACATTGTATTTGGGTAAACATTACAATCTAGAGCAGTGGTCTTCACTATTTTTTTAATGAGCCACACTGATAGGAATAATAGGAGAGCCACTTTTACTGCAAAGTATCAAAAGTTACATCCAGTCATAAATAGCATGTCTGCTTAGTAATCTGTGTATTGTACTGTTATTGTATCTGTAACATACAATATGCAGTTCTTTCTAAATGTTCATGTATTTAACCATCTAAGAGTACATTTGGCGTTAACAGCTGGACAGACCACCCAAACGTCTGTAACACAAAGAGTCAGTGTTATGGATGGAAGGGCAGAGCAAGTTTAAATATCTTTTCTAGTCTATATTTCCATCTTGTAATGCCACTGTTTTGGGTACTTTTTAAATATAAATGTAATAGAGCAGATTTAGGGTTGTGTTATAGCACTGCTCGTTTTTAATGTTTTTATTAAATATCTGTATTGACTGCATGATCATATCATCGTATTATCTACTGCCATTCCAGCCACAAATTAAGGCTTGGCAAGCTGCGCAATAAGTAACATATATATTTTAAGGGGGGACACTACAGGCAAACACATTATTACATTTTTAGGTTTTAGGCAATTTTGCTCACATAATATGTCTTCTTTCAGACGATTGGAAAATAAAACATCCCAAATATTGGTGTTTATTTTACTAAACACTGTCTATTGTGGATGTAGTAATTCACAAAATTCTCATTTTGCCTCATTTGCACAAATCTCCTGGATTTTTAAAACCAAATGTTGGCAGGTATGGTGTGTGTGTGTGTGTGTGTGTGTGTGTGTGTGTATATTTAAGTGCCTAGTTGTTTAAACCCTCCTGATAAGTTCCCACCAGCTGTTACCAAAAAATATTTCATGGTTTCCAGTTAAGTTTGACTGAGAAGATCAAATGATTTTACCCTGAATGATTTAGTGAGGAATTGCCTGCCGCCTGCTGTGGATTTAGAGGATTTATTGTTCCCACGCACAATGTTTAACTTTGGAGGCAAATTAATTATCACTGATGAGACTGTGTAAAGCTTATTAAACGTGTTGTTGTTTGTGACTTAAGGCAGCTAATCAGCGATCAACAGTAGAAGTGGTTGGGATGGAAACATTGTCAGCCTTAAGTATTTTTGATAAGCTCATTCCATTAAAAATACATTTCAGCTGGTTGTGAATTTTTGGATGAGTTGAGAATATGGCAGCTCACTCAGTACAAGGAATCCAAAATGAATCGTGTAATGCATAAAATGGAACTGATGGAGAAATAGAATATATACAGCTTAAGTTCACCTGCGCATGTTTCTCTCTGCACCAAAACTTCAAATAGATTTTGAATTCTTTCCAGACACTCGAGCCACTAGTGGTCCATTTCATAGGCGTCCTGGAGTGTCAGAGAACATACAGGCCCTGCAGCACAGCATATAACCTGGTTTCTCTGATCCTCTGCCACTTCTCTCCAGCAGCAAGTGCTGGCTGTCCTGTCGTTGCATGGCACACCGCTGTCTCCTAAAACGGTTAACTGCATGCTGAGGCACTTCCCCTTACCAACCCCATGGAAAGGAACACAAGAGAGAATGTCAGTGTGTTCAAATGAGAGCTGGGCAAAGGAATACAATAGGGCTGCACAATATATGGGTTTATTCATCGCAATAAACACATCGCGAAAGGCTGCAGCATATTGCAAAAGAAAAGACTTTTTTTGTGTTAGTTGAAAGAAAATGTCAGTAGAAAACTGCACTTTGAAATGTAACTGTCATTCTTTTTTACTGGTGGTTTTTATATTCTAAATCAATGTTCACTATGTTCAATAAAAGAATGTCGGAAACGATTTCCTTTCATTTGTTTTAAATTCAACAAACAATGTGTTTAGCAGAATACTGAAAGCAGCAGAAATGCAGAACTTTATCACAAGTAATATCGTTACCCCAATATTCAAACAACATTATCACGTTTTTACATGTTCTCCAGCCCAGTCTCATGGCAGTTCGTGAAATGGTCACGTTATTTAATCTATTGATAAGTGTTCACAGGGACGTTTTTCTCGTTTTTTTCGTGGTGGCCAGCACGAAAATGTGAAGTAATGTATTTCAATGGGAAGCATATTTCGTGGGCACAGCAGGAAAATGTTAGGGAGTAGTATGAAAAGCCGAAAATCCGCGTAGGAAAGTTGGTCGGGGGGGTGGGTGGGTCAATCAATACAGGACTTTGACCCGGGCGACCGGGGATTGCGTCCCCCGTGTGGCGTTTTGTTTTCTGTAGTCTTCCTAATCACAACTGTCCTGTTATTGTCGCGCGTCCCCGGCGACCATCTCCCGGCGTGTGAGGTGTCCTTTCCCTGTAGTGTTTTTCCTAAACCCAACCTCCGCCATGCCATTATTCCCCAGCGGCCTCCCAGCATGTGAGGCGTCCTTTACGGCCGTCTCCCGGCGTGTGAGGCATCCTTTCCCCGTAGGGTATTTCGTGCTGGCCACCACGAAAAAAACGAGAAAAACGTCTTGTGAACACGTATCAATAGATTAAAAATAACGTGACATTTACACAAACTGCCGTGAGACCGGGTTGCGTTCTCATATCGTGCAGCCCTACCTAGTCATAAAGGCTATTTGAGTTTATTTTCCTTCATAAGTGTGAAGGTTCTTAAGCCGCCTACATATGATCCGTGCGAGGAACGTTCTGCAATTGGTTGTGCATAAAAAGGTCAGCGGCAACAAGGTCGATGGGAGAAAAATGTGCTCTGGTGTATTGGCATTTCTTTAAACCAATCACAATCGTCTTGGGTGGCACTAAGCGCCGGACATAGCCACGGTACCTCTGCAAAATAGCCTCGGGAAGGAACTTGTTTTGGTGGAACACGTGTACGTTCAAAGGTTGTTTAATTCGTGCAACAGAAAACTCAGATTGTACAGATAGTCTAGCAAACTGTCTATAACCACCGGAGTTTAGAACGCCAACACAAAGAAAAAGGAAGGTGACAGACATCCGGTCTAAAATGAGGGACATCCGGTGGAACTTCCGGCCGCATCTGAACAATCCCGGAAATTAAACATTGTCGATATAGACTACATCACTCTAAATAAGAAGGAACAGCTGGATGGAGACGGATAACTTTGTTAAGCAGAACGTTACTGTTCTTCACACTTCATAAGCTTCACAACAACAACAACAACACTCACATATAGCCGAACTACCCAATCAGACGCTAGCAGAACTGAGACTGGAAAACCACAGAGGTAGATTCATAACTGGTGATGTAAATAATTAAACATGTAAATATGCAAATACTGACAGTGTAAACACAAATATGTAAATAGTTAAGTATATATACTGTATTGTAAACATGTTTTTAGTAAATTAACTTGAATATATGAATGAACATGTAAACCTTTCATTACTAAGTATAGATTCCTGGCACAGGGGCAGCCGAACATTTCATTTAGGAAGGTTAGGAATAGTCCAGATGTTGTCCTGCCTGTCTTGTTTTTTTTATGAGGGCAGATTAAGCGCCTGTGTTTTGTTGCAGGAGTGATGTGGAAAGTTACTGGCTGACAGAAGATACAGCTTGTTGTTTTCTGGTCAAATTGCATTCGCCACAAAGATGTCATCGGTGAGAGATGAGGTGCTGCGACCTCGAGGATGATTAGAAAACATCATTATATCGCAGCTGTGGGGACACTAACTGTTTATGACTGCTGGTGATTCGTTCCGTCACCGCGGTGCCTAACCTTTTCCTGTATTATCTTCTCTGTAGCCACAGAACAAGGTGTCATCCTCGTGGAAAAATCTGTTTTGCCAATTCGCTGTCCTCCGGTCCTCAACTTCAGCTTTTATCAAGCGGCGGGGCTGCTGATGGGAGCAAAGTGCTGCAACCCGGAGCCGGGCCCGTGCAGATGCTGGAATATCTGTCAGACAGCGAAATGATTTGTTATGCAAACCATTATTCATATCTGACAACATGCCGAGTGGCTACTTTGGTATTAATGGTCCCTCACACTGGAAGACCCTTATTGATGTTGACAGCCACACCTTCTGAACAGCATGCTCATCTCAAGGGCCTGTGATGGGACTAATACATGCAAGAGTGATGGGAATTTAATGTGCGTGTGTGTCTGTGTTTTTGTGCATACTACATGTGTGTTTGTGTTTAATGTACTTGGATATTTCCTCAGAAATATTATTATTACCCTGTAATTCAGACCATATTTCCGGTTAAGGTTTCTGATTGTCAATTTAGAGAATTAATTTCAGCTGCAGATGTGTACATATAAGTAGCACAACACTGTTGTGTCAGAGTGGCAGCTTTCTCACTTAATTGTTTAGAATTGCTTGAGGCAACTTTTTCATACTTTTGAACTGAGAAAAATACAGTGTGACACAATTAAATCACTAAACTTGTCATCAATACATTCACCCTCTATCCTCAACACATAACCACACCGGGATCCATAACCTTATCTCTCATCCTGACCTTAATAATAAGTCTGCTAATATTTTATATTTTCTTCTTATCACCAAATCCCGTGAGAAGACCAAAAACAGCATTGCATGTATCTACAAAAAGGGTGTGAGTGTGTGTGTGTGTGTGTGTGTGTGTGTGTGTGTGTCTGTGTGCATGTCTGTGTGTGTGCGTGCGTGCGTGTGTGTGTGTGTGTGTCAAAGCCTGATATGTCTTCTTCCCTCTGTGCCATAGAGCTCCATTATTGTCCAAAAAGCACCGCATTAGTGAGCCACACTGTTGCACTGGGTGACATGTTCCTTATTTTCATGAATGCACACCATGGATGTATAATAGGAACTGGATACAGTGTTGGAGGCAGAGCCCCGTTCATTCCTATAACAGTTGCTCAGTGGGGCATGGAGCCATCATGGAGCCAGAAATGACCCAGATTATCGGCAATACTCCCACACTGTATGGCACACTAGAGACCTCCGCTGGCCGAGCCAGCTACTTCCTGTTTAGCGATCCACTATCTTTCTTTTTTTAAGATTATTTTTTTGGGGCTTTTTTCCTTTATTATGTAGTGACACTGGGTAGACATGAAAGGGGGAGCAATATGGGGGATGACACGCAGCAAAGGGCAGCAGGTCAGATTTGAACCTGCGCCGCTGCAGAACTCAGCCAACATGGGGCGAACACTCTTACTGGGTGAGCTAGAGGCCGCCCCAGCGATCCGCTATCTTGAATGGGGATTACATGATAGAAAAAAGACTGTGGTCTGGTCTCCTTAAGCAGTACTCCCGGGACACCAACACCGGTGTCCTGGGTGAAAGTCTTGTGTCTTCCCCGTAACTTCTTCTGGGACACAAAGTATATATGTACGAATGGTTCATGAGAACAGCCTGAACGGGCAAATCATACAGCAGACACATGTTGTAATACAGCATAGGGGTTTGGTGTGTGGTGACAACTTTCTCAAAAATAGAGTGAATAGCATACACACACACTCACATATGGGTGTGACTCCAATCCCCATGTACTGAATGTTACTGTCATCTTTAGGAAACAAACTGCGCCGCCAGATATAAAAAGTCAGACTCTGGCAGGGGTCTGTTCATGATGAAATTGTGAGGTTAGCATTGTTTGAAACAGGCCAGTGGCTGCATTACTTTGTAATTTTTTGTTTCTGAAAGGAGAGACATTGCCTCCCTCTTTCCTTTAATCTTGTCCCTCTCCCTCCAGGCGAGTGTGCAGGCAGGGCACGAATGGGAGAGAAAAAAATATTCATTCTCTTTTTTTCTCTCTCTGTCCAACCAAGGTCAGTCAAAGCAGTCTGCGGAGCTTTATACAAATTAATCCCTTACCTCTGGGCTCGGGGTACCATCTATCTGAGCTGTAATGTGATAAGGGAGACAGGGCGGGGAACAGGGAACCTGCCGGTGCTCCGTGCCCGCTAACACACACTCATTTCATCACCTGACACCGTTCCTTTTCCTATTACACCCACACCTCGACAGCCTCCAAGGTGACTACGCCACAGTTACAGGAAATGGGAGAATGGCTCATTCTTCTCGGTTATCAGAATCCTTCCAACATAAGCAGATTTTCTGTAAATCCCTGCAAGCCGATAGGTGCGTTAGGACTGATACACCTACGGCAGTCTGGATCTCCCTCGGGGGCATGTGGATCTGAGGAGGAAGCATGGCTGCGTCAGAGTGGAAATCCTTCACTTACACACAGACCCAGAGCAGCTGTGCTTTTGTGGAGCGTATAGATTATGGCAGTTTCATATCTGAAGATGTAGGCAGTGATGGTGGCGGTTTGTTGGGTAATGTGGTGATTCTAAGGAGACAGTAAGCCGGCGGTGCATTATGACAGAGTGGGGGGAAGAGCAAAAGAAAAGTGAAAGCTCAGCAGAAGGAGGGAGTGAATAGGGTGATGTATGGCCGTCTCAATGCCCTTATGACATTTCCATCAGCCTATAAAAGACTTAATGGAGGACGCATTGTCACACATGAAATGGAAGGAGAGAGGAGAGGCAAAGAAAGCCGCTAGAAAAGATTGAGAAAAGGGGGGGGCAGGAAGGGAAGGTATTTAACAGGAGGCGGCGTATTGTCAGGAGGAGAGGAATAGCATGTCATCTGTATTAAAGCAACTCTGAGAGGATGACATCACATCTCACCTCTGCTCACCTCCCTCCCTGTCCCTCCCTTTCATATCTTCTCCCACCATCCCAGAATTACCTGGTGTGTCTGTGGCGGTGACAGATCGCTGTCTGCCGAGCGACGACAAAGCCTAGTGCACTGCACGCTTGCTGCTTCATCAGCTGTAGAAAACATCCAGTGTGGCAGTCTGTCTGCGAGGACGTCACCGAGCGGCAGACGGATGGCAGGCAGCTTGAGGGAGCGTCACTCTCGCTCACTCACGTCTGCTGAGTCGGCCACAATCCCTCAGAGGTTCATCAATTTGGTTTTTACCCTTTTTTGTTTTCGCTGTAAAGATCAGTGTGCAGCATATGGACACGAGGGGGTCGGGCTCGCATTGACAATTTACAGATCGAGGAGCTGAGAATTTGTGTTGTTTTGCGTGTGAAAAATGAAAGCATTGTGAGATGTGAAAAGAAATTCACTTCTACGCGCGGCAGATGGAACGATTCGTCTTCCTGGGTTTGAAGTGGCAAAATCAAACACTAATGAGGAAACTAGATCTGCAAGTACAAATTGACTCAAAAGAATGTCACAGTGAGAGCAGATGAAGGAGTAGTTTTAGTGTGATCCTGTGTTCATGTCACTCAACGTGTGTGTGTGTGTGTGTGTGTGTGTGTGTGTGTGTGTGTGTGTGTTTGTCTGCTTCACAGAGATGAATTGTATGCCTGTTGGTTGTTTGCCTTTGTCTGCACATGAAGTAGCACTGGGCAACGTATCGATATTATATCGATATCGATATGTGAGGCTTGATATCATCTTAGATTTTGGATATCATAATATCTGTAATATGACAGTGTTGTCTTCCTGGTTTTAAAGGCTGCATTACAGTAAAGTGATGTGATTTTTCTGAACTTACCAGACTCTTTTAGCTGTTCTATCATTTGCCTCTGTCATTGTATCCAAATTACTGTTGATTATTTATCAAAACTCTCATTGTGGTAATATTTTGTGAAAGTACCAATATTCAAGCCTACAATATCGCCGCAATATCGATATTGATGTATTTGGTCAAAAATATTGTGACATTAGATTTTTTTCCATATGGCCCAGCACTAACATGGAGACATGGCAGGGTTTTTCCTGCAAAGAGGAATTTTTGGCGCCTCCCCAAAGAGGTTTTAGCCAGCATCAAAGGAAAATGACTAGTGCCAAAATCATAACAATTGAGAAAATGTATCAGCATTTCAAATCCTCTCCGAATGTGTTTAATAGAAAACTTGAATACGAGCACTAATCTCAATTTTACCGGACTGTTTTAACCGTAGTATTTAAATGTTTTTTAACCAGTTTTGTTAATTGTAGTTTTATTTTTTCAAGCATAATATACATTTACGTTTATCAAATTGTCAGAAATAACAGGTAAATGCATAGATTTCCGTCAAATAAGGTAACAGACTTATTGCGTTTACTGTACGCCGACCGATCATGCTTACTGTTGTCCATAGTCCCCCATCCCCCTCCCCCTGGCCCATTCTGAGTTAGGAAAGGCCATCTCACCACCTTGGTCCCAGGAAGTGATCATGACTGCAGTGAAACTCTGAGGATTGGCGATAGAGAGAGAGAGAGAGAGAGAGAGAGAGAGAGAGAGAGAGAGTGACATATTAAACATAAAGAGGTATGGGATATTCAGGCTCTCGGAGTCATAAAACAACACTGCGGAAGCCATCATTGTCCTCTCCACAGTCACTGTAGGCAAAAATCTCTAGCCTCCGGGGTTAGGAAGAGATGTCACCTGGAAAAATGCAATGTCAAAACAATGTCATTTCAGCAGTTCCTGCCAAACCATCTGCATACACCAGGGAGCACATGCAAACCAGGTAAACAATGCTGAATGACAAGTTCAACAGCAGTTTAGTGTTTTACTCTTTGCACTTCACTTAGCTCTGGTAATTAATATTCTGCTACGCAAACCCCTCACAGAACTTGAACTTAGCCTTGCTTGGGCAACCAAACTTACCTAATAATTTGCAAAAGAACATATGGTATCATGTTGAATATGTTTTGAGAGAAAAACATGAATGTGTTTTTAGAGAAACACATTGCTACCTGCATGGATTTTAACCAGCATAAATGTTTTCTTTTTATGAAAATATCTGCAAATTATACCATTTCTTTTCCTAAAATCTTGACTTAAAGGGGCTGTACTCGGAATAATGAGGAAAAAAGAGGTCTGGGATTGCCTCCACGTGGCTCTCACAGACCGTTCCCCAACAAATACTGACGCTTTGCCTCAGCCCTCGACGTCTGATACTGAAGGCACTCATGTGCACTATAATGCACGTACGGCCGGACCGGCTACCAAAACAAAGAACAGAGAAGCTCAGATTCCAACACACACAGAGGGAGTGCAACTTCATTCTCTGCTCAGGACGCCATTACTTCACTTAATTTGCTGCTATATTGTTCTGAAGTATAGTACAGGACCTTAAACTCTAATTGTTTAAGTAGCTTTGACCTTCGTACACGTTGGATGCTTGACAAAAAACACAAACCACTATATCGACAACGTTTCATTTTTTCGGGATTGCTCCGTTGCCGCCGGAAATTTCGCTGGATGTCCCTTATTTTGGCCGGATGTCCATCACCTTCCTCTTTCTTTGTGTTGGCGTGCTAAACTCTGGTGGATTTCTGAGGACTATGGTTAACTGCTCTTCAGATCTCTGCAGGGTAAATCCAGACAGCTAGCTAGACTATCTGTCCAATCTGAGTTTTCTGTTGCACGACTAAAACTACTTTTGAACGTACACACGTTCCACCAAAACAAGTTCCTTCCTGAGACTATTTTGCAGAGGCACCATGGCTCCGTGCGGCGCTCAGCACCACCCAAGACAATTTTGATGGTTTAAAGAAATGCCAATAAACCAGAACATGTTTTTCTCCTATACAGGAATGCTGTGTGGACTAGCAATGTGAGACTACCAACCCTACAACTTTTGTGTGGTACAAGACCACAGCACTTCCTGAACTTGAAAATGTGTTTCCAGGAATGGGCGCCCGGATAGCTCAGTTGGTAGAGCAGGCGCCCATATATATAGAGGTTTACTCCTCGATGCAGCGGGCCCAGGTTCGACTCTGACCTGCTGCATGTCATTCCCCCCTCTCTCTCCCCTTTTGTGTCTTCAGCTGTCCTGTCAAAATAAAGGCCTAACATGCCCAAAATATTAAAAATGAAAATATGTTGCCAGGACTGAAGTTAGCGTTGGGGATCAAATAAGTGGAGCTACAGGCTACTTTTTATTGGATGAAAACACTACGTAAGCAATCACGTTACCAAAACATATTATGCAAAACCATTTAGTAGTATATAAAAGGAGCCAGGGCTGCTTTATTACTCTAAAAGAAGATGGCAAAGGGAAAAATCAAACGGCTCTCAACAACAAAAAAGTAAAACTCAATTAATCCTGCTGAATTCCATGCCTCATTTCTAATTAGCACTGCATCATCAATGCTAGAGTAGACATGGCAGGCTTCTGCTGCAGGTGTGACCTCCATCTATCTTGCCTTTTTCATTCAGTTACATCCACCATACAGATAGCTGTGACTGCTCAAGTATTGCTGCACATCTTCATCACCAGGGGCGTTTCTAGGACTTGATGAGGTTTGGGGCTTAGCAGGGACCCATTCAAATAAACTGAACGCAATGCACGCAGAGCAGATCACAAAAACGGCGATTGGATTGCCTAGTTTGTTAGTAGCCGTGTATGTCAGCTGCCGAGTTTGCAGATGTTAGGTAGATGGCACAATCATTTGGGTTAATCAAGTGCGACACATCTGCCGCAGCATGCCCGCAGCAGAGCATGTCCATTATAATTACCTCCACATAAAAAGCTGCACAGACCATGCAAGTCGCGCTGCTCATCTCAATTAGAGAGGACACAAAGCGATGCATGGGTATTCATTGGCATCCCTGCAGAGATCTGAGGAGCAGTTAACCATTGTCCTCATGAATCCACCGGAGTTTAGAATGCCAACACAAAGAAAGAGGAAGGTGATATCCGTCCTAAAAGAGGGACATCTGGCGGAATTTCCAGCGGCACCAGAGCAAACCTGGAAGTGGAACGTTGTGGATATAGACTAGCTTCAGTGCTATGTGTGTTTGAGTCCGAACCAAAGACTGTAAACATCACAGGAACATCAAACTAAATGTAGCAATATTATTGTGCAAATTTTAATTTTAATTTAAAAATTACATTCGGGGCTACAGTCAAAACATTCGGGGATGAAGCCCTGGAAAAATGACCTGGCGATGCCAATGTTCATCAACATTCTTACGCTCTGGTTTTGGCAGTAACGCGACTGGAAGCCGCAGGTAGAGAGCCAAAGGGCAGATGCGTTTCATCTAGGGCTGTCAGCGTTAACGCGTTAATCGCGATGTGATTAAGGGCCAACGCGATGCGATTCATTTTTTTTTATCGCATTAATCGCATGCCCGGCATTTATTAATTTATTTTACACTTCACTCGGCTTTGCGTCGTGCCTAACAGGCTACGATTTTGACCCTTTGCAGCACCGTTACTTATCATCAAGCTGCCACTTCCTTGCAACACATCCTGCTGCTGCAGGCTGCAGGCATGATGGAGAAAGACAGCATGAAATGATGAATGGCGCTTTTTATTTTCCAAAACCCCTGGACGACTCGTAGACAAGTCGAAAGCTGTATGCACATTGTGTGAAGCCGAATTAAAATATCACCGAAGCATGTCAAGCTTGAGCTACCACCTATGGAGCTAAGCATAGTAGTACAGTTAACGTGATGCTACCCGCTAGCATGCTACAGAGTGCTACTTGCCGACCTGTGGATGAAATCCCAAAATATTACTACAGCTCTTGCGAAACGGGTGGCAACTATCTGCAGACCTGTCAGCATCGTAGAGGACTCAGATCTAAAAAAAGTGCTACCTATAGTTGACATGTTCTGACCTCGTCAAGGTGGACAGCAGCCCCACACACAGCCTGTACGACACGGAGAAAGCAGCCCAACTGGAACTGCTGCAAGGTGCTGCAAACGCTGTCTCATTAACCGGTGATCACTGGACGTCAGTTAGTAATCAACATTATTTAGGAGTTCCTAAACACTATATTGACTTTATAAGGATAGGGATTTTTAGTTTTTTAGTTAGGTACTTGGAGGAGTTGTGCAATAATGACAGATTCACACATTTCTCTTTTGTTGACAGTAAATAAATACTTACAAATCTTAAAATTAAGTTCATAAAGTAACTTTCTTTGCATTCATTTGATTCCCAATCAAGATACGCTGGTAGAAATTGCTTTTGATTGTTAATATGTACTTAAAAACTTCTGAAATGCAAAATAATAGAATTTTAATCATGTGATAAAATATGCGAGTAATCGCGATTAACTATAGAAGTTCAGCGATTAATCGCGATTTAAAATAAATAATCGTTTGACAGCCTTAGTTTCAACACAAATAGCATATGAACATGCTGAGTACACACATTTAAGGCATAATTACTCTGGAGTGAACTTCCTGCACATCTGTAGATGCACTGAGCAGAGGTAGAGTGATGAAGCACTGATGCTGCCTTCTGATTAGATCCCTGCAGGAAACAAGCGTCTCTGAGACTCTCGCTGGCATGCCGTTTCAGGCTTCATTATTTAGCAGGAAGAGAAAAGTCGAATCAGCAGGTCTTTACATCTCAAACAGCAGATATTGGACGTGGTATCTTTCAAACTTGAGAACGGAACCGGCTGTGTTGATGAAACAATCGGATAAAAGCCTCAGTGAAATGTCAATCGATGGAGACCGAAGAGGATGGGAACAAGAGTGGTCTAGTGCTTTTAATAGATGGTGTCAATTCAAGTTCTTTGTTCAAACTCTTAATCTCCACCCCTGAAAACATGCAAGGCACCTTATCATCAAGTGGTACAAGATGTTGTACATTACCATATATGTCTATTTCCCTTTGGAGTGCTGGAATAAGTATTCAGATTCTTTACTTAGGAAAAAGGACTAATATTACACTGTAAAAACACTCTGTTACAAGTAAACGTTCTACATTTCAAATGCTACTTGAGTAAAAGTATGTAGGTATCATCAGGAAAATGTACTTAAAGTATTAAAAGTAAAAGTACTTAATGCAGAACAATCCTCCCATTTTAGAAAGTGTAAAGGATCCAAACAGTTGTGTGTTTAATGTTCTAATCATTTCAGCTGGACTTGTAGGCCGTTATATTGTTGAAAAGTTTCATTTATAATTTAACATCAGAAATCCTAATGTGTAAAATAACTAGTAACTAAAGCTGTCAGATGAATGTAGTGGAGTAAAAAGTACAATATTTCTCTCTGAAATGTAGCGGAGTAGAAGTAGAAAGTTGCATTAAAAGAAAAGACTCAAGTACAAGTACCTCAACATTTGTACTATAGTACAGTACTTGAGTAGATGTACTTGTGTTCCACCACTGTCCCTTTGTATTTAAAGCTTACATTAATTGGTGCACTGTATCTCACAACAACAGAATACAGCTGCACTTTAACCAGTTATCAATAATCAGGGCTTCAATCTCCACGCCAATAGTTTTCTCTCTCTAAACCACTTTGGGTTTTCTGGGTAGAATCTATTGCTCCAAAACCCAAAATGAAATGTATTTTCAAGCTAAAAAGGACATAGAGTCATTGGAGACGTTCTCATGGTGGAAAAGAGTCCCTTGAGGCCTGATTTTCCTGTACATAGTTATCACATGCATAATCTCAAGAGAGCACATCACTTGTATTAGATTTGAAACTTGTACAGTACATCTATTTACAAGTAGCCATGAAAATACTATCGGTACCCACTTATTATGCTAACGGCCAAAGAAAAGAAAGAACCTGAAATAACTTTATGTAAATAAGGTGCTTTGAACCTCATCTCACGGTCCTCATCACCAAGTGTTATCATGTGACCTAAATATAGAATACTTGTCACATTTATACCATCTTTAAAGACTATCTTAGCTTATAGCCCCAGCATGATAATGTGTTACCATTGCATGAGACTATGTGCCACTTGAAAAAATAATAACAATAATCGATCTTTAAAAAACCCAAGGTCATTAAACAACACTTAACGCTGTTCTGAAGACATTTCCAGAATCCTCAGACTCATCTTTTTCATCGTGTAGCAGACAGAATATTTTTGTCATCCAGAAGGTCTGTGAATCAGAAAAATAACGTTTTTGCCGATTCATCACTTGAAATGGAACTGTAGCAAGCCTCTCACTATCACTGACGTTATCCACATTCATATTAAGATGCAACAAATCATATATCCAGCTACCAGTGGCACTAAAAGTGGATATGCGCTATATGTAGCACATAAAGGCGCAGCACTATGGGGGGCGCCAAAGCAATGGTAAAAAATAATAATTTTTTTATTAGAGGTATTTTCTATATATAGCTGCTCTTGTGCGTTTCTAAATCATTTCTGCATTTCCTCAATGTTATTATATAACATTTTAGAGGACTAAGAGGCTAGAGTAGGTGCCTTATTCTAATAAGATTCCATCATAGAATGGTGACATAGAAGAGGGAGTATGGGAGCGGGTGGGTGCCGTGGGCGCCATGAGCGCCGAGCGACCAGGTACGAGTAGTGAGTTGTCATCCATGGAAAAAGATGTCTAAAGCAAAACAGCTGTCGAGGGCTAAAAATAGAAAAAGAAAGAGGGAAAAGGAGATGACATGTCAAGGGATGCGACAGCAGTTAAATAAGTGGATGGTGAAAGGCAACAGGTAGGTTTTAAAGTGTGACGTCTGTGCTTGGAGGCTTGCAAATGTTCATGTTAACAGAATTGCTAGCGTTTGCTAACACTGGGAATGTAGCAGCCAAATGGGGGTTTACCATGGAATCATGCATATATTTGCTACCAAACTTGGAGGCTTGCAAATTTTCATGTTAACAGACTGGCTAGTGTTTGCTAACACTGGGAATGTAGCAGCCAAATGGGGGTTAACGGCTAGCTTAGAATATGCAGAACTGAAGATGCTGAGCTGAAAACTGGTTAATATAATGTACAATAAATGACAAGAATATGGAAAACATAACTAATGCAATAACTCTGGTTTACCATAGAATCATGCATATATTTTCCAAACTTGGAGGCTTGCAAATATTCATGTTAACAGACTCAATTTTATTAAGGTAAAATAACAACTGGTAAATATAAGGTAGCATGCACAATAAATGACAAGAAGAAAAATAAATAAATATTTAAAAAAATATATTATGTAAAAAACAAAATGCGAATGTAATTTCGACAGCAGCACAACCTTACTGCATAATAGATGTATTATCTGATGCCATCACTACGCTGATAAGAATTGAATTTAGGCTGCTATATTTAACAGTGAGTACATTTCATTCAGGTGTGAGGATGGTGGATCAGGAAAGACAGGGGAAGGCAACAGGTAGGTCTAACAATAGGTGGAAGTGTAGGGGGAGTCACTTGATACCAACAGATTCATTTCTTAATACTATTAATATGGAAAAACTAATGAAAAATCTATTACATCATGTTTGTTTGACAGTATGTCTTAGTGGAGAAGAACACAGGCAAGGAGTGAATGAGACAGACATGAGGTCGGTGATGGCATCAGGTAGAGATGAGAGCAGTCTAGACATCAGGTAGGAGTTCTATTAGTTAGACCACACAAAACTAAATGTCCAGTATGGTTTGAAGTTCTGTTGACCAACCTATTCACTGTCCCCTTTTTGGGGGAAAAATAGTGCAGACAGAGATGGAAAGCCACTCACCACTCAAATCACATCAACCAGGGGTGATGATTAGGTTGCCAATTGTCACAATTTGGTTGCCAAGGGCAACCGGGCAACCGTTAATGTCGCTGATATACTTTAAAATGAAATTGTTGCAGCATACCCCTCTGACACTGGGTAGTTGCGCATCTGCCAACTACAAAAGCCTGGCTGAAGTACAAAGAGTTGTTGCTATGGAGATGATGCACCGTCTCGTCTCGTTGCATGGTGTGAAGTGGCAGGTTTCAGAACGCTGCAGATCGGCGCGTTGCAAGTAGTCGCAAGTTTGGTGAATTTTTGGTCTGAACTGGGCTTTCAGCTAAGCTAAGAAAGTATGTGTAATTTTATTTCAAATAAACAGCTATTTGTGTCTTAATATTAACACACACTAATACACTATGGGAATACTCAGAATCAGTGCTTGTGTTCTCATCAGATTACCAGAATCCCATGAGATGTAATCCGTCAATCCCCCTCCCTGCAGGCTCACCGTGTCCCTCCTTTACATGGAGTAAATGTCACGTCACAGTGGTGCTGTGCCACACATGCAGCACAATGCTGCTTCTCCATCCAAAACCCCATATATGACTCATCCAGTCACATGTAGCAGTGATCCTGTTCCCTCACATGCTGCCACTTCAGAGTCCATTTAGAGACACAGGCTGCTTATGCCGAACTGTTTTGCTATCTTTTTCATTATTTTTGTTAGTTTGTTTTCTCTAGTTGCTAGCTGCAGTTGCTATTGGAAACAGAGTACATTAAGGCTATGTTCGTGCTGAGGGATGAAGGATGAGTAGTTTGTGTGTGTGTGTGTGTGTGTGTGTGTGATTAGAGAGCGAGAGAGAGGCCTCATGAAGACATGGATCTCCTAATTAATGTTAAAGGACAATTCCGGCGCAAAATGAACCTAGGGGTTAATAACATATGTGTACCGAGTCGAACGTTCTCTGGGATATGTTTTCATGTTAATCGAATGCGTCTCTAGCTTTCAACAAGCTACTGCAAACCGGTGGTTAGCTGCTAATGCTAGCTTTCAGGGCAGAGGGTAAATCACTATTTCATACCATTAACAAGGCTCAAAGTAGCACCACACTTCCACGGTAGCATAATGAGGGTCCCTACATGCAAACCGAAACATTGAGAACTTTGTAAGTGTACAGACAGTTTATTAAAATGACAGTAGAGTTCATGTTTAAATGAGGGCACCATCTTGGAAAACAGTCATGAGCAGTCGAACGACGAACGCCTTGCAACCAGTAACCAGTAACATAGCTCAAACACAGTGTTTGTGATTTGACTGCTCATGAGTTTTCCAAGATGGCGCCCGCATGTAAACATGAACGCTACTGTCTTCATAATCTATATTTTTAATAGGGCTGGGCAAGATAACGCGTTATCGCGTTAACTCATTAATTAATTAACGGCAACAATTATTTTCTCACACATCACAGTTTTTATTATTTCTTTTATTATTGTAAAAGTCTGTTGCTCACAGGCTTTTATTTTGTAAAAGTCTGTTGCTGACTGCTGCCGCGCTTACAGGAAACGGAAAAGAAAAGAATTGGCGGATAAACAAACCAACAAACATGGAGAATGGTACGGAACTTTTACATGGCCATTTTCATTTTAAAGTTCTTCCAGACGGTGCAATCGACAGAACCAACGTTATTTGTAACCACTGCAAAGTTGAGTACTTCCAGTCTGAAATATTACCTAAATGCAATAAACACAGCAGCAAATCATTCAACAACAAGTGGTGCGAGGTTTCAGCAGACTACGTTAGAGGCAGCGTGTGGGAGAATTATAGATAAACAAAGGCAAGAGAAGCTAACAAATGCCATAGCGAAGTGGATAGCTACAGACAGGCCGATTAGTATTGTGGAGGACGTCGGGCTGAGAAACATTCTGAGAATCGCAACAATGACGGCAGGTATGAGATTCCCTCAAGACGCACCATCACAAGAATCATGCACAAGTTGTATGAAAAGGAGAGGACTGCAAAAACGACAACTTTACAATGTGCACCCGCTGTTGCTCTCAGTGGTGACTACTGGACATCACTGTACGTCGATACAGAGCAGAGCCCGCCATCAGTTCAGAGTCCTGTCCATTAGAGTGGTGGTCCAAACATGCAGGCTCACACAGCAGGCTGGCCCCCTATGCACAGAAGTACTTGGCCACACCTGCAACCTCCGTACCCTGTGAAAGGTTGTTTTCTCTTGCTGGTCATATTGTACAGAAGAAGAGAGCTTCTTTTAGCCTGACAAGCCAGACCCACATCAAGATGTTGGGTCTGTGAACTCACCATTGACGGAGCTCAATCTGAGGGGCGGGGTAAACGGTTGTCTTTCAAATTCCCTCTGCACGCAATAGGATAGCGCTACAACCAGGCAGAGCAACGAAGAAGGTAGCGAAGCTAGTTGATAGATTACACTTTTGCCGTATCTGGTCTGCAAAACTCAAACAACGAACACATCTTCCTTTTTTAAGAATGCCGTTCTTTGTTCTTTTCTCAAAGAAAAGCTTAACTCCAAGTCTTCCAGAAGACCACTGTTCCCAGCAGCAGCAGCCATAAGCCCGCCTACTGACTCTATACACAATGTGATTGGCCTGACCAGAGTTTGATTTTTCAAGTTTAAGCTTAAAATAAAATTGCGCTATACTCTACTTTTGAATTCGTTATTGGATTTTGCGTATAACAATGTGATTAATCGGGGAAGTCATGCGATCAGTCACGATTAAAACTTTAATCGTTGCACAGCCCTACTTTTTAATAAACTGTCTGTACACTTACAAAGTTCTCAATGCTTCGGTTTGCATGTAGGGACCCTCATTGTGCTACCGTGGAAGTGTGGTGCTATTTTGAGCCTTGTTAGTGGTGTAGAAATAGCGATTTACTATCTGCCCCGAAAGCTAGCGTTAGCAGCTAACCACCGGTTTGCGGTAGCTTGGTTAAAGCTAGAGACGCATTCGATTAGCATGAAAACATATCCCAGAGAACGGTCGACTACAAATATGATATTAACCCCTAGGTTCATTTTGTGCCGGAATTGTCCTTTTAACAGTAAAACAGAGTAAAAAGGGGCAATCAAACATAATCCTAGATGGATGGATGGATTATTATGAAATGAAAGAGAAACTCTAGCTCTGTTGCACTCATTTCTATGGTACAACACCACAGAAAAGTGTGCAAAATGTGAAGGAAAAAAAGCAGAATTTGCTAATACAAAGAAAATGTGACATTTACAAAGCACAACTCCTGCCCCCTGCTTCATTACAGTGATATTTTGCATGCATGGCCAGCTGTATGTGATATGAATCCATGATGAAGTGTATGGATGGCAGCCTTTTCTTGCATTCAGACAAACCAGCATGGCTTGAAAGAAAATCAGACCAGGCTATCTGACTGTCTCCTCTAGAGGGGATGAAAAAAGCAGAGGATGACAAAGAGAAGAAAGAGATATGGACAGAAAACTGAATTCTAATCAGATTAGATCGGAGAACAGGAGTAGTAATTAGCAACAAAGGCAGCGTACTGAACACAAGCAGCATGTAAACGCACACACACACACACCTGCACACACACACACACACACACACACACACACACACACACACACACAAATACACACAGACACCTACACACACACGTTTGTCATCATTGACATAATGCATTCTTTAGCCCCTTACCCTAACCTTAACCATCACAACTAAATGCCTAACCCTTACCCTCACCCTAACCATAACCTAATTCTAACCCTAATCCTAAAACCAAGTCTTAACCCTCAAACAGACCTTTAACCTTGTGGGGTCCATCATTTTTGGCCTGACAAGGCTGTGCAGACCCCACAAGTATACTGTATTCCCCGGTTTTTGGACCCCACGGATATAGTAAAACAAGTACACAAATACACACACACACACACACACACACACACACACACACACACAAAAAAAAAACCTGCACGCACACACACACACACACACACACACATAGTGCGTCTCACTATCTTTGTGGGGACCCGTCATTGACATAATGCATTCCTTAGCCCCTTACCCTAACCTTACCCATCACAACTAAATGCCTAACCTTAACCCTTACCCTTACCCTCACCCTAACCATAACCTAATCCTAACCCTAATCCTAAAACCAAGTCTTAAACCTCAAACAGCCCTTTAACCTTGTGGGGTCCAGTATTTTGGCCCCACAAAGCTGTCCGGACCCCACAAGTATACTGTATTCCCGGTTTTTGGACCCCACGAATATAGTTAAACAAGAACACACAAATACACACACACACACACACACACACACACACACACACACACATACTGAGTTAATACGAGCTCACTTATTAACACTACATACAATTTGCATATTTTACAGCTGGTCTGCCAACAATAAGCATTACAGTTTAACATGAAGAATACAATTTCAGCATCACATGTCTGCTGTATTTCATTACTTTCCAGCAAGGTTGTTGTACGAGGGCGCCACAAATTCTCCAGTTTTGTGCTCACAAAATCATGTTGCTTGTTGTCATTATCCTTCACCTCATTGCCACAGCTACATACTATTCCTGTGTGAAGAGTGTTGCTCCAAAAGAGTAAACACGAGTTTAAAAAAGGCCACAACAAACTGCTGAGGTACAGCGTCTCTGTAGCAGGGAATATCACATTTTGGCATTCTGACTGGATTTGGCCACTTATCCATAGAAAAAGAAGAAACATGCAACCCTTAGCAACTATACCTGGAATAGCCCACAACACACAACCCAAGGGAGCTTTTTCTTTGGTGTTACTATTTAGAACAGGTGACTTCAACGTTTTTAGACCAAGGACCCTAGCTGAAAGAGAGACTGAGCACACCACTACATATTGTATAAAGTTAAGTTGCATATTAAACTGGGCCTACTATAACCTATAGGGTGGCTTAAAGCCTTTACACATACCTTTTTATGCTAGTAAATTCTAAGGTATTACAATAATAATTGACATACTCATATCTTTATACATCATGTTTTAATGTTAAACATACATGTAGAACAGTTCATCCTTAAGCTTAACTGCATCTGTGGATGGCTACCTACAGTAGGGCAAAAAGGTATTTAGTCAGCCACCAATTGTGAAGGTTCTCCCACTTAAAAAGATGAGGCCTGTAATTTTCATCATAGGTACACTTCAACTATGAGAGACAAAATGAGAAAAAAAATACAGAAAATCACATTTTAGGATTGTTAATGAATTTATTGGTAAATTATGGTGGAAAATAAGTATTTGGTCAATAACAAAAGTTCATCTCAATACTTTGTTATGTACCCTTTGTTGGCAATGACAGAGGTCAAATGTATTCTGTAAGTCTTCACAAGGTTTTCACACACTGTTGCTGGTATTTTGGCCCATTCCTCCATGCAGATCTCCTCCAAAGCAGTGATGTTTTGGGACTGTCGCTGGGCAACACAGACTTTCAACTCCCTCCAAAGATTTTCTATGGGGTTGAGATCTGGAGACTGGCTAGACCACTCCAGGACCTTGAAAAGCTTCTTACGAAGCCACTCCTTCGTTGCCCGGGCGGTGTGTTTGGGATCATTGTCATCCTGAAAGACCCAGCCACGTTTCATCTTCAATGCCCTTGCTGATGGAAGGAGGTTTTCACACAAAATCTCACGATACATGGCCCCATTCATTCTTTCCTTTACACGGATCAGTCGTCCTGGTCCCTTTGCAGAAAAACAGCCCCAAAGCATGATGTTTCCACCCCCATGCTTCACAGTAGGTATGGTGTTCTTTGGATGCAACTCAGCATTCTTTCTCCTCCAAACAAGACGAGTTGAGTTTTTACCAAAAAGTTCTGGCCATATGACATTCTCCCAATCCTCTTCTGCATCATCCAAATGCTCTCTAGCAAACCTCAGAGGGGCCTGGACATGTACTGGCTTAAGCAGGGGGACACGTCTGGCACTGCAGGTTTTGAGTTCTTGGCGGCGTAGTGTGTTACTGATGGTAGCCTTTGTTACTTTGGTCCCAGCTCTCTGCAGGTCATTCACTAGGTCCCCCCGTGTGGTTCTGGGATTTTTGCTCACTGTTCTTGTGATAATTTTGACCCCACGGGGTGAGATCTTGCGTGGAGCCCCGGATCGAGGGAGATTATCAGTGGTCTTGTATGTCTTCCATTTTCTTATAATTGCTCCCACAGTTGATTTCTTCACATCAAGCTGCTTACCTATTGCAGATTCAGTCTTCCCAGCCTGGTGCAGGTCTACAATTTTGTTTCTGGTGTCCTTTGACAGCTCTTTGGTCTTGGCCATAGTGGAGTTTGGAGTGTGACTGTTTGAGGTTGTGGACAGGTGTCTTTTATACTGATAACAAGTTCAAAGAGGTGCCATTAATACAGATAACGAGTGGAGGACAGAGGAGCCTCTTAAAGAAGAAGTTACAGGTCTGTGAGAGCCAGAAATCTTGCTTGTTTGTAGGTGACCAAATACTTATTTTACCAAGGAATTTACCAATAAATTCATTAAAAATCCTACAATGGGATTTTCTGGATTTTTTTTCTCATTTTGTCTCTCATAGTTGAAGTGTACCTATGATGAAAATTACAGGACATTGTCATGAATAATAATAATAAGATATTTTTGGGGACATCTTAGAGAGAGGGGGGAATGACATGCAGCGAAGGGACGCAGGTAGGAGTCGAACCCGCAGCCGCTGGGTCGAGGCGTGAACCTCTATATATGGGCACACGCGCTACCAGGTTAGCTACCCAGGCGCCCGTCATTAAAGTTATTTAATAAATAAACGAATCACCAATAGGCCGATTTATCTTTGCTAAAAATATCAGAATCAGAATCAGAATCAGAAATACTTTAATAATCCCAGGGGGAAATTATTTTTGTTACCACTCCAGGTATACAAACAACATATACAAACAACATATATTATCCCGACTATTTACATATATAATAAAAACAAAATACAGTAATAATAAATAAAATATGAAATATGAAATGTACAGTGTTAATGTGCAAATAGTGCAATAAAAGAGAGATGATTGTCTATGTTGAGATAAAAAGAGAGATATGATTATAGTGCCATAGAAAATAGAACTGATTGTCTATATTTGAGATGAGATGATTTACAGAGAGGGGGTGTGTGACTCTCTGAGGGAGGCGTTGTAAAGTCTAATGACCACAGGCAGGAAAGATTTCCTGTGGCGCTCTGTGGTGCATCTGGGTGAGAGGAGTCTTCTGCTGAAGGTGCTCCTCTGCTGGGCCAGTGTGTCGTAGAGAGGGTGTGAGACGTTATCCAAGATGGACTGAAGCCTGGACAGCATCCTCCTCTCAGCCACGGTCGTCAATGTGTCCAGCTCCTCCCCCACGACATCACCAGCCCTCCTGATCAGTTTGTTCAGTCTGTTGGTGTCTGCGACCTTCATCCCACTGCCCCAGCATGTGACAGCGAAGAAGATAGCACTGGCCACAACAGACTGATAGAACATCCTCAGCATCGTCCGGCAGATGTTAAAGGACCTCAGCCTCCTCAGGAAAAAGAGTCGACTTTGCCCCTTTTTGTAGACAGCCTCGGCGTGTCTAGTCCAGTCCAGCTTGTTGTTTAAGTACACCCCCAGGTACTTGTACTCCTCAACAGTATCCACAGAGACCCCCTGGATGGAAACAGGGGTCACTGGTGATTTCGTCCTCCTCAGATCCACTACGAGCTCCTTCGTTTTTGTCACATTGAGCTGCAGATGGTTCCGCTCACTCCAAGTGACAAAGTTGCCCACAACAGTCCTGTATTCACTCTCATCACCCTTTTCTATGCAGCCAACTATTGCTGAGTCATCAGAAAACTTCTGAAGGTGGCAGGACTCAGTGCAATAGTTGAAGTCCGAGGTGAAGAGGGTGAAGAGGAAGGGAGAGAGGACAGTCCCCTGTGGAGCCCCAGTGTTGCTGACCACCCTGTCAGACACACAGTTCTTTAGACGTACGTACTGTGGTCTGCCCGTCAGGTAATCAACAATCCAGGACACGATGGGGGCCTCCACCTGCATCGCAGTCATCTTCTCACCCAGTAGAGCCGGACGTATGGTGTTGAAAGCACTGGAGAAGTCAAAGAACATGACTCTCACAGTGCACGCAGGCTTGTCCAGATGAGTGTAGACTCTGTTCAGCAGGTAGATGATGCTGTCCTCAACTCCCAGGCTGGGCTGGTAGGCAAACTGTAGTGGATCAGTGAAGGGCCTGACCATAGGCCTTAGCTGCTCCAAGACGAGCCTCTCGAACGTCTTCATGATGTGGGACGTCAGAGCCACCGGTCTGTAGTCCTGAGGGCCGCGGCTTCTTTGGCACAGGAACGAGGCAGGACGTCTTCCACAGCACGAGGACCCTCTGGAGGTGCAGGCTCAGACTGAAGACTAGACTTAGTACTCCACACAGCTGGGGGGCACAGGCTTTAAGCACCCTAGGAAATACACCGTCTGGGCCAGCAGCTTTGCCGGAGTGGAGTCTAGTCAGCTGTCTTCTCACCAGGTCAGGCGTGAAGGACACTGTAGAGGTGACCGTAGGGGGAGGGGTGTGGTCCTCAGGTTGTAGGGGACATGGAGTAGAGCAGGGGGGAGGGGTGGAGTAAAAAGGTGTGAGTTGAGATGGTGAGGTGCAGACAAAGGGTCTGTAAGGAGGAGGAGTAGGAGGAGGTAAAGTGGCAGATTTTGTTGGGTAGCCAGCAGCAGAGACTAGTGGGGGATGGGCCGCAGTATCAAACCTATTGAAAAATAGGTTCAGATCATTGGCCCGGTCCACACGTCCCTCCAACCCCATGCCACCAGTCCTCTGGAACCCAGTGATGGTTCTCATGCCGCTCCACACATCCCTCATGTTGTTATGCTGGAGTTTACTCTCCAGCTTTCTCCTGTAACTGTCTTTAGCCTCCCTGATTTTGAGTTTGAGTACCCCCTGCACTCTCCTCACCTCATCACGGTTGCCATCTCTGAACGCCCTCTTCTTTTCGTTCAGGATAGCCTTCATGTCCTTGGTGATCCAGGGTTTATTATTGGCGTAGCAAGTTACAGTCCGAGCAGGGACATTGCAGTCCACACAGAAATTTATGTAGTCTGTGATGCACTCTGTGAGCCCATCAATGTCCTCCCCGTGGGGCTCACAGAGTGCAGGCCAGTCAGTCACTTCAAAGCAGCCCTGCAGTGCCTCATAAGCCTCCTCCGACCACCTCCTCACTGTTCTTGTGGTAGTAGGCTTCCTCTTCACCAGAGGCACATAGCAGGGTTTGAGATGAACCAGGTTGTGATCTGACCTGCCAAGAGGGGGGAGAGAAGAGGAGGTGTATGCTTCCTTAATGTTAGCATACATCAGGTCCAGGGTCCTCTCTTCTCTGGTAGGGCAGCTCACATATTGTTTGAACGTCGGCAGAACTCTATCCATGGTGACGTGGTTAAAGTCTCCCGACATGATGATGAGGGCACTGGGGTGTTGAGTCTGTAGTTTGGAGATGGTGGTGTGAATGATGCTACAGGCAGATGTTGGGTTTGCAGAGGGAGGGATGTACACGACAACAATGATGACATGTGGGATCTCTCTAGGCAGATGGTATGGACGGAGTCCAACGGCCAGCAGTTCAACATCCGGGCTACAGAGCTGTTCTTTAATCGTGATATGACCGGGATAACACCATCTGCTGTTTACTAGAACGGCAAGCCCCCCGCCTTTCCGCTTACCGCTCTCGGTGCAATCCCGGTCCGCCCGGACAGTGTGGAAGCCATCCACGGAGACGTTCAGGTCCGTAATGTCCCTGTGCAGCCACGTCTCCGTGAAACACATCAGACTGCACTCACGGTACTCCGAGTGGCTCCGCGTTAGCGCCGTTAGCTCGTCCATTTTGTTGCTAAGGGACCGTACATTTCCCATAACAACAGAGGGGAGACAGGGCTTAAATCTTCTCCTCTCCATACGCCCGTTCCGTCTCGACCCTCCTCTATTCCCCCAACGTTGCTTTCCTCCTCTGCGTCCCCGGTGTGTTTTTCTCCAGAGTTCGGGTGGTATATTAGCTGGTCTGGCCACAATGCCGGCCGGCATTAGAGCGATCAGCTGAACTCCGGAGTAAACAAAGGCAGCATGTCCCGGTGAAAGCGGCATTGATCAAAACAACACTAAAAAAAAGCACCAAAACTCTCCGAAGCAACCTCGTTAGAGAGGGCAGGACTTAACAGAGTTAAAGTGATGAGACAAGAACGAACAAAAGAGAATGAAAGTTAAAAAAAGTTTAAAAAGTGAACTCAAAAGCTGGAGCAGGTAACAGGCAGCGTGCAGCTTTCGCGCATGCGCACTAGTTTTGGACCGTGGCCGGGTTGGCTCAGTTGGTAGAGCAGGCGCACATACATAGAGGTTTACTCATCGACGCAGTGGCCGCAGCTTCGACTCCGACCTGTAGCCCTTCGCTGCATGTCATTTCCCTTCTCTCTCCCCTTTCATGTCTTCATCTGTCCTGTGGAATTAAAGGACTAAAATGCCCCAAAAAATAATCCTATATAAACATATATTGGACTCATGTTTATGTACATTGTCAGACATATTTTAACTTTTGGGGGGAAAGGAATTAAATGATTAAACAATGTGTTAACAATGTTGAAGATCTCTGATTTAGAGAATTATTCATTCATTTATTTAAACAGAAAGAGTAGGCACAGTGATGAAAGTGGAAAAGGATACAACTCTTAAATAGTTAACATGCTTGGGTTAAAGGGCTCTTAGAAAGAGTGAGCAATCTTTATTAATCTCATGTCTGTGTGTTAAGTACAAAGCTGAGTCCAAATTTGACTGGCCTAGATAAGCATAAAGACTGGAGGAAGGGAGAAACAGCTACTGTAGCTCATAAAATATATATGTCTACCAACACCAATGAAGCTCACTAACATGCATGTTGTGTCTTGTTTGTTTCACTTACACACTCACCGTACACAACCAGAAATGTAAAAAATGTCAGGTATTTAGGGGAAGTTAGGTAGGCTACTGGAATGATTTCTGGGTAAACAGCAATGACTGAACGCAGCTTCTTGAAGTGTTGTCGCAGTGAGGTTGGCAGGTTTGATACCATTGTTCTTACCTTGCACAGCAGCTGAAATGAAAATGAAATGCTAAATACACGTAGCTTACTAGGCAGATGGAAGAACACACAAATTACACTGGAGGTTTCACGTTTCCACATCACATGAAATAATAATAATAATAATCATAATAATGAAGAAATAATACATTCATTTCATAGTAGTCATATATGTTTTAGTTTTTTATCTTTAATTATTGTTGTTGATGTGACTAAAGTCTCGCATTGCCAGACCTTCCTCCACATGGTATAGGAGAAAAACATGCTCTGGTTTATTGGAATTTCTTTAAACCAATCACAATCGTTTTGGGCGGTGCTAAGCACCGGACAGAGCAACGGTGCCTCCCTCTCATGTGATCTCAATAACTTCCTCTTGTTAATTATCTCTGTTTGTGTATCACCGGGGCATACAAATGTGGAGGATAACAACCAAATCAAAACTTGACCGTAGCCAGTAAGCCCAGGTTTGAAGAGGGGAGAACTCAGATGTTAGTTGCAGCGGGGACATCGGAGCATCTGCAGATCAAAGGACACAGACTCTTTCCCGGCCGGGGGGCAGCGGTGTCCCGTCGTCTGCTCTCTCTAGGTGGGAACATGGAGCATCTGGTCCGGTCAGCGAGGAGTATTCTCACAGGTCTGGATCTGGGCGTTGATATGGGAAGGCTTTGTATTCAGCACTGATGTGATCATACAGCTCTAAGCTCTCTCTGTGTTGGATCCCAGCGATTATAAAGTTTAGAAATGTGTCACTGATCAACCGCTTTCATTAAGAATGGATTACAGTTCTGTATTGTTGGTCTAATAATGTTTCTTATTATATTATATAAACTATTTATTAACCCTCCTGTTGTACTCCGGTCACATTTGACCAGTTTTCAAAGTTTATATCAAAAATATGGGTTTCTTTCAACCAAATTTCCCAAAAATAACGGATGGTTCCATACAACGCAAAAATAAAATGGTCAAAATCTGTGATAATCCATAAACATGTTGCTCATTTTACTCACACATTTTCATGTAAATGAAGGGCTTTTTGATCATGAATTGCAGAAAGACGTATAAAAATAGTAATAAGTTGGAATATAGTTGGCTAAAACGACGTAACACAAAATTGGGGAATAATTTATAGGCTACTATATGCTTTAAAAACAGGCAAACCAAAGAAGGACAAGTGCATGGTCAACGCAAAGACTATACAAGGTTTAAAGGATCACATAGCTTTGACAACTAGCGTCATCCATGCTAAGTAAAGAATAATGTTTTTTTAATTTTTTAAGATACAAATCAAACTTCTGATATTAATAAGATTGTCTGTTAAATTTACGTCAGTCTGTTATATAAGTCTAAGTAAATTGGAATTGTATTTTTAATGATTTGGGGGATTATTATGTGAGTAAACATATGGGCTGTTAATGATATTACTTATTTTTTGGTTACATTTATATTACTATATCAAAGGAAATTATCACTCAAGATACGACTGTAGAACATCACTTGTCTTCCTGATGCTTCAAATTCTGTTACAGTGATGCGTCATCCAGATTAAATATCAAAACAATTAGGATTATGGATAAATGCACAGTTTTGTATTCAACTGACTACATTGGTAATGCATTTAGAAAGAAAAATAAATATTGAAATAACAATATTTTGTACAATTTCAGAATGCATTAATAATATGTTACCATTCATTCAACCTCTTCTGTGTACCAATCAATTTTTGTCTTGAGTTTGAAATAATTAATTCACAAGTTTGTTATTTCAAGCTGCACTACTTTTATCACATTATGACCAATTGTGCAGTTCTTAGCATCTTTTATCTTATTGTTTTGGTTTTACGGTTGTGTATTGGTTCACTCTCACGGCTCTCATCAAACTCAGTTCTAGCAGCAGCAGGCAGCTTTGTACACACTGTGGACGACATTGTGGGATATTTGGCAGGTAAAGAAGAAGAGGTGAACTTGGTGGAGACTACTGGTGTCTCGATTCGATTTGCCTTTCGATTTTAAGGTCACGATTCAACTCAATTTTCAATTTAAACGTTTTTCAGCAGTGACGGCAATATGAGCCACTAGCTGGCAGAAAGGTACTTTACAACAATAGTTTGACTATATCAGAGTTTACCAGGTGCAATTGAATGCACCATTAGTTTAACAAGTTGCAAATGAATGCACCATGGAGTCCCATCAAAGCCCACATATTTTTCCTTTGTTACTGTTGTTTGTTAACATAACTCACTCACTAGGAAGGCAAAATGTTGCCACACCGGTGACTTCAGGGAAGCAGGAGGGTTATCAAGTTCTGTTTTTCCGTTATCTCCAACTCCGGCAGTGTTCATGGTGTCAGGAAAAGTGCCACTGCAGGCTACCAGCCAGTAAGATACACTGTGTCAGTTGTTTTTGTCTTTGGAAGCATGGGTGGAGAGAAACAAAGATACTGGGGGAATCAACGATCTTGCTTTAGATTTTGATAGTCAAGATCAAAAGCTCATTTCAATTGATTTTTGTATTTAAAATCAAAATTGTGACACCCCTAGTGGGGACCAGAACAGAACTGAAATGACAGCGAATATTGGCCTTGCATTCTCCAAGTTTCCAGATAGATGACTCCAAATTAATTCTAATGTTGCTGTGTGTCTGCTGGATGTGTAAATAGGCAACTGTTCGCTAACACATGTGCCATAAGTTGATAATGTGTCACTGTTGTATTCTAGATTATTTTGCTGCCCCCTAGTGGCCCAAATAATCACTTATTGCAGCTTTAATAGGAGGGTTTTTTGGCTATTCTTTTTTTAAATTTGAATTTACTGATATGGAAGCGTGAGTCACCCACTTCACTCACCAGGAAACAAAAACACCTTCGAACTAACATTAAAGCCTTAGGCTTGTTTAGTCATGACTTTCATATTCATTTTACAGCAAAATAACTCACAAAACTGTTTGAAATTGTTTTATCATCTCTTAGAAACATGTGTTCTTAGAGTAGGAGGGTGTCCCATGAGCTATTAGTAGTTTCATAACCATAGCACCATATGCTGAGATTTCATCTCCAGTGAGCTCGCTTCACACTCTTCGGGTTTTGGGGGCAGGCTTTTAGCTCTATAAAGTGTGTTACGACTCCAACTCTTCCTGCAATAACAGCGAGGCGCTGCTATGAATTTATACAGCTCTGTGGAGGAACATTTTACCTTTGTCCTCCAAATCCGTTAACAGCTCCACAAGAATATGAATTAGATCCACAATCCGTAGCTATTAAAAAGCTGACTCATAGTGGTTCATAGTGTTGTTTCAAGTATCATACCTTCACAGCAACCATTCACATTGTCAGTTTCAATTATTTTTTACTTGTTTTTGCTTAAAACATGTTTAACTTTAGCTTTAAGTTAAACTTAAAGTTAAAAC
Organism: Zingel zingel; assembly: GCA_023566125.1. NCBI lineage: Eukaryota > Metazoa > Chordata > Actinopteri > Perciformes > Percidae > Zingel > Zingel zingel. The sequence continues at coordinate 25,280,965 of CM042327.1, forward strand.
TCCACAGAGAAACTGCTTACTCCTTGTGCAAATTGCCTCTGCCATGTCTTTCACCATTGTTCACAGGCGTCATAAGTCACTGTGTGGTTTCCATGGGAACCAATGTTTTTTTTTAACCATTTTGATGACTTGGCAGCAGCGGCTGAAAAATAAATCGCAATGCAACAATCGGGGCAACTCGCAATTTTGACCAATCACCGCAACTTTACCGCAAATTTGACCAATAAACGGAGTTTCCCGCGACTTCAACCAATCCCAGCAGTCCCACGTGCCAGACTTTGCGTCAATATGTGACGCTGAGAGCCAATGACCAAGCGGGAGTGAGAACAGGTTGACTTAACATACGTACATCGCCAAATTAATTTCCTTGTTTCTGCTATGAAGACGAGACATGTGTGACTCGAACATCTCACATTTACCACCAAAACACACAGCGAAAGACAAAAACAAAACATTTCAGACCATCCTGCCAACCTGTATACATTCAACACAGTTTCACGGCAGTTCGTGAAATTGTCACGTTATTTTTAATCTACTGATTTCTGTACAAGAACACGTTTTTTTCGTGGTGCCCAGCACGAAATGGGAACCATCTATACGGAGGTTGGGTTTAGGAAAAGATGAACGGGGGAAGCAAACGTCGCACCCCGGGACACGATCCGCTGTCTCTGGGGGACACGCAACGACAACAATGGGACGGCAGAGGTTGGGTTTATGAAAGAACAACGGGGAAAGGACGCATCACACACCGGGAGACGGCCGTAGGGGACGCGTGACAATAACGTGACGGCTGTGATTAGGAACACAACAACTGGGTTGATACATTTTAACATCAATGTACGCTGTAACGATTTTTCACTCTAAAGTCGCTGAAAGCTGCGTGTGCACACACACACACATGAAGGATCCAGGAAAAAACGGAGATGTACACAATGACCTAAATTGAGGACAGCTCCAATAAGTCCTTTATCAAAAAGTATGAATGTGTGTCCAAGGCCAGGATAGAAAATTAACTAACAATGTAAAGATCAACAAGTCACTGACTATTTCCAAATTTGATTTATACAATAAACTATAATTTGTTGTCTTAAATCCACCAGCCATACCAACATTTGCAGCATCCTGAGCCTTTTTGGTAAGGTTACTAGGTAAACTCAGCCCAGAGTAGTTTTATTTTCCCCAAAATAAGTTTCCTTTTTAATTTAAAGAATTATACTCACACAAAAAAATCACAACTTTTTTTTGCAGTTTTCACTGTCTCTTGCAACTTAATCGCAACAAAAATATAAAAGACATCGCAACTTTTATCGCAATCTTTTACAAAAGCTCCCGCAAAATCAGGCATTTTCGGCCGCAAGAATCTCAATGGAGGATTAGGGTTAGGGTTAGACAGGGTTAGGATTGACAGGACAGCTTGACAATAGGAAAGTGGGAGAGATAGGGGGGGCGCCATGCAGCAAAGGCCCGTGGGTCGGATTCTGGCCGCTGGTCGCTATGTCCATTTCGCTTAAAAATACACTTACAATTTTGTGTTCCCTGGCCATGGTTTTACCCAGATAACCCAAAGTGGTTTAGAGAGAGAAAACTATTGGCGTGGAGATTGAAGCCCTGATTATTGATAACTGGTTAAAGTGCAGCTGTATTCTGTTGTTGTGAGATACAGTGCACCAATGAATGTAAGCTTTAAATACAAAGGGACAGTGGTGGAACATAAGTACATCTGCTTAAGTACTATACTACAGTACAAGTGTTAAGGTACTTGTACTATACTTGAGTCTCTACTTTTTTTTTCTTCTACTTCTACTTCTACTCCGCTACATTTCAGAGAGAAATAGTGTACTTTTTACTCCACTACATTCATCTGACAGCTTTAGTTACTAGTTACTTTACACATTAAGATTCCTGCACACAAAACACATGTAGTTTATAAAATCTGATGTTTTATTCTAAAGTAAACTAGCCAACAATATAACGGCCTAACAGTCCAGCTGAAATGAATAGACCATTAAACCCACAACTGTTTGGATCCTTTACACTTTCTAAAATGTGAGGATTTTTCTGCATTGAGTACTTTTACTTTTAATACTTTAAGTACATTTTCCTGGTGAGCCTTACATACTTTTACTCCAGTAACATTTACAATGCATACTTTCACAGTGTGGTATTAGTACTTTTACATCACTGTTGCAAGCTATCTAATGATGTGAACGAACAGCACTTGATGAACACTTACTATTGAGTCTACATGGAGTCAATAGAGCGGCGGGGAGAATCTCAGAGGTGTTGTTTTCTCTCAGATTAACACATTTGCTCTGTGGTGACAGACAGACTTTTTTCAAGCCCTCCTCAAACACAGCCCTGACAGGCCTGCTGTCCACCGCGTTTGTTCAGTCTCTGCATGGACCTGTGCAGTCGTAAGACTGCACACATCTTTAAAGGAGGCTCTCTCGGGGCATTCTAACAACAACAATGGCAGGGGTATAAATCTCCCCATATAGACCTCGACTTTGATAGCGAGACCTGACAAGGCTTATTTAGCTAACGGTTGCTTCGGGGACTTTGCTGACATTGGCCTCCTTAGTCAAACACAGGCAGTGTTTTCACGGTACCAATTGGTGTGACCGGCGGACTTTAGATCATCCATTTTCTCCATCAAAATGGCTTCCTCCTAAAAAGGAGTTGGAAGTGAGACTAAACAATGCTCGCCTGCCAGATGGGGGACCTTTTGGGATTTTCAACAGGACGCTGTTTGCCTTCCACATTAATCTGTTAGTCTATATGGTTCATTAGTAAGGCACATCTTGCATAGGGGATGTATATCAAAGTGCACAGGACAAGACTTTTTGTGTAGCTGCCAGAGCCCTGAAAGAATGGGGAGCAACGGTCACCGCGTGTGAAGTGACGGCTCAAGAAGAAGGGAGGGAGAAAACAAATAAAACTGACCTATGATTCTTTTAGCACAGTATGCATTATCCTTTTGCCTTGCTGGCAGTTGTTTTACGTTTCAAGTTCCCAACTTTCTTTAACCACAGAACCCTTCAGTGTTCAAGAATATTAGCTTACATTTTAGTTTTTTTTAGGAAAAACGCACACAAAGAAACATGTGTACATGACATGCTTTGATTCTGTTTTTACTTAGCTGTTTCACTAACTTTAAGGATTCAACATCTTTTTCACTGGCGAAAAAGAGGTGATTCACCTCGAAATGTCTTCTGAGCGTACGTGGCACCATTCGCTGCATTTGAAAGCTTTTCCCTGCAGAGACATTCTGTATGCAATTCCGAGCTTTCCCTATCACTATAAACCCTAAGCCTTCATTGTACAGTCTGAATGTATTTCTTTTGGAAAGCTTCAGAAAGTGTGAAAGAAAAGTTTATGTTGCACTACTACAACAACAAGCAACCATGAGCTGTAATAACACCAATCTTAGCTGCGGCATAACTGCATATGTAATTGTTTTTTTAATGCAGTTGGTTTGGTGTTTATTGCTAATTTGTCTATTTTGAATGAAAACAAATGAAACAAATATGTAATAAAATGTACTTTAATGAGTAAATGTTGGCATGATTTATGAGGTGAAACATAAATCTTGTGGAATCCTTGGCCTATCCCTAAAGGTACCCCTTGGATTTCCTTTTTCTTTGAAAACCAACAAAGTTCATTCATTGTTTCTCATCAAACAGATTGTGTTTATGTAAAATGTATGTACACATAATTTACAGGACCAATTGTTGGGAGATTAAACCTACATTGTCTTCCTCTTCCTTTACTTTGATGGCTCATTGCCACATTTCTTGTCACATTACTGCCACCAACTGTCAATCAGAGGAATACAGTAAATAGTGTCTGTCGCTAGTGTGCACACAGGTACAATAGGGCAACACTTCCTTATGTACCTCTATGTGCACTATTGTCCTTTGCATGCACAAGATATAAACAGAATAGGCTAATCTTGCTACTAAAATTCCATGGGGTATCTTTACAGCACCTTAGGGTGCTGCGGCACCCAGTCCGGCAACCAATGTTTTTTAATTGTCTAAAAAGCGAAGCAAACAGAACCTTCTAAGTATGGAACTTTGGTCATAAATGGGTGAATATTTAAAAGAGAATATTTTCTCTTTTTAAGGATGGACTTTGCTATTGAATATGGATGGCTCCATTGACATCTGAGCAAGTTCAATTTGTCAAGGAAGATCACTTTCATGTCTCCTGTGTTTGCCACAATCCCAACTTCTCTTTGCCAAGTTTTCTTTGTGAACCAGACGTCCTTCTTATGCAACCTCCTGGGTTGTGTGAAAGTTTCTAACAAAAAAATTCAGAAGGTATTATTCATTTTTCAAAACGTATCCTTTTGAATGATCCACCAGGCCCCTATCTCCTATGCATCAACCTTGGATGAAATTATCTCACTGTTGCAAAATAAAGCACACAAACCGTAACATGCACCGTCTTCCATCCCTCCTACTGAGAAGCAGCAAAGCACTTGTTTCTCTCCGACTCTCATCCAGAAGTGACTCCTTCAGCCTATACACCATTGTTATTTCCCTACCCATATGCCTAATTAGATGCCTTTGATAAAGTATGAACAGAGAGAGGGACCCAGTTGGTGTGGATCCTCTAATGCACCCTCCAGTGGCTCTCACATTGATCCCTTTCTCTATGAAGATGAGATGAGATCGGCTCAGCGTGGGTTATCATGGAAGACAACGGAGCACAAGTGGAAAAGAAACTCAAAAAGAAACAAGGTTGTTTCATTTTATTACAGGCCGCCAAAGCTGCCCAGCACCTGACAGCTATACGGCTGGCCTGCTAATGCAATGCTAATTGTAACCCAAACAGATCAGTGACATTTGTTAAGCGGTTAAACGGGAGCCCTCCTGGAGGGTGTTTATATTACACACAAGATTCATATGCTTACAATATATCTAACCCGCTACAGTGACATCTACAATTGTCCGAGACGGGGCTTGGGAGGTACATGAGTTACGAGGTTAAATTCTCCGATTCATTTGCAGCTTGTGAGGTAGGGAGGTAGTGAGGCTGACAGCGTCGTATTTGTTTTTCATCAGTGAGTGTTTGGCTTGGCAGCATGTTTCTACAGGCAGGCCTGGATGGGAGAGGCGGGAAGGGGATTGGCTTGTACGAGCCAACAGGCTCCAGTGCCTCAGCAGACAGTGATTGGGCTGTGGCCATTGTAGCCTCTCTGGGGGAAAAGGTGCCAAGTGCTTGTCCATTAAAACAGGTTCTGTACTCTCTCACGACATCCACCCTCCACCCACCAACCCCCAACCCCTCTCACAGTACTCCTGCTTGAGTGCAGTGGGGATGCAGCACGAGCAGTGTTGTTGACATTTCATGAGATTGCATCAAAGCATTTTTGCTCAGCAATAGCTGAAATTGTTGGGTAGCCGGAGATGAGCTGAAGACATATACAGCACACACTTGAACTCTTTCAGTAAGTAAAGGACAAATTCCAGCCTTTTGGGAAATATGCATATTCCATTTTCTTTATTGGGAAAGAAATTAGAAGATTGACATCAATCTCATGCATGTGCAGTACAGAACTGGATCCAGGATGCTAAAAAGTGAAGGCAGGGGGAAACCGTTAGCCTAGCCTCTGTTAAAAATATGCCTACCAACACCTATAAAGTTAATTAATTAAGTCCTGGTATTTCATTTTTTTTTACATTTGTTCAACTGAAACGACAGTTTAAAAAATTATTCCAAATTTGATTTTCTTTCTTTATATACTCTTGTATTGGCATTCCACTGCAAACACATTTCCATTATAAGTCAGATATTTTTTTATTAAAATAACTTAAAGAAATGTGTGCTAATAAATGTAGATTACAAGCTGGCGAATAAGAAGCACATTAGTATCCATACTGAGCAATGGAGACATTGCTAATGAGCGATCTGGCTAACTGACATTAGAATTGCACATTTGGTTAAACTTTACTTGAAGGTATCTACAAAAGAGTGACATGACACTGTCATGAACATGTCAAACATTATAAACAAGTCATAAACGACATAACGCTTCTTTTAGTAAGTGTCAACTTATGGTTAGGGTTAGGGTTCATGTGTCATGACAGTGTCATGTGTTCATGACAGTGTCATGTCACTCTTATGTAGATACCTTCAAGTAAAGTGTTACCACACATTCTTCCCCTTGTAGATGTTTGTGTGGTAGCTCATTCAGCAAGTCCCTTGGTGCAGACATGTGCGCATGCTCGTAGATCAAAAGACATTACCTACAAAGCTACTATTGGTTGTAACAACACGGTTAGCTATAGTGTAAAATGTTTTCTGTCATACTGACTATTAAAATATAATCTCCAAATACTCTGAAATGTACATTACAGAGCAGATCTGTATGTTGAAGCAGAAAACCAAAAGTGCAACATAATACAATTTGGACTTTAAATTTGGCCTTTGGCTACATGAGACAAATGTCTATATAGACAAAGCATTAAGTAGGCTATACTGTATTTTTCAAATAAAAATATCCATGTAAATCTCATTGGCAAAAATTAAAAACTCATGTCACTTTATTCACAAGTCTTTTTGTGGACATCATACACATCCTCAGGTTATTAAATATCAAGTGCACACAGATGGGTGAATGTGATCAACCTTGTAATTAAGACCAACAACTCCTCAGCAGTGAGCACTAATGAACATGAAAGCTTGATGAGCTGTGTTTATGATAATGCAAATTATCCCCCAACAACACACACACACACACACACACACACACACACACACACACACACACACACACACACACACAAAAACCCACAATGTCCAAACCATGTCTACAAGAGGGGAGCAAATAAGCTGGCTGTTTTCACAGTGGCACATTCCTTTATTGACCTAACATCTCTACAGTTGGAGTCCTGACCAAGTTTTCTACACATCCGGCTGAAGGAGACACAGAATAGGTTACTGTTTGGGAGATACGTATTAAAAAAAAAAAAAAAAAAAAAAAAAAACATTGGCTAGTAGAACAAATATTCAGATACTCTAGAAGTAAGTCAAGTCAAGTCAACTTTATTGTCAATTCTGCAATATGTGCCAGACGTACAGAGCAATTGAAAACAAGTATCTCTCCAACCCACGTTGCTATAAGGACACCTACAACAAGTATAATATAAAAGATAAGAAATATATACAAATACATATATAAAAAGATGAGTAATATATATATATATACAATCGTAATATGGACAAATAGGATAAAGAAAGATAAGTAGTATATACAATTAAAAAGTACAAGTAATATGTACAATACAGTAATAAATTCTAAGTAAGGCACACCTCTCAAATCATTGACCATTTCGGGGAGAGGGAGGGGGATGGGTGGTGGGGGTGTGTTAAGACATTGCGACAGCGCTATGTAGTCCCTGTACAGGGAGAATCAATCAAAATGACAGCTGACACATTTAAAGAAATATTTGAAAAAGACAGATACATACAAACAGACAAACATCAGACAAACATCCGCTGACTGTCTGCCACCTGACAGTAGTAATCACCTAAGGACTTACAAAATAAATTGTTAGTGAATTGTGTACAAAGACATGAGAAAGCTCTCTTCTGCAAGGATGGATTCCAATAGTCATGTAGTTCCATTTTAGATCTTGTTCCCAGATGGCAAAATACCCAGCTTTGAGGTTACAGAGGTCCTAGACCATATCCACGACGTTCCACTGCCGGGATTGCTCCGTTGCTGACAGAAACTCCACCGGAATTCACTCATTTAGGCCGGATATCCGTTGCCTTGGGCTTTTTTTGTGCTGGCATTTTAAACTCCGGTGAATTTCTGAGGACTATGGTTAACTGCTCCTCAGATCTCTGCAGGGTAAATCCAGACAGCTAGCTAGACTATCTGTCCAATCTGAGTTTTCTGTTGCACGACTAAAACAACTTATGAAAGTACACGTTTCACCAAAAGAGGTTCCTTCCCGAGGCTAATTTGCAGAGGCACCGTTGCGCCGTCCGGTGCTTAGCACCGCCCAAGACGATTATGATTGATTTAAAGAAATGCCAATAAACCAGAGCATGTTTTTCTCCCATACTGGAATGCTGTATGGACTAGCCAGACCCTCCTTTGCAGCGCTGTGGAGGAAGATCTAGCAATGTGAAACTAGGGCAGGTATGAACACAGCAATTGCACTTGGGTGCGGATCAAAAAACCGGACCGAGACCAAGTCACAAAGGAACTCTGGTACGCTTCAGTACGCTTCATTGTGGTGAGAACGTGATCCGACCTCGATCCGACCCAACTACCAGGTATACTACGCAAGTTTGAGCTAAAGGCTCCTGTAGCCAGGTCCATTTTGCAACCTGCAATGAATCAGAGCATGCAAACTGTAGCAGCTTGTGCAGTAGGAGTAGTAGCAGCAGCTAGCCGGAGAATTGCATACCAATGTTTCTCTCATAGAAATATATTGCCGTCAAGCTAGCTGTAACTCGAATCTCTGTGGTCAAAGCAGCCGCTGCTGAAGTTGGAGACAGACACCGACGTAGTGATGTCACTCGTAAAGCAATGTCTGGAAAATGATTTGAATGAAAGATTGGCCATGGAGGTCGTAGTCAGAAATATTCTTCTAAAGTAAATACTTCTTCTTGCATTTACTTTTTTGCTCCCTCCCAGACACATCTGATCAATAGCAGGAGGGAACGTTCTCGTGTAGTTTGTAGTGATGCATTCTGGTTCGCTTGGATTTCTCTGTGTGAAGACAAATTGAACAAAACGGAAAACTTTATAAGTTTTATCAACTCCTCAACTGATTCGCAACCATTCGGAGCAAACAAACTATAGGTGTGAAAACGCCCTCAGGAAACAGCAGTCGACAAAACAATCCCCTCACACACACACACAAACATGCAAACACACTTCGGACCACCATTAACCTCCCCTTCCCTCTTATTCCACCAATTTCCTCCCTTCTACTTGGCTGTACCTAGGCCAGCTATGATGCATCATTCATCCAGCACCAAGTTCCATGTGGAAGGCCTGTGAGCACAGCCCATCACTGACCCCGATTTTCCCGGTGCCATTCCACACCGGGAGCGTCTGAGAAGCGAAGTCTGGAAGCGGACCGTCTCGCCTGCCCAACTTGCAGATTGTATTGTCTCTACAAGTACTTGAAAGAACAATCCCATGTTTATTAAGCTAGTATCTACCTTCCACTCTGCACTCCTTGTAATTATGCAATTGAGGAGACGTATGCGATATTGGTGGGGTGTCTTTTGGTAAATTGACTGGATGCTCTTGCCGTTTTACTTCCTGCCCGGCTGTTAATGTTTGAACATTAACTTGAATTGCCACTATTGCTCGCGGGGGTCGCGGCGCCTCTGGAACGCAGCGCAGAAGCGCCCGGTGGAAAATAAGCGTCAGGCTCCGGCCGAGGACAGAGCTTGTTAGCCAGATGTGCCACACCATCCCCAGGGCTGGTTTGGGTATTCAGCAACATGTACATACAGTGTGTGTATTCATATATGGGTAGACTGTGGTGACTTTTAATAGTAATGCTGTGATGCTGTATGAAGAGGAATCCGCCGACACTGTTCTTGATTATAAAAGGTTTTATTACAATTCAAGATTTTCAGCATCCTTTTTAACAAACTCCTGCAGAGAGCTTGGAGAACAACCAACCCAATTCTTCCAATAAGTCGTTCTGCCTTTTCTTTGTGTGCATATGGTATATATTCTGTGCAATGCATTGACATGATTGGGTCAGAACTGACCAAAGATACGTTCTTATCTGGCACATCTCCAAATAAGGACTCTTCTGTCCAAGAGGGCTCTTCTGCTCATGTTAACAGTTTCCACATGTTTCAGTTAAAGTAGGGTAAGGGTCAAAGGAATCCCTTACAAAAAATATTAAGTACAAATGTATATAAAGTTATAAACTGTTCAGATACCACAAGGCGAAAAAAAAAAGAAAAAAGATGAAGACATTAAACAAAATGCATTAACAGATTGAGAAACAGGTCACGTGCAGACAAATATGCACAGTCTGGAACACACACATCAAATATCTACATGTACATCCCCACTCACACATTTCCACACACACAGTTTGTCATGGGGCTACTTTTGGCCTCTAAAGTAGGTTTACTAGACACACCACAGATGGACTATCTGTAATGTATCCAACCGAAATCACTGTCAGTGTCACTCAAAGCTAAAAGCAGAATGAATCAGTAGGTGGCAGATTGCAGATAGGCACACACAGTACTTGCATGGGCTGTCTAATTTGCTAGTGATGCTAATAGCCTCACCTAATTCGTTTTAACATTACAAAGTAATTATTACCGTTTCGACAGTGAAGGCAGCCAAATATATAAATTGACATTGGCTAATATCCTGGCATGATGACAAAACACAGGGACAGTTTTTTTGGGGAGGAAAAAAAGTTTGGCTGGAAAAATATGAATGTGTCCCCAGCTAGACTGCTGTGTTGTGGTTTGTTCTGTGGGAATTAAGAGGGTGTGAAGACACAGACAGCCCTCAGTAAAACCACAGGACTATCAGGAACATTGATTTTCAAACCTGAAAGCAGATATGCCATCCTTCTCAGCTACAGGTGAGATCCGCCTCTGATGTTGGGTGATAAGTCTTCTCTGCATGGGGGCATGTTAAAACAAGAAACCAAAGAGTACATCAAAGTATATGGGAAGGGTATTCACATACGTTTGGCCATTTTGTTTAATTCTAGGTCACCTGGCCATTAGGCTAACAGCAATGTAGCCATCACTTTGACCAAAGCTAAATTGATATGATTTGTCTCATACCTATAGACAAATCTGGGTTGTAGGCAGAAGTAGACAAGCTGCCATTACTTTGTCATAACTGATTACCTAAGGATATTTAATTATTAGGTATACTATGCAGTGTTATCCTAAAAACAATGTATACATTTTACAAAAGTGGTCCCTCTCAATCATCACTTGTGTCCCACTAAAAGTGTGTGCTGGTGTCTGTATCTGCCGAGAGCCTGCCCTCTGCCTGGCAGTGCCCCTTCAAAATATGCCTGTTTAGACCGGGCCAATTGCTTGGCCTCTTGTGTTGCTGCTTGTAGCTTTCTCCAGAACCAGTGTCCCCCAAAATAACTTCCAGAAGGACCCCAAAGCACTTAATATGCAACTCAACTGTATACTACTGATTTACTGTGTACTTTTACTACTACTACTGCATTCATAAATCTTACTGGTTACGTTGGAGGTTGAGATTTTATACACAAAATATCACATTTAAATATGATGCATTTTTGTTCATTAAATTATCCAGCATTAAATAAGAGTTGAAAGCTCCACCTTGAACAGACGTTAAGTAACTTTAAGTACATTGTGCTAATAATGCCTCTCTTTCACTCGCCACTTTAAGTAAACAGTTTGATGCAGTTCTTGTACTTTGCGTTATTAATAGTTGTAAAAAACGTTTTGAGTACTTCTTCTACCACTGCCAATACCAACATTCCCAGTTAGAGAAAGGGTGAAAAGTAAAGCCTGATGCTGTTTGCCTGGGGCCCCAAACCATTTTATTATTGAACATTTCAGTTAATCTTATCTCGCCAAAACCAATAATTTTGTCATTTTAGTCAAACTGATTTCAGATAAGATTTTATCTCGTATATCTTGTCATTATCTGATGAAAAAAACAGGTGCCTACTGACGACATCATCCTCACTACACAAATGACTTTAGCAGTTTAGAGAACAGACACTCAACTTTCCTACTGTTATTAAAGACATATGAAGTAACCACAGACACTCAACTGTCCTGCTGTTATTACAGACATATGAAGTAACCACAGACACTCAACTGTCCGGCTGTTATTACAGACATATGAAGTAACCACAGACACTCAACTGTCCTGCTGTTATTACAGACATGTGAAGTAACCACAGACACTCAACTGTCCTACTGTTATTACAGACATGTGAAGTAAACACAGACACTCAACTTCCCTGTTGTTATTACAGACACGTGAAGTAAACTGCTGTTATTAAAGACGTGAAATAACCACAGACACTCAACTGTCCGGCTGTTATTACAGACATGTGAAGTAACCACAGACACTCAACTTCTTGCTGTTATTACAGACATGTGAAGTAAACTGCTGTTATTAAAGACATGAAATAACCACAGACACTCAACTGTCCGGCTGTTATTACAGACATGTGAAGTAAACACAGACACTCAACTTCCTGCTGTTATTACAGACATGTGAAGTAAACACAGACACTCAACTTCCTGCTGTTATTACAGACATGTGAAGTAAACTGCTGTTATTAAAGACATGTGAAGTAACCACAGATTTCTCGTTTTTATTTCTCAGTTATTTAAAATATGTTTAGCCCTCCCTGTTGTCCAAAAACCTTTTGGGGTCTATCTGAAGATACCGAAGGACTTACTTTGGGTATATACAGTAGAACACACTGAAGAGAGTTATGGTGGAAGATTATAAATAGCCAGATGATTATCCTGTTTGTGGACGAGTACATTGTGAGAACATTGTCCCTGAGTCAGCTGCTGGATCCTGTGTTGAGCATCCATCATCGTGCCCACATTTATTTTGCATGGCCTTGTACTCCACAAACATGTTGTCCATTCTGAAATGACTCAACCAGACGATACAATTCACCAAAAAGGTACTTCGAAAATTGAGAGACCATGATAAATTTGAATGGCAGGAAGCTGCATTAATGTAAGATAGACTTTTCGTGTTGAGTTTGTCATCAGCAATCTCATTTTCAGAAACCTGTGCTGTCTCTGTACTGGTCTACCAGCTTATCTGACAACAATGCCGTGCCTTGTTTAATGGGCTCTCTGGAAGCTCTATAGAGGGATAAAGCCAGATGAACAGAAGAATGAAGTGCAACTTTTTTCCAAACAGACCAACTATGAGGAGAAATACCTCTCTGGAGTGCCTTTCAATCTAACTCGGCAGCTCTTTTCATCTCTCACTCTTTCTCATCTCTTCCTCTCTTCATCTCACTGTGGAGAAGATGAAAGGAGACACTGGCACTGGCTGTGAACTTCACATGAAGATAATATGCGTGTGGGGGTTTGGGGGTATGTCTGCCTCTTTATTGATTTTTACACACACTGCTCAAAGAACTATTTGTTAGTACCATTTAAAACTACTAGAAATTGGGAAAAATCTGAAAATACTTACATGTTGTGCACTATAATGGTTGTTGCAACTTCTACCTGGTTCACTACCAATAACTGACAAAGACACGTTTTCTTTTCTTATCTGAGGAGTGTAAGTGATTGTTTATTTATCAGAATTTGCTTTCCATTTGTTACACAGCAGAACTTGCCAAAGTATGTTATCCGTTTAAGTCCTCTTAAGATGCTACCCCTCAGATAGTGGAAAAAGCAGTCGTGTCTTCTAAAATTTGCATTAATATACAATTATTTTGCATCAGCAAATTCATTTTGGTAGAAACGTAAAGCCACCAAGATTCTGTTTTTCATCAACCTAATGGAAACTTGAATTATTGATTTAAAGATTGCAAAATGTTTATAGTGAACGTAGCAACAAAAAAAAACCTATTTCATTTATTTTACTATATTATCCACTAATGGCAGCTAAAGCATGCTTAACCTTCATTCTGTTCAGGCATTGAAAAGCACTTGGTTGTAGGAATAGTTTTGGGAAAATCTTTCACTTAATAATATAGACAATATTAATACCACTCCCATGTCTGTCCATTACAGCTTCAGCCAGCCGCTGTTTAGCTTAGCATAGCATTACAACTGGAAAACACCTAGCCCTCTCTCAGTCCAAAGATAATGCCTACCATCACCTCTAAAGCTTACACATTTACAAGTTATATCTTGCTAGTTTAATCCATACAAAAACTTAAGTGTAAAAATGACAATTCGCTATATTATATGTTACATAAAAATCACTTCCAGGTAGACAAATGGATGTGATTTGAATTTCGGAGATAGGCCTAAACCAAATCTAGTGTTAGGAACAGCAACATTGCACTGCACTGAGTGGTGGTAAATTAGCTCTCCAAGCTAAAATTAGTGAAAGTGTTGACATTTGAAAGCATCAAACATGCATTTTAGGTGAATGAGATGAGTAGATCCAGTTAAAATGTACGTACGGGACGCAGGAGTTTTCTACCCGGAGGTTATTTTAAACAAACATTGTAATTGGGTCTATTTCTCAGCTGGGAGCAGTAACTTCCTGGAGTCTTCGCTGGTTGCCTGGAAATCCAACTTGCCATACCTGTAAGCACTGGTCCCATTCAGACAGTGACTTTTATTAATTTCCCCCCTTTTTTAATAAAAAGTTAGTAACAGAAAAGATTGGGAGGCAGATTAAAACCAAGATCACTATGATTACACGTACATAATATTTGACCAATAAACCACTGGGATGCCCAATTTGATTGTTGTTGGCTGGTGTGCATTTGGCATCTATGTGAGATGTAAGTCATCAATATTATTTAGGTTGAAATGAAACTACCATACAGCATTGTAGGCTGTGTTCATATTATTGCTATATATATTGTCTTTCCCGTTACACACCATCTTGTTCAACTGTCAAGTCCTGTGTCAGCAATTCTGTGATGTTTTCATTTCATAGTCAATATTTTTCACTTCCTGTTTTATTTTGAAACTCACACTGTGTCTTGTTTCAAGTTGCTTTACTTCTGGTCTTTGTCTGCTTTCCCGCCTGTGTGATCACCTGCCCCGCCTTAATTGGTTTCACCTGTGTCTAATTGTATATATTCCCCCCTCTCACTAGCATTAGTTGCCAGATTGTTTTGTGCCCCAGTGCCAGTGTTCTAGCATTCCCTAGTGTTTCTGTAAGTTAAGACCCTTGCCTGTTTTTTTGATTCTGCCTTTTTCCTGTGATTTGGATACCCCTGCAATGTAGAATTCAGCCTTGACCTCTACCTGTTTTTTGGATTGACAATTAGACACTGTTGCTTTGATTGTACTTTAAACAATAAATCTTGTGAACTGAGTTACCTGAGTAGCACATTTGAATCTGTGACAGACATGACATCAACATCCCAGTCTTTTCTGCACCAACTTAGTTTTTACCAGTTTCAGATATAAAGTATTTAGGGATTACCTTTTGTTGTCCCAATACAGTATGTTCTTTCTATTTCTGTTCAGTTTTCCCCACATAATAGGCTCAAGAGCTAGAGCAGGTTGTCCACTGATCACAGGATTGGTGGTTCGATCCCCAGCTCTTCCTGGGCCAGTGCCTTATGACTGTGTGTGAATAGGTGATTGAGGTAAATTTTAAATGCTTTGGATAAAAAAACTATACCACCTTACCCTACAAGCTGTTCATATTAAAATAGTAAAGCATTTGTTTAACAGCTTTGTTGAATAGCTGAATATTCTGAGTAATAAGTAGTATATAATCAGCATCCCAGCTTTCCTGATGATTACCTGTACTGTGTCTTATAGTATTTTGTGTTCAGTCTGTGTGGATCCATTGTGGACAGAATTTACCGTCTCTCTGCATCTGTGAACAAAATACAAAACTTTGAATGCATTTTGCTACTCATTGAGATGATTAATATATGCAGTTTTATAGTCATTATATTACTAGTTTTGTTTTGTTAGTTTTAAGATGTTCCCACGGCTTTGCTACAGATCTGTCAAGACAGTACATGTTCAGTGCAAACCTAAAATTCTGATTTGCCCCTCGACATGGATAGTAAAAATAATGGAATGTGCTCTGAAAAGTGAAGCCAATGCTGAAGCTTCTTAAACCTGCATTTTATCTAATTTCCAGCAGGGGGAGACTCCACTGGCTCCAAAGAGAAGTCTGTTTCTATAGAAGTCTATGAGACAATGACCCTACTTCACTCTCGATTGTTTACCTAAGGAAACATATTTTTATAATGAGTTTATGGTCTCAATCGATAGTTTCAAGTCTTATTCAACACAGCATGATGTTCATTTTATAAAATATGGTCTAACTTATTTGAAAATAAATGATAAAGCTGGGGATGCTTTAGGGGCGTGGCCACACACGTACCTGTCAATCAGGACAGAGGCATAGCAATGCTAACCATAGCACTGTGGACATTAAAATAGCCGTGAACGTGGCCAGGTTGAGTCATTGGGTAGAGCAGGCGCACGTATACTGAGAAGTGTATGCCTCGACGCAGAGGTCCAGGGTTCGAGTCTGACCTGTGATGTGATGATTTCCTGCATGTCTTCCCCCTCTCTCTCTCTCCCCTTTCTCACCTAGCTGTCCTGTCAAATTAAAGGCAGAAAAGCCCCAAAAATAATCTTTAAAAAAAAATGTTTTGCTGTGAACTTGTTTTGGTGTAGACTTCTACAGAATCAGACTTCTTTTTGGAGCTGGTGGGGTCACCCCCTGCTGCAAATTGGATAGAATATAGGTTTAAGGCACTTCTGCATTGGCTTCCCTTTTCAGGCCCAGAAGCCTCGTCCATTATTTTTACAGTCTATGGTTTTCACTTCAAAGTAAAATGGGACATTTTGGTCGCATAAAAATGTCTTGTTCAGTGTTTGGTAGCACCTTGCTAACTAGCTAGCTAGCACTAGCGTGGGCTGGTAAGTTAAGGCAAAGTTTGCCGATTTTCTGTTCTGCCATACATGCAGAGAAATGGCAGCAGTACCTGGAGGTCTGCGTTTACCTGCCGGTAAAACTCTCGCTTCATCCGGTTGAAAATCTACAACTCTCTCTCTTTTCTGGTTTAGCTTAGCACAGTGCCTTTGCAACCATAAACAACACTGGCTTGTCATCATCCTCCTCATCCCCAGTTCCACCCTCTCGTCCAAAAATCACCACGCCCGGTTTAAAAAAAACAAGATAGCGGTCAAGTCCAAACTCAAATGGCAGTCCACAAATCAATGGGCGACGTCACTGATGCTACGTCCATTATTTCTAGTCTATGCTTCCTCAGGAAATGTGAAATTGGTAAATGTTGACTTTACTGAAACATTGGTGATTTCATTCATTTTCACAGAATGCGTTAAACAGACAACAGCACTGGCTTCTTAATTACAGTTCATTATGTCTCTACATAATACTATTTCCATATGAATAGGACTATAATGTAGTGAATTATTAGACATATAGTAAGTCTTTGCTTTAGATTTCAGCCCCTTACGGCTGGTGTTTTTCCACACCAAAAAGTGCAGAGCCCCTACAATTCTTCCTATTTGTGTGGGTCTTTGCCAATCTAAATCGTTTTGCTGATTATTTTCCAGGGATTAGGGGTATTTTTCCGGTAGAATGTAATAACCCCCGTATATTTTAACCTCCTTTTAATCAGTGGGGAAAAGGAACAATCAGTTACATCACTAAGATGGAGAGCGCTGGTTTCCCCCCAAGCCAAAGTGTACTGCTTATTTATCCTGCATCTAAGGCTTGCCTGGTTTATTTTATCTGACTGAGTGAAATTCCAATATCAGCCCAAATTTCTATGGGGCGGCAGGCCTCGTCTGGCCCCTTTTCTGCCTTAGCAGATGTGGAGGAGTGGATCGGAGGTGGTGGTGTTGGCGATGTGATTCGAGGGGGGAGACCCCACCTACTGTTCTGTGGTCTTAATAGTGGAAATGTTTCAGACTCACAGTAATTGGATCATTTAAAGGCCTGGTGACAGACACAACCCCAAACAGGCACATTTTAGGTTTAGTGAGAGACACTGCTGTGAATGAATGGGAGTTTTGAGTGTAATACTATTACAAAGTTATCGTTTTTTTGATTGGTTTCTCTTCATGCATTTCATCGAGTTTATAAGCTCGAAAAATGGCAGGCTGGAATGAGTACCCATGCTCAAAGGGAAACAAGTTAGATTTGGGGTTTCATACATAGCCTGCAAAGTTATTTACCTGCACACATATAGGTACAGAACACAAAGATGGATTACTGAACGGGCCTATTGGGAACGGCCCCTAGGGGCCAGTTTGGTCAGGAGGCCTCAGTTTGAAATGACTGTTTAAAGTGACAATTCTTGATGGAAAGTCAATCCAAGGAATATAAGCGATGCATGACTACAAAGAGATGCAAACCAATTGCAGATGCAAAAGACTCCAAAGAGAAACTACACACTAGAGAGACATAAAACGGCCACAAAGTGATTCAAAACAACCACAAAGAGACACAGAAAACATGTAATTTGTTGTCCTTTTGTGTCTCTTTAAGAGTAGTCTATATCTTTGACGTTCCACTGCTGGGATTGCTCTGTTGCCGCCGGAAAATCTGCCGGATTTCACTCATTTTGGCCGGATGTCCGTTGCCTTGGGCTTCCTTTGTGTTGGCATTTTAAAGAGGCTAAATCCAGACAGCTAGCTAGACTATCTGTCCAATCTGAGTTTTCTGTTGCACGACTAAAACAACTTTTGAATGTACACATGTTCCACCAAAACAAGTTCCTTCCTGAGGCTATTTTGCAGCGGTACCACAGCTTTTCTCCGGAGCTTTATTAAAAAACTTTTTTACATTAAACAAAACTTTAATGTGGACAAAGAAAGAGCTGAGAACATCAACCTTTGAGGAAAGTATTTGTCCTTTTCTGAAACAAAAATGTCACTTTTCCAAAAATGTCACTGCCAGACCAGCTTTATAAAAACAACTCAAGCTCTATGACTGGCTTGTAAATTATGACTGTCACCACCAGAAAAACTACAGTCATAATGTCACTGTAAAATAAAAAGGCAAATTTGTCCACCTTAGCCAAGCGTAAAAACGTATGTTTTCAGGTGGATGCATATGAATATGCATTTATTGAATCTGCACGTGCTGAAATAACATGCACAAAAACTTATTTTGGGAATCAGTGCTAACATGCTAGGCTAACTAGCGTCCACTTTCCAAGTGGCATGAATGCTCCTCCCAGGTGTTGAATGGTGTCAAGGGAGAGATAGCATGGTTGATAGCTTACAGGTAAAAAAAAAAATAACACACTGTTTCAATGATGTCCTCTAGTCAGCAGCGCAGTCCACACACATAAAGTGATTGGTTAGTGCTCTATTTTACATTTGCGTTTGATTTGCCTGTTGATTGCTGGAGCAGTAAAGGTTGATGAAGGGCTATGGCTGGTTGGACATCCTGATTGGTACCAAAGCCCTGGGGTCCAACCACACACACACACACACACACACACACACACACACACACACACACACACACACACACACACACACACTAGAGAGGGGGGGGGGGGTGGGGACTGGATGAACAAATATGTTGGCATTATAACAACTTCACCAGAGGTGGAAAGTAACGAATTACATTTACTCATGTCATTGTATTGAGTAGTTTTGTTGTGTATTTTGTGTTTTTCAAGTAGTTTTTAAAATCAGTAATTTAAAGCGTAACTTTCGCCAAAATGCAACCTAGGGTCTTTTTGTGAATGTACCCGAGTCAAACTTTAGTTTAAAAGCATATATAGAACGGAATCGCCACTTTTAAGATTAACCATATCCTCGTTTTTCGGTCAAATGGCCTTTTGAATGGGAGTGTTAGGGGCACTTCTATGATAGCATCAAAATAGCTTTTTTTAAAACACTAAGAAGGCTCGACACAACATTGAACTTTGAAAATAGTCGATATCTGAATGCGAATGAACAGACTCCATATGAGGCTCCTTTTTCAACCACAAGGTCAATATTGTTTTTCAATAACGACAAAACAAGAAATAATCCATGCATTTATATGGAACTAAGCTTTAGCTTTACTCTCCTCCCTGTTATGTTGCATTCGGAAATCGGAAAGTTTAAAAAAAAGCTATTTTGAGGCTAGCATGAAAGTGCCCCTAGCACTCCCATTCAAAAAGGCCATTTGACCAAAAAACAAAAATACTTGAAATCTTAAAAGTGGAGATTCCGTCCTAAATATGCTTTTAAACGAAAGTTTGACTCGGGTACATTCACAAAAAGACCCTAGGTTGCATTTTGGCGAGAGTTACGCTTTAAAATGTAGTACTTGATTACGTTTTGAGTGAAGTATTGTATTTCGCCACATTACAAATCCCATCCGTTACTGAGTAATTAAAAAAAACTTGAACTAACGAAAACTGAAACGAAGAAACCACTACAGTGAGGAATGATCAGCATCTAGGCTGCCTACCAGGCACCAAGTCTTTCTGTAGGAGATTGAGAACATAACATATTTTGTAAGTATTTGTGCATTGGTACTTCAAACAAAGTTTTCATGAATAATAGCAAATTGACAATTAGCAAAACATGTTTTGTGGCATTGCTAATTTTGTCTAGCACTAGTAACCCATAGGACAACGTATGTAGAACATTGGCTAAATCCCCCCGCTCCATTTTACAGTTGTTTTTTTTTATTTGTAACTAAGTAACTTTTACTTAAAGTACATTTTAAATGAAATACTTATTACTTTTACTTGAGTATTTTTTCAGATAGGTAATTTCACTTGTACTTGAGTAATACTTCATCAAAGTATTGGTACTTTTACTTGAGTACAATATTTTAGTACTTTTTCCACCTCCGCACTTCACTGAGGAGACAACAAGCAAACAATAACTAATCACTGCTTTCATTCGCAACGTCAAATTACATTTTCTATTTTATTGTTCACATGGGTGTATCAAACTATAATCAGCTCATTGCTCCAAATTCATTTTACAGTACTATCCTTCCCATGCCAGATATGGGCTGCTAGGTCTTTGATCTGTATCAGCGAAGTGTTAAATCTGTTTGATCTCTTCGATTAGCCCCCGACGTGGTGTCTAGACACCAGGGCCAGCGGGTGAGGAGCTCCCTTTTCTCTTTGTTTCTGTCTGCTCGGCAAGTCTTGGCTCTAACAACCCCTGAGGGATGCGCCGCATACTTCAAAACACACTTAGCAACGAGACATCCAAAGTGTGCCTAATTGCACTGGTAATTATTCTGAGTGATAACATTACTTGGCCTTCTAAAGTCTACATGGGGAAAAAAATAAAATAATGAATCAGTCAGTAAATAGAGACATCCTCGAATATGAAAATATCAAATTGTGTGTTCCAATAACACACTTTTAATTGTCTGTACAGGAACCCCACTGTGCAACCAAAGGGCCTGTGAACAAGGCATTTCATCCAGAATTACTTATTTCTTGTCTGGGCCCAGTTTTCTCAAAAAATGTGCAATTCATGCTTTTAACAGAAGAAAACACATGTACGTGGAGGTAGCATTAACGTTTCCAAGACTGAATGTTTTCGCAGTATCCTTTCCTCATTCTTCGTTTCTTCTCGTGGGTGTCAGGTGAATGACAAGAAGCAGAGCGTAACATCATGTAGCACTGAAATAAAAGTTTTAAAAAAACAACTCGAGCACAGTGAAAGTATGCTGCCAAAACAAACTTAGAATTCATAGTTGGTTTCATGGATTATGTAGCTCTGAGGGGAGGAGAACAAGTCCTTTTGTTTCCTGTTATTCAGACTGTGCAGGCAGCAGCAGGATGAAAAGACGCACAAGATTTGAGAACACATTCGTATGGTCTTACTCATGTACATAACTAATCTGACTTTTTGCCTTGACTTAATCACTTTCATACTGGGGAGAATGTCATTGGTGTTCTTCTGAATTAATGAATTAAAATGAAACTTGTGTTGATGTTAATGTTAAGCTCAAAAGTGACCTGATTTTGGTACCACAGACAGCGGCCATCAAAGTCCATGATAACCTAGTCTATAGTGACGACGTTTCATTTCTGGGATAGTTCATGGGCCGCTGAGATGTCCCTCACATTCCGCTTTCTTTGTGTTGGCATTCTAAACTCCGATCAATTCGTGAATCATCCTGTGAGCTACAACCGACAATCAAATTGTATTAATACATTTTTTTTTTTTTTTTGTAAAATTCTCATCACACACTCAACAGCCATTTAAATTCCAGAGCTCGCCTCCCTACGTGCACATGTTCCACAAGTTCCTTCCCGAGACAATTTTATAGCAGCACTGTACCTCCGTCCTGCGCTTAACACTGCCCAAGACGAGTGTGATTGGTTTAAAGAAATACCAATCAACCAGAGTTAAGGGTTAGGGGTTAGGGTTAACCCCCTTAATGTGGAGTACAGCTCCTTTATTAACCATTCTGCTATAAGAGGCAGTAACAAACAACTGGAGCTTGGCGATATGGAAAAAAAATCGAATATCACGATATTTTTTGACCATACATGTCGATATCGATATTTTAAGTTTTGATAAATAATCACCAATAATGTGGATATAATGTCTAAGTGTTTCAAGTCAAATAATAGAACAGAACAGTCTGCTAAGTTCAGAAAATGACATCACTTTACTGTAATGCAGCCTTTAAAAGCAGGAAAAGACTACACTTGTGTCACATTACGATATTACGATATTTGAAATCTAAGACAATATCTAGCCTCATACAGTATATCGATGTTGATATACAATTGATCTATTGCCCAGCCCTACAAACAACCCAATAGTATGTTGTCATTTAAGACTGGAGGATTTGGACTGTCTGGCATAATAAAACTGTACTTTACATCTTGAGAGGGACCGTTCCTCGTGATGGTCCAGTGTTTGGAAAGGCCTGTCACAGTCGGAGGTCTTTGCTGTGTTCTGTGAAAAACAGCAAGTCTTTCAGTCCAGGAACAGGGGGGAGAAAAAACAAAGTGTCAAACAGGAGAGGAGCGCTGACTGAATACTTTATGACTCGCAGAAAAGAGCAGCAGCAGCAGGTTCCCACCGCCATAGTAACAACTGTGAAAAATTCAATTCCTCCTGCCTTTCCCACTCCCGAGTGGGGAGGATTAAGGGCCCGAGAGGCACATGGGCTACCTGCTGCTCCTGTCCCGCTCTCTCACAGGCCCCAGCATACAGGAGCCATTCAGAGCGCGGCCATTCTTTAATGCCTGACTTATGCCCATGCTGCCATTTCAGTGACATCTGCACAGCATCCAGCAATCCTCTTTAAACTGCCTTTCCATCCTTCTCCTTGGCCGTTGTTTCTTTTATCTTTCCGTCTCTGTTATTAAATCTAATCGGGATGACACGTCTCACCTTTTTCATTCCTCCTTTTGTGCTACACTTTCTTCTCTGGCGTCGGCCACATGGAGGAAAAGCGAGGTCGACCTGTGTGTTTACATTGGTGCTCTGCCGCCTCCCTACTGCGGCATTGAAATGGCATTATGGGGCTCGGGAGTGAAGGGGCACAGAGAGGTGGACAGAAGAGCGAGAGGCTAAAAATATGAGTTTTTCAGAAGAGCCAGGCTCCACGGGACTGCACTGTGTCCCCCTTCTGCCTAGCACCTAATGGGACCGAACTGGATGAGAGGAAAATTAGATTAAAGGTCTAGTTTACTTAGTTTATTTTGAACATGTTAAAAAAAAAAAAAAGATAAGAACATTTACATACATTTCAGTACAGGCCAGAAAACTAACAACAACAAAATCCTCAGCAAACATATCTTTCAAAATTATAGTAAATGATTTAAATAAGGATTTCCATGTTCAAAAAGGAACTTTTTTGGTCATACCCCCTTTTTCTATGTTTATGCTTTAGTTAAAAACATAAATGTAGTGTGTGTGCGTTCGTGCGTTCGCGCGTGCATGCGTGCATGTGTTTTGGATTTAGCAGACAACAGCATCCCTACTGGTCATTCCCAGAGCTGAGCGCTGCAGATGATCAAAGATGGATTTTTTTTTTTCTGATTCAGTTCGCACAGAGCTGTCATTCCCATGATGCTAATACCACTGGGCTAAAGTGATGTGTCCCAGTTACTCCAGTTAGACTGTCCTGGTGTTTATTCACAGACTGATTGACATGTTCCAGACTAGACAAGGCCCACGAGGCCAATGAGACACTTTGATAATTTTCCATCACAGAGACATTTGTTGGAGGAGTGAGCCACATTTCATTTGGCTTATTGATTTTTTTTTTGTTGCTATTTTGGGTATTTTTCTATTCATCTGATGTACAAATGATTTTTTTCTTTGATTTGCACTCATTAGAACTGAGAATAAACAGTGAGTGAAACAACAAGAAAAAGAAAAGAAATAGAAAGTGGCTCAGCTGAGCACTTGCATGACAGGAATTGTTTTTTTTACAATTAGAATTGCAATTATTTGTGCTCCGACAACTTTTGGCGACCACAGAGGTTGGTTTTGGGAGATTAAAGGAGTCCACGTTGCAATGTTTGTTACGACGTTTGTCGCTTTTTACCACGTTTTTGAATTTTTTTTAAGTTTATGTCATTTTTTCTGACATTTTGGGCATTTTTGGCCGTTTTTTTGTCGCTTCTTCACCGCTTTTGTTGCTTTTTTTTTAACCTTTTTGACGCTTTTTCCATGGTATTTTTGCTTTTCTTGAGATTTGTCACTTTCTTTTGACATTTTTGAAGTTCTTTTCAGCGTTTTCAGAAGTTTACTAACTGAGCAGCTTTCTGTCTTTTCATTGCGGTTACACACAAAATTTCCATTTTGTTCAATTATGGGACAAAGGGATAAGTCCGGGTAATGAGCTGCCAGAACGTTTTCTTTTATTTTACAGATTTATTTCTTAGAGTGCATGTGGAAAATAAAAAAACTAGAAGGTCAGTCACCAGAGAATGTGTAAAAGGCAGAGTGGCCATCTCTTTGCACATGTGTATAAATATTCTATTCATGGCCCGGCTGGGTTCAAAGTACTAAGAAAATGAAATCATTCCATTTTAGTGTCTTTTGAACCGTTTAAAAAGGGTGCACGAGTGATGTTTCATGGTATTAAGTATTAATGCAGAGTCTGTTGTGATGCCTCCATCTGCTACCCACCGGCCCGACCCAAAGATCGGAAATAAAAGAAACAGATTGGAAAAATACACAACGTTGGCAGGAGAAAGCCCTCTGCTTGTAGTGTTAGAAATGGAACACATGTAATCTCTGAGCATTCTGTGATATACAAACTCCTGTAATAGCTGCCCACAGTGCTTGCTTCCTATGGACTAAATAATGTGTGGAAATAAAAGCTGCATGGCTAAAAATACAGTGGTAGAAATGTCCCAAAATAATCGTTCCATTTGTCCGATTGCTCTGATTTATTATTGATATCAGGGACAAACAGGGAGAGTAGTATAGTGAAGGCAGCAGGGACACATTTGGACTGTTAATCTCACATGAAGGATCTCTGATTTGTTTTTTTCCGTAAATGTCTGTGCACTGGCACAGATGTCGGAGTTGTTTTTCTTGGGACAGCAACAGTTCTTTAAAGAGCTTGTGGAAAGATAAATATCAAAATAACTTTTTTACACTTTTATCATTTTATTTTTTCAATTTATTTTGAACATTTACCCAATACATTCAAGTAAACACTTGTCTTGTTTTTGAAAGCTTGCCGTCAGATCTGCAGCCAATACATAGTTTAAAATTGCCCATGAAATGAACTGCTTTTGGAAAAGAAATCTGAACTCAAGTTTAAAAAAAAGAAGAGTAGAAGTTAGGGAAATCATTTCTGATGAATTCATTTCTACACATGATAAACTTTTAAAAACCAACGAAGCACAAAAGTTATTTTCCTTCTCCTGACGCTTTAAAGAGACTGCAGATGAATAGGGAAAAAAATTTAACAGATATCACCATGAGACTTCCGCAGTTGATTACTTACATTAAGACACATATTTTTTTCTATTACAAGTTTTCTGAAATGTTCTGTTTAAATATGCAAATGAGGCATTATCTTGCTAAATATGCGCTAATTTAAATACATCTCCAGAAACAGAAATGTGAACATTGGATACAGCCAGGTTCCAAATTCTTATTTCATCTTGTTGACATATTAGAGTCAAAGGATTCTACTAAGGGAACTTTGAATATCTCTTTTTATCACTCCATAAATCAGAATATGGTGTCAACAGTAGGGCTGCACGATATGAGGAAAATGTCAAATTGCGATTATTTTGACTGATGTTGCAATTGCCATATGATTCACGATATTGGAGGGAATTATCAATATTTTGGATCATCATTCTCATTTTCTTTGAAACACAAATAAAACTGTACTATAGTCATGTAGTGTGGTTTTGTGTTTGTAGGGTAAATCTGTACCAAACAAAAAAAGTTTTCCTTTAGTCTTAAGGATAGGATTTGTAGGCCCAGGGCGTCTCTGCTACAACACAATATTAATTCAGAATGGTTAGATACATTTTTTGCCTTTAACAAATACTGCGATTTAAAAAGTCCATATTGCGATTTTGATAAAATTGCGATTCATTTTGCAGCTCTAGTCAACAGTCATACAAAATCCCTTTACGCCACATTTTTAGGTATAAAATGTTACGTAAATCAGGCTATGAATGATATCTGACAAAGCCAACTGTGGTTTTTACAATGTGTAAAAACCTTCAGAATATAGACGGTAATGAAAGTGGAAAGTTTGTAAGTTTGGAGTATGTAAGTGCTACTGAAGAGGAGATATCTGGCTCAGAGTCTAAGAAAAAAAAAAACATTTTGAGAAAACAGCCTTTAAAGATATGGATTATGAAATACACATTTTGAAGACATTACAGGTGAATAGGGCAAAATATTTGAACTAACAGATATCACTGTCACACTCAGTTGAGTACCTGTCTGAAGGAAGACTGCTATGGAAGTAGAATAGCCCAAAAAACTCAAAATTGAAATTTTTTGTTTTTTGCCCTCAAGGTGTCTTCGTCTCCTAATGACGCCTCAGCCTGTAAGCCATAAAGCCTACAGCGGCGGTGAGTGTTTCTGTAGATTCACACACACACCCGCAGTCTGCTGTCTATCAGGTTTCCCGTGCCGTGCCCGGAGTCCACCGTTCCCACCGACCACAAGAGCTGAATACCAGGGAAGTTTGTCTCTGGCAGACTCATCGATCAAACTGACACAGGAACATTATACTAGAATCTGAATTGCTGATGAATTATGAACTCCATCCATGTTATCCAAGTACAAGATACCAAAGTGCTGCATTCTGTACATGCCACAGCAATAAGATCTGATACAGTGGACTGTTTCTGTGAAACACACAGCGTTAAATATTCCTGTATAAGTCACAGTCAGACTTCATCATCATCATCAAATCAAACTTTATTTATATAATTCAATTCAATTTTAGTTATAGTGTCAAATCCCAACAGGAGTTATCTCGGGACACTTTACAGATAGAGTAGGTCTAGACTATATATATATATACATATTTTTATATATATATATATATATATATATATATTTCATACACAAAACGGAAGCACAAAGTGCATTACATAAAAAAGAAGAGGAGAAAAACCAGCCATATCCCCTCCCCCCCTCCTCCCTCCCAAACACACACACACACAGACACACAAACACACATCCACAAGCAGAGCAGTACATGACTATTTACTAATAACACACATCGAACAGACAAGATGCATGAAAATACAAACATATAATCCGGAAGTGATAGCATCCAAACTGTAGGAAACCTGAGGAAATGCTGTCTTAGAAAACCTTGAGGAATTTAGGATTTAGACTCCAGCTTTACATTTGCAATACACAGGAGCTCCTGTTGTGCTGGTTATGTGCACGAAGTTGTCACTGCAAGCCAATGCTGTGCAAATATCAATTTAAAATGAAATGACACTTAGTAATTAAAGTAGCAAAGTAATTAAAAAACTAACTTGGAGACAGTTTTATATCACGCATTCGGATTTCAGTTTAGTTTAATCAGAACTATGACATATCTATGTCCACTGTATCTATGTGTGTGTTGTATGCTTGTATACATATGTTTGTCTTTGTGAAGGACTTTGGTGCAAACGTGTTTGCTTTTAAAGTGCTATATAAATGAAATAAACAAACATATATAATATATTTTATTATAAATAATTATAGAACACTTTCACAATTTAATGTATGCATGAAATACATTACGTTATGAGAATTAAATAGGTTGACATCGCAATGTACTAATATGCCACGCTTTATATCATTTTACATAGGTACTTTTGATGTGCATTCATTTTAATTTACACATTATAAATACATTTTTGTGTACGTACAAAGGTAATTTGTCATTATTGTATGCACTTAAAATGTTATTTTATTATAACACACACACTACAAATCACTGCATTGACGTCACCCGTGACCCACTTTGATAGAATTCTAAGCAAGCAAATTCATTTTTCCAAAATATCCTTCGAAAACACACATAAGTCACCTTTTTTTAAAAAGAACATAGGCACACATTTACATGCGCAAAGTGCATTTCAGAGCACATTAATAAGAAACTGAGGAGGAATATGATTACTGCATGGACAAAAGTGACTAAAATGAATGAAATATCAAAACTACACAAAATAAATATGGCCACAAAATTAGATATTAATGTTTTCCTCAATGTACAAAAATGTTTGCGCTTCGCCACCTTGCCTTCGCACATCAACACAAACTTAAAGTGAACGTTGGTTAAATGATGATTGCCATGGCTACAGCGCTGCTGCACGGCTCTGACTGTCGCATTTTAAAAGACAAATCCGAAATCATATATATATATATATATATATATATATATATATATATATATATATATATATATATATATATATATATATAAACAACTCTAAAAAACTGATTTTTAGAGTGTACTATTATATATGTATTTGGTGTTATGGGGTGTAATTATAACACATAAGCACACTCATGGGGTTCCAGACTTCAGGATGCAGTTGATCATGTAATTATTTTTATAATTATCACTCAAGGATTCAATGATTCAAAAAGTTTATTTGTCAGAAACAGAAGTCAAATAATCAGTGGGAGCAATGGGGTGTGCTGTAGGGTTGTGCCACAAGACTGATGTGACAATTAAGGATTAGAAAACAGGAATATAAAGGATAATAATTCAAGATTAATAACAACAACAAAGAAGTAAAATGTAAATATGTCACAAGAGGAAATTCTCGCTGGAGACAAGGCCACGGATACCGAGGTCAGACCACAGTGTTCTGTCTGGGAAGTATCTGTGGAAGAAGAATCTTGAAAATCCACTCATATGATTAGAAAGAGATGGCTGAATTTTTTTTTTTTTTTAGGGCACCACTGATCAAAAAGCAGGATTGGTGTAGCGGAGTGACCAGTTGTGGAAGATTTAGGGAAGCTTTATCCCACTCCACTGCTGTAAATTCTTGTGCTCAATCCCCGCTGTGGGCCACGACTGTGCCGGGAGGCTAGGTTCCAGGATCAGGGTGTCGGGATTATCTGGGGGGGTGGGGGGGGGGGGGTTGGAATAAAAAGGGAGGGGAAAAAAACTGCCTGTAACCGCCACCCCTCCCCTCTGCCTTCTCACCAACGGCCTCCCATCTATAAACTTGTGCCAGCTGTTGCCTCGTGCTGAACCCTGCTTAAGAGAAACTGAGCTAAACGGCCCAATCAGTAGCGCCGCTCCACTGTGGGGTTAGTGCGCCACCACCGACTCTGGCCGCCGCGGTCAGTGCAGCGCTGCCACTCACCCAGTCCCAGTCACACACTCTGACTGAACTTTACACAGGAGTGTAAGTCATTGAGTCTTAAGTAACCTTCTGAAAACCCCTTTTTCACTTTTTTAACCTTTTCACATGCATATGTTGACATTGTGTATGTGAGTTGCATGTGTGTGAACGCGAGATGCTTTTTAATAGGTATATTTAACATATTTAATGTATGTTTAATGGATATTTTTGAGCACCGTCTCAGTAAGTCAAGGTAAATGTTTTGCAGATGCACAAAACAGTCATGAAGACAGATACAAATATAAATGTTGATATATGGAAATATAAATATCCTATATGCCATTCCCCCTCTTTCCTCCACCTAACACACACACACACACACACACACACACACACACACACACACACAAACACTTCCATAGGGAGAGCATTTTTAAACACCCTCACTCCCACAGACACATAGCCACATATGTGTGCACACACAGAGCACTTCCAGTACCTTCAGCACACACACACACATACACACACACACACACACACACTATGATGTGCAGTGGGCTACATAAACCCTGAGAATGTAAACAGCATTACAATCCACTATTAAATAAATCAACATAAACACACCCACACACACATACACGATTGTCATTATCATAGCCCAGAACAAAATACCTTCAGATTCTATGTTTTTGTACTTTCCCTCTCAGTCATCAGTCTAATTGCTGAATGAACAAAGAACTTTCTAAACCTGGCTGTTCTTATTTTCCTTTGCAGAATTCTTCCATTGCCCCAAAAGCTTAGTTGGAATTTTATCTTATCTTAAGTAGACTGTTGATCAAACTGTGGAACTCACATCTTGCTGACATAGAGCAGGCAGTCTACACAACCCAAAATAGTTATCTCTGACTTCATTCACAACATTGAAACATATTTCAGTTCAGAGTTCAGAGGTCTTTATTGTCCCTCAAGGGGAAAATTTGATCTGCACAAAAAATAAATAAAATAAAGACACAATATAAAGGCATGAAACATCTTAGCAGCACGCACAAATGTAGTAAAGAATGAATATGAAATGGACAACATTTATGAACCCAGAAAATGGAATTTTGGAAGATTCATCTACACAGAGATTTCAAATCAACTCTGTATTCAAAATATATGTCATATGTGTCTTAATCCTCCCTTTTTTTTCTTCAGACTCAACTATTGGCTCGGAGGGAAATGGAGAGAAAGGGGACGACAAAAAGAAAAGGGAAACGCTGCATCCATTTGCAAATGGAAAACATTGTTTGGGAGACTGGGCGGCTGCGGGGGGGAGGTAAAAGCTCGGTGGCACCGACGATCGGAAAACGTGTGACAGTTTGGGGGTGAGGAAAAGGCCTGTGGGACAGACACGTCCTGGGTTCAGACAGGGGTTAGTGTGGCAGGAAGGAGGGAGCTGCTATACTACCACCCAACTGTCCTGCCTCCTCGGCATCATCATCATCATCATCTTCATCAGCGTCCCTGCCGTCGCCATGCCCTTTCACAGAATTCTGCATCAGCATCGTTCAACTCTGCATGAACCCTGACGAGTCTGTAGGTTTGGCCGCAGGGTCAGGTTGGGTTAGGGAGAAGTTGTTTCCATGAAAAAGATTTTTTAGGCTGACCCGGGATAATTCCTGAGGTACACGCTGTGTCAGTCGGCCCTGTTCTGGTGTCCTAAAAACACAACACGGATCATTTGCGTTAAACTAAATCTATGTATAAATAACTTAATATCATATTGTAAGAAAGTAAGATTGTTTGTTGTATTTTACATAAATTAACCGTATAATAAATATTAACCTATTATATATTATACACAATCCCTTGAGGACCCCGTCGAAAACGAGATGCTTCATCTCAAGGGGTTATCCTCTTAACAATAAATTTCAAATATATACAGTAAAACAAACACTCACACACACATATATATATATATATATATATATATATATATATATATATATATATATGTGTGTGTGTGTGTGTGTGTGTGTGTGTGTGTGTGTGTGTGTGTGTGTGTGTGTGTGCGTCTCAATAATCATATCTCATAATTAAATGAAATGACTTAACTGAGTGACTTTACCGATTCTAAATTTTCCTGGACACATTGTTTTAAATACTAAAATGAGTCATTGGTTAGATTTTTATTTTTATGTCTTTGAAGAAATTAAAATAAACATTTTCAATTCAATTTTATTTTTCTAAATGATGATGAAGTATGTAATTAAAAATGTAATAGGGAAGCCTTAAAATCATACAGTTCCCAACATTATCTCTGTCTAACACAATTCATTATTTATAGAGGGGTACATACAGTATATAGTGTTCATATGTAAAAGCAGAGGGGACATCTTTTTTTTTTTTCATACATCATTATTTTATTTATACTTCTGACAGAGGTTAGGTCATACTTCTCTGCCATAACAAACAATTTGTTTTATTTGTTACAATTACATTTGTGATAGGGTGACCAGACGTTGGTAGAAATGGTTTTGGTAGAAATCTCCCAATTTATAACTGTGTGTTCAAAACACACGCAGAGTGAAATAATATTTTTATGTTACAAGAAAAACTGGCAGCAAGAGCCTACAGTTGATATATATATATATAACTGGAAATATCTCTCCTTAGTATTTCAGAAATCTGGTCACCTTAATTGTGGACATACAGACATACATACAATATTTTCTTTTTAAAATTGTCATTGTCATTACATATTCACTGCTCCCAGTAGACCACATGGACAAAACAAACACCCACACACACACACACACACACACACACACACACACACACACACCAGAATTGATAAACCGTGCATTAAAATCTGACATTATGTGCAATACTGTTAATACATTTTATTATTTATTCTCTATACTTATATTTATTTGTTATGTTGTTGTTGTTTTTTTATGCGTCTTGTACTTTCCCCTCTATCCCTCGCTGCTGCAACAGTGTGAATCCCCCCATTGTGGGATAAATAAAGGATTTTGAATCTTATTTTTTTATCATGCAATAAAAGAAAAGTGCCTGCATGGGCTTACATGACACTACAAACATAAGCTCAAGGAGCGCGGGAAAACAGATATAACACACGTCCAAGCATGTCAAACAATGTGAAAGCAAATACAAACACAATCCAAGTCCTTAGACATTACAGCTATAACACATAACTTGGGCACATCTAAAGGCTCCAGACTATGCCTTTGAGCGCATCAAACATAAAGCATTGTCCCACACTGTCGCTATGATGCATCCAACACAAACTAAGCGAGGTGAAAGACTATGTTAACAGACATTCATCAGACAGAAAAAAAAAAATCAGGACATTCTGCAGTCTCAGATTGGGGTATAAAAGACGATATAGAACAAAAAGTTCTTTTAATTCGCTTTGCAAGGGTGACATATATAGTGCTCTGGGTGGTAAAAAAAAACTAATCAATTCATTTCGAATTTCAAATAGTATTGTTTTAATTTGACTATACAAGATCATTTATTTATATTATAAATATTATATATATTAAAAACAAATAATTCTGCAAGCCATCTTGCCCAACAATAATTATTTAAAAAATCCCAATAGCATTTTTTTTCGGTAAATGTGTTTGGGAAGTCTGTAATCAGGCATGTTGATTAATCTATTCCAGAAAATAGGAAGAACATGGCACATAGCTCTGTCGCATTTAGTTTGACCCCCCTCCCCCTGCACCATAATCTAAAATAGGACAGACACAATATAGCTTTTATTACCAAGATCCCTACATAGCTTAAGTTTAATAAGTTACACAATTTACTGTAAAGTAAGAACCAAAATCCAGACACAAGCCCCCTGTTTTTGGGGCCTTTTATCTCCCAGACCCTGGAAAGCAGCGGGACACATCAGATATTTTAGGATAATTAAAAAGCCTGCGGAGCGATTACGTTATTCAGACACGTCGGGGGCAGCCATGGCAGCTCCAGTAATCTGGAGCGCTGCCTCGTCCAATCACACGGCCCGATCTGCCCAGCTCCCACAGATACAAGCGGGTTCATCCGGAGTTCATCATGGTGGCCACGGCCGACAGTCTACTGGATGATGAGACGGCGAAATGTCGGCCACGCTGAAGTTTAGTTTCGCTCGTGAACTCTTCCTGCAGCTTTGGAGAAGCTGTTGGGATGAAGGATGCCAGGAAGCTTTCACACCTTTTCACATCACTGATTTAGAGCTCTTTTATACTCATTTCAGTGTTTCTCAATTGCTTTGGCAGAATAACAATGACTGTTGAACTTCGTCAAATTATATGACTAATTTATATGAACATTACTGCATTGTTCTTGGGCTTGTATATTGTGTCTAGTTTGGATGGGTTATTATTGGGTTTGATATAACATGGTGATGGCTGGAAAAGAAAAAGAAAACAACAATGTGTATATGTATGTGTGTATGAATGTGTATATGGGTATGCATGTATGTGTAAGTGGACATGTATAAATAAGTGACAAATTAAATTGTTTGTATATAACTAAAGTAGAAAAGTAGAAAAAGGGGGTAGGACCAGGACATTTGAACTCCTTTTTGAACATGGAAGTCCTTATTTGAATCATACAGCATCTGTGCTGTATATTCCTCCAACCCCGATCTCCTACAAATGTTTTTCAACGCCATGAGCCACCGCGGACACAAACCCAGTTATTGAAGTCCTTCATAGAGTAATCTGTGTTTGCCCTGGATTTGCATGTGGCGTTTGACTGGGACAATGAGTGCGTCCATCAATGAGAACACACAGTCCTACATAAGACGCTAAACTCTAAGTAATAAATCCGTAAATTAACAGAAAAAGTACCGGCAGCTTATTAGCCAGACTTTGTAGCTACAGTAAAAACATTGTTGGCATGATTTTTATGAATCATGTTAAACATACATGTAGGACAGGAAATCCTTAGGATGAACTAGTTCTCTATCTTACCTATAGGCCAGTTAGCCTAGATTAGATTTATATTTGCTCATAATATGTGGGATTCATGTTAAGACATTTTAGTTTTTGAAACCCCCCCCCCCCCCCTGCAGTGACTCTGAGGACTCCCTGTTGAAGATCCCTATCTTAGGGCGTACTGATTCCCCACAAGGGACTATTTTCTTCGCACATAAACAAGTAGAAGTGCGATAGAGGCATGTGTGTCCCATTTGAAAACTGTCCCTATTCCCTACCGTGCGTGCTCCATCTCCCCTGAGCGCATTAGAGTGGTAATACCTCCAAGGCCAAAGCCCCGCCTGGGACACACCCTGCCAACCCTTCACCCGTTAATGCTGTCCAGCAATAACTAAACCAGGCCACAGTGGGTTTTTCTCTTATCGTTATGTGCTGCGTTTCTCTCACTTACAAAAAACATGTGTCCAATGCATGACTGTCCTCACCTCTTCCGTTCTGCATTAACAATTTTAGTTTCAACCCTTTGAACTCAGCAACAGAAAAAGGCCGCCAGTGCCTAGATTGCCTTATTGTGATGTCATTTCTCGGATAGCTTACTGTAAAATACTGTATATACCTAAAACTAGTACAACCTAATCTAGATGCTTATGTAAGTCAAGTAAACCATAACAATTTAAAAAGCAGTGAAATTGTGCCATGACTAAAAAATAAAAATGTGTTTTTATCAAATTTGACTGAATAAGCACACAAAACATATTGATTGAGTGTGATGACGTCATTGCGAGTGTGATGACGGGAAGACCGAAGCCTTACATCTACATACTTTTCACAAGTGGCCGTAATCCTCTTCCGTAGTTTTCCCCTATGACGACAGGCATGAAAACAATATGTTTAATGTGAGCAGAGCAGCGCATCACAACACAAACAGACACAAAGTACTTAGTATTTATTACTTTGGGTATAATATCATGTAGGCCTATTTTTTGCCCCCAAAAAGTAATGGCGGTAGGTGTTAAAAGTTGTACTTGCAATCACAAAAATCCACAACATTGTTAAGAAAAAATGTCTTGCATTAAAAATCTAAAGGGTTAGGTTTAAATAGAAGTACAGATGTATAATCAGCTAACCCATGTAAGAATATGAAAAATAATGACACCTTATAGTATGTTATTTTACAATATATATAGTTATATACAATTAATATGACTAATGAGTGAATGTGTAAGCAACCAGTTGGTTGATTTAATCTAAGGATGCAACAGATTTTATCAGCAGAGATATATTGTTTTTTTATCCAAACAATATGATAGCATTCATAATGTGCATTATTTTTCTAGTGTCTGGGACCCGATACACAAGCTTCAAATAGCTTGCCAGGGGGTCCCGTTTCAACATATCTGCATTATGTCGTATGATTATACTTGTCTTTTAACTTTTGTGTATGAAATTGAACATGAACATGAAAATCTTAATCTGCAAAGTCACCTGTCATTATATAGCTGTCAGATAAATACAAGTGCTAGACCAGCGATGGCTTTTGGAGTCCTAACTATAGGCGTTCTATAAAACCAGATATGAGAAATAAAAGCACACAGCAGTGATTAAAGGAAGTCCAGAAATAAAAACAGAAGGTTGGTCTGTAAAATGAGTTTAGGACAGCGATTTAAAAATAATACGATCCTGGTTTAGCACCTCTTATTTATAACCAAAAAAAAAATAGCCAGAATGAATCTCTATATAAAGGCTATATTGTGTAATCATTATATGTATATATTATATGGATATATAATTATCATATTTCTGTGAATAACATGTCATTAAAATTGTCCTTATTTTTACAGCAGGTAACAGCAGCTAAACGTGTATATATACAGTATATATTAAAAGAAAAAAGAAGGATGTTTGCACGCTCACACACACACACACACACACACACACACACACACACACACACACACACACACACAGTATAAACATTAAAATAGGACAGTAGGAAAGTCAGGAGCAACTGGTGCTAAATGTGGGTTAGGGTAGAGGTATTTTTGTAGGAAACTATTTGTGTATTTGCATAGTTTTACGATTACAAATAATGTTTGCAAATACATATATCTCTTATAACATACACCTATGGATATATATATATATATAATATAAAATATATATATACAGTATATACACGCACGGTACTAACCGCAAACACAAGCTTTGCTTAATTCTCCCAGCCTTCCCCATCTTAAAACACACTGAAACTAGGAGGGCAACTGGAGAGGCCAAATGCCCTATGTTATGCCCTTAGTGAAAAATAATGTGTCTATCCGCCAAACAAACAAACAAACAAACAAAATAACAACAAATAAAAGATAAAGGATTTGAGAATTTACCACGAAAATCTTTAGTCCGTTCCAAATGGCCACCCCAAATGACTAAACTCAAAATTCTATAACAAAGTGATATAAAATGTGTAATTCTACTTTTTCAAAATATTCAACTTTTTCTCTAAATATTTCAGATGAACTTGCTGTACACCTGACCAGCCACATACAGTATATAAAACAGGTGTACTTCCTGTGAATACTACACTTACTAACACTTACATTAGTATTTGCTTTATATTAACTCACTACAAATAGCTCTGTCAAAAGCACAAAACTATAAGCATTAATGAATAAATGAATGAATGGTTTATTTTTGTGTCTGGCCGATTACACGGCCCATCTATTATGGGATTATTCAGACACATTTCAAATAAACACTTTCCTAGTCCTGACACAAAACAAAGTATGGACATAAAGTGTGTTTGTATAGTGTGTGTAAGCAACATTTACAATTCAACAAAAAAGCAGATAAATACATGGTAAATACCCAGGTTAAATACCAGGTTAAATACCAGGGTACCCATAGTAGGGTACCCTGTTTTTTTCCCTGTAATTAATAATTGGAAATTATGTGTGTAACTACAGTTAAAATACAGAACATTTTCTGTTAGGCCTGTATTACATTCTGTCATACAAAGCTGCTTGGTTAGTAAAGAGTGTCAAAAACGTCGTAAAAAGTGTCACAAGGGTCGTAAAAAGCTACAAATACGTTGGGGAAAAAAACGCCAAAAATGTTGAAAATAAAGCATCAAACGTCTAAAAAAAGTGACAATGTGGACTTCTATAATCTCCGAAAACCATCTGTGGCAGCTAAAAGTTGTCAGAGCACAAATCATGCAATTCAAAATGTAAAAAAAAAAAAAAGAAAACACAACTGTGAATCACGTTCTATGGACAATGTCTATTAAAATATACAGTCATACAACTGTTAACACACAGATGTTTCTTAGAGTGTAACATAAGGTTAATATTTCAACATGAAACCCTTTCAGAGCAGAATAAATGATGGTACAAGTTAGCACTTGGTCGTATCATTCTGTCTGTGTGAATGACACTGGTGTTCACATCTGCACAGCTGTAGTGAAATCCCGATCAAAACAAACCAAAGACAATCTGACCGAGCGCTTAAAAACAACAAAGCAGGAAAAAAAAGATGAATACAACTGTGTCTGGCAGTCCCGGTTTATGATAGGGAAATCATTTAGTTTGGATTGGGGCACCCAAGTTATTAAATATAGCATGATTTGCATCAGTGGCTAAACTCAATACAGCTCAATCAAGGGTCTGTGTGATATTTGGGTAATGATATCGGCCGATAGGACTGATCAGGGCAGCCATTGTCTTCAGTTTTAGGAGCCCCCGTCCGCCATCATCATATCTGCATCATGGTCACCGAGCTCGCCCCGCTGCACCAAACTGTTATGTAGGTTAGCTCCACCAAAAAAAAAAACGCTTTAATCCGAGAGTGGAAATAAATAAATAAAGAGCTTTTTTGCAGAGAGGTGAATGTTCGGTCAGCTCAGCCCACACACTGCCACAGTTGTGTCACATCCAGGAGCAGCCATTAGGTCTCTGCTGATCTAATGTGGAGGGAGTGTGCCGTCTACCGTACAAACCGGGCGCCAGGAACAAGCGCTAGAGCTGAAATGACCCCCGATGCTTCGGCATGGTCCACACATCCAAGCACACTATCGGCCCCACTAATTGTTCCCATCATTATTAATCCGTGGCATGGGCCATCTGAAATGCCGGAAGTTTTGACACATTTGTTTAAAAAAAAAAAATTGACATTTTAGGGTAAAAAATGCACAGGTTTGAATCCAGACCGTGTGTTTATGTACAGCAATTTATCACGTATTTTGTGTCAGAAGAGCTGACTAAAGTTCATAATGCAAGAACTTCATATTTTAAATTGAAACAAAAATACAATGTTGGTTGCTTTGACATTCGATAGAGATTTCAAATAAAAGAATAAAACTTAACTTGAAAAAAGTATTTAAACATTCAGATGTATGCAGATCAATGCTTAATATGGAGACATTTATTAAAAAATAAGTTTGGTAAAGGTTTTTTTTCAATGAATTACATTTTTTATTTAAGTGTAAACATTAAAATGTATGCAGTTCAACACCCATGGAGAAATTGAATTTAGGATTTTAAATTTGAATTAAAATGCACAGTTCAATTATACATTTTTAGGAATGAAAGAATAATATCATTTTTATAGTAATATAAAAATGATCATTTTGAAAGCATTTAAATATGAAATAAATACAATTCTTTTCACGTGGAGAAATGCATTTTAATAATAACATATGATTACGGTTGAATACATTCAACACAGATTTTAATTTAGTTTCCCACAATGGAATGGAATTGTGATTTTCACAACAGAGGTAATTTTTAAAATATTTAAACATTCACATTCAAATGCTTTTTAAATGGAGATGTTGAATTTTTGTATTTGAATTTAAAGTTTTATTTACAATCAAAAATTATTTGAAAATGTAAATGTATATAGTTCACTCTTCACTACAAGAGATAGAAAGGACTTTTAACTGTCGAAGATTATATATCAACATATGAATTTTATACAATTTTGTAAAAATAGACAAATGTCATTCATGACTTTATTGTTTTTTATTTTTTTTATGACTTAAAATATACCTCATGTGGAAGAGTACAATTCTATTACATTCAACTAGATTGCATTGGACTCAGATTACTGCCTGCTGAACATGTTGAAAGTTGACTGTGTGCCTCGAGGATTTCTATGTGAGGATGTAAAGCTGTTGGCTTTGCTTCCACACCACACTCCACACAATCAGAACTCCTATAACACTTTACTCAGACTGTAACCCTGACTCACTGGGGGGGAGGGGGGGGGCAATCTAAAGGAGTCCAAGGTGTTCACCAGTTGAATCCTTCTTCTCCCCTGAACACGGTTAGGAGCCTGAGGCTGTCTTTGATACAAAGTGTGAACTTTCCTCCGTACGAGGCCAGGACATGGAAAGGCACGGAGACAGAAGAAATACTGCCCTGCAATTCTAGTGTGGGCTTAAAAGCGGTGATGGAAAAGGGCAGAGCTGTTCTCTCGCTCAAATGCTATATACGCATTCCACAGTGAATGTGCATTTCCTTTCTCTACACAGTGCTTTCAAACCCTTTTCAAAGCCCCGCTGCTGCAATGTTACCCAAATACATCAAGGGGTGAGATAGTGGTTGAATGTAACTAAGTACTTTTACTCAGTTACTGTACATAAGTCCAAATGTTGAGGTACTTGTACTTTATTTGAGTCTTTTCTTTTC